>CM060837.1:87467500-87820000 GCA_030762175.1 Metallyticus violacea
AATGCTTTAAGATTAGCGTGAACTTTTATTAGATAATTTGATATATTATGGTGAAGTAAACCAAATTCTTTAGTCCTCTCTAAGAAACTGCTTACAGTGCTGTGAAATATATTGTAAATCTGGTAATCATATAACAACAATATTCTGATTATAAAGAAGTACATTAGGTGTCCCTCAAGGATCAGTCTTAGATCCATTGTTATTTTTTATTTAAATAAATAACTTTCCAGAAGGAATGAATATAAAGTAGCCTTTGTGTTGATGATACATCACTTTCATGCAGCAATAGTAACATTAGAAGATAACATTGAAGCAAATCTTATCATTTCTACAAAAAAATTAATTGAATCTAAATGTTCATAGTGCAACTGGGGCCATTCTCTAAATATAGATGCTATTAATAAGCAAATGGAGCAAGTTACTAATCATAACTTTCTGAGAATCCACATTGATTGTAACCTATTTTATGAAAAACATATTCATTAAATTTGCTATAAAATTAAGCAAACATTTAAATTTATTAAAGTACTTTTCTGAATACCTAGAAAATTTTTAAATAGTTTACTATGGTATAATCTGCCCAGATTTGGAATACGGGATAAGACTGGGGGGGGGGGGGGGGGGGGTTGTGGAATAACAAAACTGAATAGACTTGTCCTGCTCCAAAAGCAATGCATCAGGTGTACATACTAATTAGCGTTTAAGAACAATAACTTCCTTACAATCATACTGTTTATGCATATAAACTTGTAAAATTAATAAAAAGAAATAGTTGTTCATAAATAAAGATTCTGTACTCTTATTATACTAGAGGTCATTCCAACTATCACAGAGTAATAATAACCAAAACAACAACAAAAAAGATCTGTATGCAATGGGATTCATTCTTTATAACAAATTGTCAAATTACATTAAAAATTTAAATGACAAATAATTTAATGGTTTTAAAAATGTATTTAAATGACAAATGCCCTTTCAGATCGGAACATTTAAGAAATTGATTATTAATCATTTTATTATACAGATTGCTAATAGAATACATCTAGAATTACTGAAAGAAATATTGTAATTGAATTGTATTTTTCTCTAAGTGTGCATACATAATAGTTTAGATTATATTAACCATGTTTAATACTTGCATATTTTCATTCCATCTTAAGATTGGAATAATTTTGTTCACAGTAAGAAAGTATTCATCTATAGGAATCCTCTGGTGTTGGTTCTCAACAATTCTGTAGATCATTAATTAAGAAACTCAATATTAAATAAATTGTACATACGAAGCTGTAGACAATGGAGTGGTAATAAACTAATGTATTCCGCTTGTTCACACTAACTCCATTTACATAACACTGGGACATGTTTCAGAAGCACTTGCTTCCATCATCAGCTGTTGACTGACTACATGTCCTAGTGTTATGCAAGTAATTGGAGTTAGTGTGAACAAGTGGAGCTCAATATTCTTAGTCTCCCTGGAGAGTAAGTATATTCTCTCATGAGCTTTGTTGTTGACAACTTTATATATACGTAATTACAATATAAGGCATGCTGCTGCTTGAATAGACACTAAACTTTTTCCAGAAGTACATACAGCTATTCTTGCATTACAAATCTATAAGTATCTTCCAGCTTCATTAAAATCAAAATTTCAATGCAATTCACAGAAGCTTGAGCATTTCAAGATAAAATTAAAGAAAATGTTTAATAATATAATGTAATAAGAATGAATATTGTAATTCCAGCGCAGCATAACTATACTTATAATTTTATTCATCTAGTTCATCATATGCTAAATGTGGTGGTCGGTTGCTAGTGGCCATTAGGGATGCTGATATTTAACATTGTTTCCCTAGATTCCCAATAAAGAGTTTCCAAATTATTTTTCATTTGTTTGTTACTATCAAGTTGGCTACATTTCACATGTTCTTTGTTTAGAATAGTATTCACGCCCCTTATTTTTTTTTTATTTGTTTATTTACGGACGCTCTTTAACATCTCAGGTCATCAGCATCCTATTCTATTCACGGCGTGAAATAGCTGACAAATTTTGCTCAGAGGCCTCTTTCATGTCCTTACACAATGGACATTCATTAATTTCATCCTGAAGAGATGTTCTGACAGGCAATCATGCCCAACAATTAACTGGAATTAAGCAACTCCAATTTTTCTTGTTTTCAATAAAAGATGTTTGAAAGTATTTAGATCTTCATGTGGATTTCCGTTAAGTTTTTGTTGGATATTTTTTGTTCTTGTTCATTTATTAATCTTTTTGCTACAATATCAGCAATCTTGTTCCCCTATAATTCCACATGGCTCTGAATCCATTGTAAAACTATTTCTATAACAAATAAATAAATTGTATTTACGAAACTGTAGACAAAGGAGTGGTAATATATCTGACATTAATGTGTTCAACATATTCATGTTGGTCCTGGTTGTGTAGTGGTAACCATACTTGCCTTCTAAATCCAAGATCACAGGCTCGAACCTGGCCAGGATCGATGGATTTTTTCGGGCATAAAAATCCTAAGTATGGCTTCCTTTGGAAGGGAAGTAAAGCCGTGGGTCCCGTGTCATACATTTATGACACGAAAAAGAACCTCAAGCCTGAAAGAAGAGGCCTCTGAGTAAAATTTACCGGCCGTTTCATGCCCTGATATGAATGGGACGCTGATGACCTGTGATGTTAAAGAGCATCCGTAAAAAAAAAAAAACATTCATGAAAAGTTAAATATTAGTGTAGGATCTATTTCTGATATGGATTGTGTGATATAGTTTTCTTATTTCATTTATAGTGTATGTTGGTGAGTAACAGTAATCCATTGTACTTTGTAGTGCTGCTTTAGAGTCACTTAAGATAACAATTCTTTTATTTATGTTAGATCTATACTGTAGATTTTCTAAAGATACTGTAATGGTCATTATTTCACTATCAAAATTGTTAGCATTCTGTCCCAAAGGTGTATATTGAGAGAATTCTCCACCGTATACTCAAAGTCTGTGTGCAGTAATTCCACCACCTCTTGGTGCATCTGGGTAATGCTAAGCGGATTACAGCCATGGCAAACTTCCCATCATGTAAGAGCAAATGTTAAATGTAGTGAAGGGTCTTTTTTTAAGTTGTATAGCTTGCTTATTATCAATGGTGATGGTTTTTATTTTATTTGTATGTCATGTATGAATGTTTGATAAGGTACAATACGTGTTCAATATTCTTGAACATTGCTCTCTATGAAATCCTAAGAACAAGAACAATAATACATCTGAAATCTACCATTTGGTAAGTAATTAGGATGTGTTATATACTTTATATAATTGATATCAATAAGCCAGAAAAGATTGTGTATTAAGTGTCAATAAAATATAAACTCTCTTGCATTAATAACTTCATGGACATAGTTTCTAAACATTCAAAAAGTGCACAATATGTTCTGAGCATCACACTAGGTGTCTTGGGCACAGTGCAGCCATAAGTATACAAAGACGTTGGGATATTTAAGAACTTGGCAACACTACAGCAAATAATGGTAATATTGTCGGCTAAGAAAGTGGGAAATAATAAAAATATTTAAACCATTTTAGTGTTAAATTATCTAACCCATAGAAATCTAATTTTTATAATAGTAGTTCATGATCTATACAGTCAAGCTCCTTTGTTAAGTCACAAAATATCCTTTTAGCATATTTCTTCGTACCTGGTGCTTCTAAGATTTCTGTGGGAGTTTATATGTGCCCTTGTCAGTTGACATACCATTTCTTAAATCAAACTGGAAAGATGTTAAAATAGTATTTAAATTTAGGTATTTCATAACAGGGTTATACATAATTTTTTTCTAAACCCTTTAAGAATGAACTTAAAAGTGATAAAGGCATGTACGTAGTTGAAGGTAGACTTTTGAAAAGAGGTTTAACAATAGCACGCTTCAGTCTTTGTGAAATATTCAGATATTAAAGAATATAGCTGAGAGGTTTACTAAGTTTTTAATAGTTTAGTATTTATCTCATCTCATCCAGTTTGCATTTGATTGACTTAATCATTTTTATGATTCCACTCAGAGAAGTTTGCCTAGCAATGATTTATGATGGAAATATGTTTACTTACAGATTTTGTAAATAAATCTGGTGCCTTAACTCCTATATTATTTCTGTATACACATTTCTCTGCAACAGCACATGAAGTGTCTATTTAAAGCATTTGCAATATACTGTAAATTATTAAGTTTCACATTGCAATAAACCAAAGAGAGTATATCATCTTTATTTGAACTACAAGTTTAATTTTTATTATATTTCATGCAGTTTTAATTTTACTTTTAGATGTATTGATGACTTGTGAAAAATACCTATTTTTTGCTTCTTAACCACTTTATTAAGTATTTTAAAGTAACTTTTTTATAATGCATCCAACGGTTTTTGTCATTCCTAATTCTACTTTATAAATAAACATTTTCTTTATTATTCATGATATTTTAATCCCAGTGATTAACTATAGTTTGTTAATTTGGAATTCAACATAGTGAAACATGCATTAATAATATTTTCTGAGTGGAAATAATTAAAACACTCTTTATGGTTTCACATACAGGAGATATACTCAGACATGTTTCATGGAACACTTGTCCTATTTGTGAAACCATAAAGAGTGTTTTAATTATTTCAACTCAGAAGAGATGTTATTTAACAGTTACTTTGGATTTTTACTTTTTAGAAAAATGTGCCCCAAAATGCTCAATACACAATATTTATGAATTCATTTCATTTATAATTTACTTACTCAAAGAATAGACAGTTTTCCCAATTTTAATAGCCAAGGTTATTTTATTTTATTTTGTATGTTTGTTTTTTAATGTTTTATTTTTGTAGCTTTGACTACATTAGATTTGTGTATGACAGTCATAACCCCTTCATATGCAGTAAGTCATAACCCCTTCATATGCAGTATTCTACAGTTTGACTGGTACACAAAATAATTAACATCTCACTCACAGACACACAGTACAAAACAAATAATTAATACAGCAATAACCATTGGTTTCAACACAGATACAATAATAAAAAGTATCTGTAGTTTAAAAGACAAAATCTATACTTTTCCACACTGAAGAACATCAAGAAAAGATACAAATTTGTAAGTTTCACATACCATCCAACTTACCACAACAAATTCAATGTGCTATTCAAAAAACATGGTAAAAGTTAGCCCCAAAGAACAAATATAATATAAAAAATTTATTAGGATCCACAGTAAAAGACATCACATCAAAGATACATAAAAAAAATGAAGAGAAGTTTAGAAATTTGGAGAAAGGAACACTTTAGGAATATTTTTTTAAACAAATTGACAAAATGGCAGCGCACTTTTGGACATGAAATTAAACCAGAGGCTAAGCTGCTGAGGGAACTTCACAATCCAATAGAGCTTTCTACTTGGGAAAAAATAGGAAATGAATTTTGATCCACCCACAAATATACTGAACAAGTCCTATTTGAAGCATCAGAGACCACTACAGAACCTTGGAATCCAGCCATCTAATCCAGTAATTGGTCAGCAGCTCTTGATGGGAGTGACAGTCCCAATAATGTATAAATGGAGTTGGTGTGCATATTTAGTACATTCATTGTTTATATTTAAACCATTAGATATAGAGATTGGTTATAGATCTATATAGAGATTAGATATAGATCTACATCTACAAATACAAAGACAGCATAATGAACTTCGACATTGTCGGGGATGAAAACATAAACTACAAGTTTATCACACCGCCACCAGAGCAGAATATACATTCCCACAGCTCAACGAATGATCCGACAGTTGAACTTTAGCATTGCTGAAGATGGGAACAAAATGTTCTCGAAACCGGTTCCATACATTTATGAAAAGTAAGTGAAGCTTTAAGAGTGTGTAGTTCAACTGAATCATACAATGATATCCATTAATAGAGATTGGTGTTAACTGTTGGTGTCTCTTTTCTTCTTTAATCCTAAAAAATGAGAGAAAGCACACAGTGACAGGAATAGGCCTGCTGCAATAGGACATATGACCATACTTAAAATCCTCGCAATAAAATTTGCAAGATGCCTCTTGCCTCTGGAGTTGAGGTGTAGCCCAAATCTAGTGAAATGTTTCTTTCTTAAACTAATTGTTGAAAAAAACATTAACATAAGATAATCTCTATAAGTTAGCATTCCGTCCTCTAACCTTCACTCAAAGCCATGGCTTATCATACCTGCAAACAAATCAGTAAGGTTTACATTTGTTTGGAGATGTTCGTTATTGTGTAGTTGGGGTCTCTATTTAGGTTATTTCTGCATCCTCTGTTAATTACTATATGGTCTTCCTTAGATAAACCAATATCTGAAACTACATCTCCAAGACCAGCACTCATATTACAAATGCTTTAAACTGGTCTCCCTATAGCATGCTGAAGAACTGATCCCATATGCCTTGCGTAATATTGGTCCTGCCACACATATCTACAAGATTGGGTGATGACTCTTTGCATTCTGTCCCTTCAATGTCACCTAAAACAGAAAATCTATGATTAGTTTCAAAATCCTGTGAGTCATTCTGCATCTGTGGATGCTGTAGCAACATTTTCTTTATTTTTGACTTCTTACAACTGTTGAGAAGCTAACTAACTAGAATTAGAACTATTTACTTTAGATATATCAGAAAGTTTTGCCTTTGAATTTTTACATTGTCCCGAAAAGGATCAATGGTGCATTTCAAAGTTCTTATTTCAGCTTTCTTTATAATAGTTTATAAAACCAATCACACCATTGGAGTAATATCATCACATAACCCAATAAATTTATATACATAACAAGAATCACTCTGAATACCATCCAAGACGAAAACACTGCAGTTGCTGTATAATTCGTCATAGAAAATACAGAAAGAAACCAAAACATATGAAAGGTTAAGTTAATTTCGGTTATTACACCAGCTGTAACAAATATGACTTTATAACGTAATGTTTGGTTGTAATACCAAAACATTTCACTAACAAGTTAAAACTAAGAAATACACTTAATAAAGCTACTTAAAAGTATTAAGTATTTATAATACTAGTTATTTATTAATCACAAATCTATTTTAGCCCATTATTAGACACCAATGTCACAGCTGCCAATTGAAGGAAAGGAGGGGTAAATTATTTTATTCCAATGCTGCAGGTGGAACTGAACATGTAGAAACTTGCACACCTCTCATAGTGGGAACCAGGAATGGTTTAAGTTTCATACAACTTACAAGGAACCTTGTCAGGCCAAATGTTCACTTACCCTAGGTAAGGTTGGGCGTTTGTTTAAGAAATTTGCCTTAATTCAGCTTTACCCCTTTCCCCTCCAACTGTGTCATTTATCTAGTGCATTTCTTATTGTTAGTAACAACCATAACTTCAGAACCCTCATCATAACTTCATTGAAATTTCTCTGGTTCTGCCACTATCTGCTATAAATTTAATTGTAAATTCTGGGGTTGCTGGATAGGTTACCAGTTTCCTCTCCTAATGTCTAGTGTTATGATTTTATATAAGTTTTGCAACATTTCTCTGAGTTCTGCACTTTTTTCCATCATTGGCTTTTTACATCATTTTATAGTAGAAAATACAGAATCCAAATAAATTCAAGATATAAAAATAGTTCTAATATATCAGATAGGGGGATTATTAAAGAAGGAATTTCACTAGAATCAATCTTGGATCCAATAAAAATAGCTGCCACTATTCTCCTTTCAGTGACATCATAGTGACAGTTCCAGTAAAAACTTATTTCTAAAATCAAAACAGAATTATGTGCTCAAATGTATGTGTGACTGGTTCAAAGACAACAAATTATCCTTAAATGTTGATAAAACAAAGCTTAACATATAGATCACCAGATCAATAATCATCTATTAGTATGGCCCACAGATGCAAAGTTTGTTGATAAATGTATAAATTGGAAAATACATGTCAAATTTACTATCCCCAAACAAAGATCTGCTACCTATGCTCCCATTTTAGTTCCTCATCAATACTACAATTATTTATTATAGTATAGTATGTCTATTCAAGTATGAAATATTGATTAATATTTTGAGGCAATTTCATTGAAAGCAAACAGGTTTTTTGCTTAAAAAAGGGGGAAATTTGAATGATTTGTGATAGTAACAACTGAATTTAATTTCAAAAAATTAATATTTTGACATTTCCTTTTGAATATAAACCTTCTATATGAGTTTTTATGTTAAAAAGCAAGAATACTTTATGAAAAACATGCAAATACATAATATAAATACTAGATAAACAACAAATCTTCATTGGACCCATTTCAAATTTATCTTGCTATAATAATAATAATAATAATAATAATAATAATAATAATAATAATAATAATAATAATAATACCTTTTTATTGTCCATAGACTTACACAAGTTTAGAATATTGCCAAAGGAAAAATATACTAAAATATTTACAGTTGGTTAAGAAATTATTTAGTACTGTATACAGTATTATTTAAAAGATAGTTTTTAAGGCTTCATTCAAATCAGTTACTGCTACTTTTACTGTTGATTACATTTGGCAGTTGATATATATATGAAGAGTACAAGAGAAAAACAACCAATGTCCAGTTTTTTACAGGAATATAATTTGAAGTTCAAAAATGCTACAAAATTAAGCACTTTAGATATATAGAAATGGTTTTTCTAGAATAATTCTTAAGGTAGTTTTCTAACACACCCTTCTTTTGAAATTAGTGTCTTGTTATTTGGTCATGTTAATTTCCAATAAAAAATCAAAGTACACATTTGTAGATAAAAACAATCAATACCACACACACGCAATGAAATAAATATCACAATATGATGTTTGGTCACATAGAATTACAGTTAACATACCATTTAAAACATTTTTATGATACCATTTAAAGTTTTCTTTTATTGTCATTCAGAATTGACTTTTATTATTTCAATAGTGTTTCGTTAATGTTTATATTTTCCTTGGCAAATATTTATGTATAATTTGGTGCATCCCATAATATAGTTAGTGGAAGTATAATCATTCAGTGTCTATTACAGATAACCTTGAAAAATAGAGCTGAGCATTTTCTGAACAGAATCTTTTCAGGTCATCATATTTTGCCTTGGAATTAAACTTGAATAGGAAGGGGTAAGCTGCTCATCAGCCTGTGTATGGCACTTTTGTCAACAATAACATGGACTCCCAGGTGGTTCAACTGGTTATAGTTCTAGAAGAAGTTTTGGTAGCTTGTATTTCTCTTTTCTTCATTGCACATGTTCTTCTGTATTCTTTATTAAGAAATGAATAACAAAGGTTTAAAAATATCCTGGGAACACTCAAGGATATTGAAGGGAGTTAGTTTCATGTAGCATCTTCTAATGTGTTATTCTAATCAGGGGGTGTTTCACAATGGGTTTTTTGCTTTATTAAACCCATATCTTTGTCACATTCAATATAAGCTATGGCCTTTGATGGGAAAAGTTACTTTTACTGACCAAATCTGTTTTACTTATGAACCATACCATGAATGAGGGAATAATGGTGTAATTTTTATTTTGGCCAGGGCATGAATAAAAAAAAATTTCAAATTGATCGGTTCAAGTGATGAAAACAAAAGTCAAACTTCATCAGCTCCTTCTTGCTATGATCTCAGGAAAGCGAGAACATGCACATGAAAATTGTAAAATGACAAGAGACATCATTTGTGCTATATTTGGCACTGGAAGGTTTTTCATGAAATCTTTGCATATCACCTCATGTTCAGGGGTTCCCCTAGCTTTAATTTTGACTGCATGCTTTCATTCATAGGATACTTCAGCCTTCTTTTTTGTGTAATACATTAAGAGTCTCTCACTGATTAACTTCTTTATCTATTTCTTTTGTACTACTGCTGTCATTAAGTTTCCTTGCAAGAAGAGATTATTCTGTTGGGAGTATCCAGAAGTAATATTGCATTTTGTCTGTTATATGTTTCGATAAAATTCATATGAATAGGGATACTCTGGAAATTTCTCTAGGTTAAATGCAAATGTTTAATTCTTCAGGTAGATAAATTTTAGAGGAATCATGAAGGCTATAGTGAGAAGGACAACTTTGAAGGGAACTGATGTGTTCTATTACAGTTTCAACAGCCTCAGTTGTCTTTTTCATTGGATAGTGGAATGAGAACTTTGCCGGTCAGTAGAAAGAGATTTTTTTATTGTGATCATATTTTGATTTGTTAAACCATGAAACACACAAA
This sequence comes from Metallyticus violacea, assembly GCA_030762175.1. Lineage (NCBI taxonomy): Eukaryota > Metazoa > Arthropoda > Insecta > Mantodea > Metallyticidae > Metallyticus > Metallyticus violacea. The sequence goes on from CM060837.1 coordinate 87,477,750, forward strand.
GGTTTTATAACAAACTGAAAATTTAATCCCTTTCTTCCCTCAACACATAACTTATACAAGTAAGGATGGTTCCTGAGATTGCTGTCTTCTTCGTTTCACTGGTAAAATTCATATTAAAGAACACAAGCGTATACTCTGCATGATTTTATCACCAAGTAAATTGAATTCATGGGTTAATAAATCATGCTCCTGTTTTGCAACTTTTCTACATTTGCAATCTTCATTGGGAGTATCACTTATTGATACCATGTTTAGATCTTGATATTTTCATCACTTGATTCCATGTCTACACAGTAACATAGCCTTGCTTGAACAATAAAAATGCAGTCAAATAGCAGCTGAACAACAATGGATAGGTAGATTAATAACAAAAATCAAGCTGACCAGCATTAAATCAGACCCTTCTGAAGTAATACAAAATTACAACCATTTAATGTATGTAAACTCTGTTTTTTCATTTTACAGAGGACTCTGGTTGTTTTTCCCCTGAATACTATTTTTTCTATGCTGATTTTTATGGACTACATGTGTTTTTTTTTTTCCTGTATGAAAGTGTTGGACAGTAGAACTACATGCCTACAATCGATTGGCACCAAAATCTCAAATTTCACCAAAAGTGGACTTTGTTTTTCTCTTGTACCCTGCATATATAAGCAAATCATATGAGGATCTTTTTTCGTAGATTTTAGGATATGAATACTGTGGTTAAATTCATTTTGCATCTTATATCTCAAGATTGTGTATAACCAAATGTCAAATGGCATTTCATTATTGTGCATTAAAGCCAATCAATTTCTAAATACTGGAGTGCAAGTGAGCAATTAATTGACTTTATTGCCAACAACTAAATGTTAGAAACTAACCATTTCAAATCATTATTGTTCTTATCTGGTGATGAACAAAAATATGAATCTGTTCTTACAGAATATTATTCAGTGGAAGAATCTATAAATTAATAATTTTTTTCTCTTTCTTTGATAACATATTAACTATGTGAACCCATTAACTTGCAAATTGAATTTTCTGCATTTTTCAATTAATAATTTAATCATAAATTATCCATTGCAACAAGACATCCCTTGAGCTATATAACAAACAATGGAAACTTCAACATATTTTAAAGAGTTGTATTGCCTGCATATTGAAATCAAGATAGAAGTTTGATAATAAAACCAGCACATTTCCACTGCTTAGATATTGTCTTGTTGGCATTAATTTGCATCAGAAACTGAAAAAAATATTTCTAGTAAATTAATTAAACATTCATATGTTACATATTTGATACATTACTTTCTTAAAACTAAATGCTAAGAATATTAATAAAAGTGCTTGTTTAAATATTATTAACATTTAAACAAAAGCTAACAGAAGTATGTACAGTATCTGTAATTATAATTATATTTATATATATTTTTTTTTGCAGATAGACTGGCTGTTAGGGAGGGACAATGACTGCATGATGTGGCAAGGCTAAAGTTCCCTTACACTAAAGGTGTGATGGTGGCTTTGGACTTGACCAACTTCAGGGGCATGCCACCTATTGTAGCTAGAACACTAGCACGAGTGCTGAGACGCAACGGAATGGGAGTCTCCTTACAGGGTTGGACCTCAAACTGTGACAGCAGGTGGAACAAACCGGTCTTGACAGCCATTAGTCCAAACCTCATTCCTGCAACACAGGTATTTTATTTTATTTTATTTTTCAAATAGCAGGTACATAAATTAGATCATGACTATATTATTTGTAGCTTTAGGAATAACAACAACAGATAAACATACTAAAATAGAAAATTACATAAATACAGAAATGCAAATCAAAATATAATAATTACCTATTAAACATGAACATACATAACTTGTCTTTATTTAGTTTATATAATCGATCTCTCATTGTCATTAAATAATTTTAATACTACCATTCTGTTAGGTGGTGATATCAATGTAATGTTTCCAGCAACAACTTTGATAATCTGATGGAAAAAATTAATTATATGCTTAATGAATGGGTTCAAAGCTAATAAATTATCATTAAATCTAGGTAAAACAAGCATAATGATTTGATCTCACATTAAATATTTCTTATACAAAAAAGAGTAATAAGGGCAAAACGATCAACTCATTGTAAACCACTATTCAGAACATTTGGAATTTTATCATTAACTTATAAGTACAGCCTAGCTGTAGTAGACAGTCCAGAAGTATTGATAAAAACCTCGGTTAATACACAGCAAAGAAACCAGATAGTAGCAGGCACTCCAGAAAGATGTTTACTACAACAGTATAGTATTATTTAATTCTATCATCTATTACTTTAATTTAATTATTTATTTTGATAAGTATCTAACTAGATTATTATTAAATTTAAAGCTAATTTCTTATCGGAACTAATACAGTGAAGCAATTAATTATTATTTATTAGCACTTCAGTGTCTTTAATACTCTTATGCTCCACTTACCATTGAATTATACTGAACATGTTTCACAGGCTTTTGCCCATATCATCAGCTGCAATCGACTGCCGGATTTGTTGTTGGTTGGATGGACTTGGTGCAGCTCTCATGTACATTTTATGACCTTTTGAATTAATTTGCCTTCTGTTGGGATCTCGAAACCTTATATCCTTATTTATATAAAATTGGTAATAAAGATTAGATTATTATAATGTAAGATGTTCAGCATATAAAATATGGCAAAATATCACTGTATACATATCGAAATGTTCTGCTCTCTTTAATATCTTTGCTATATGTATGAAATTGAACATAATGTTCATCCCCATGTGACTTGCTCCACGTTTTGCCACATACGTATATTGCTCAAGAATCCTATGGAATGTAAATCAATCTATATCTCTCCGAACATAGTTTTCATTTTTTTAATACATTTTGGCACAAATATAGTGGGGTCATTGATAGTTGCTCTATTCTCAGATGATGTGCACTGCACAGGAGAAAGTTGATACTCCTACATTTCTGACATTCCTTCCTTCAAAACCAGTTTTTATGCCTTAGGTGGAATGAAAATTCCTACATAAAGAAAAATAGGTTAGGGTCAATTTTTCTGATATGTTTCACTAAAATATCATTTTGACATCTTTCTCAGCAAACAAGAATTTTCTATGCCTCTGAGAATGGCTACAAAGCTACTGAAGTTAAAACCCTATAAAATCACTGAAGTGCAAGAACTTAAGCCAGGTAACCAGAAATAGTTTTTGCAAATAGATAATTCCCGTTTCACGAAATGTATTGGAAGTTGAATATCAAGGAATATCTCCATACACCACAAACTGATTCTGTATGCATGAGCAAATTGTAAATGGATACTCTTTGGGTTGTAGAATACCTGAATTGAGTCATATTAACATAATCAATACACTTTATTATACACACAAGAATCTGACCGTGCATTCCTAGAGTTAAGCTTATGCTGATCTCCCCTCCGGCTTTCAAGCATGGGAACAAAAGGAGAAATGCAGAGCTTGGTCAACTGTGGCCAACATCATGTGAAGGGGTCAAGTGAAGGAAAAATCATCCATATAATCAAAGATAATCCATAATAAATGTTTCATTTCCTGTTATTGTGCCATAGTCTTTCCTTGTGGCTTGTGGGGTCGGTCCTGGTGGTCCAGTGGTAACCATATCTGCATCATATACCCAAGATCACAGGTTTAATCCCGGCCAGGATCGATGGATATTTTTCGGGCTTAATTCCTAAGTATGGCTTCCTTTGGAAGGGAAGTAAAACTGTGGGTCCCATGTCCTAGATTTATGGCACGTAAAAGAATCTCAAGCCTGAAATAAGAGGCCTTTGAGTAAAATTTATCTGCCATATCACATTCTGAATTGAATGGGATGCTGATGACCTGAGATATTAGAGAGTGTCCATATATAAATCAAATCAACAAATGACTTGTGGTAGACAATATTGAAGTTTGATCCTAACATATTCCATCAGGAATGTCTGCTTAGTCAAGATGATGTGCGTATTTGGATATCTTAAAAAACACAGCCATCAGATTTTCCAATTCCTGCAGTATTATTTGTAAGGTGTTCCCACACAATATAACTAGACCATATGTGGCTCTACCACCTTACATCTAACAGTTCATTGTATGCCGAGTAACAATTGCAGTATGTTCCTGAAGTCATTGATGTATCACACAGCTTTCTCTCCCAGAAAGTTGTTCCTCTTACCTGATTGTAATTGCCAGGTACTTAATAAATGACTGATTTTTCAGTCATCTCTCTTACATAGTATAAAGTGTTTCTCTAGTATAAGTGAGTACCGCCATGGGTGGCCGAGGTCGTTAAGACGCGGACCCGTGAGCGGGAGGTCTGGGGTTTGAATCCCGCCAGGACTGTCCTCCCTGATTGAGGTTTTTTCCATGTTTTCCTCAATCCCCATAAATGGCAAATGCCAGGGAGGTGCCCTAAACTTAGGCCTGGAACGTTTCCTTATGTATCATTTCATCTCATGTATCATTTGTGTCCATCGCCTGTGGTGCCTCAGCAGTAAAAACGGGCATTAAACACCATTCAAAACAAAATTAGGACATTTTTGGGCAATCACCCTCATCATGCCATGCAAAATATAGGTTAACTGTGGGTATGCAAACAAAATGTTTTGCCAATCAATATTGATAAGTGAATATATAGGATGTTTAATAAACTCCTCATCTACAATACTTAATTATACATTTTATTCTTGACCACACAGAGTAAGTTTTGATTACTCTACAAAGTTATTATATTATGTCTTACCAATGCAGTTGTGTGGACCTTCCCCAAAAGGAAGGTATGTGTATGGCACACGTGTCCTCTTGGCTTCATCAGAAAATCTTTCAGGGTCATACCGTTCTGGATCTGGGAAATATTTGGGATCTCTGTGTAACCCTAGTAATGAGATGAATACAGGCGTGTCTTTCTCTAGGGTGAGGTCCATACCAGGCATCTTGTAGTTCTGCTGGCAGACCCTGTCCAATAATGGCAGTGGTGGATACTTCCGCAGAGTCTCTGTGAACCAGGACTGACTATTAGTAATGTTAACTCACCATATTTCTTTCAGTTCTACTTTCATTTTCCTTAGAAGTCTTTAAAATGAGAGACAATTTATGCTGCAGCAATAACTGAAGGTAACTAAAAATGGATTTTAAGATGCAGCACTTTTAAAAATAGAGCTGTTTTCATACCAATCATTTGAAATTTGTTTTAGAACATTAAATAAAAGCAAAATAAATAAATTTTGTTGCATCTTTTCATGAAATTAGCATATTCATTCCCCTTTTCGCTCGCTTTGATGTTTCATGTCTTTTTTTAACCTTTTCTTTAATGTTTCATTAAAAATTGGGCAGAAAAATAAAATACTTTAGTCTCATTTTGTAAGTAGAATGAGAGCTATAAAATAGCATATTTATAAATTTGCATTTTTAATGTACTTAAACCTTCAAAAGAAAATGCATATTTCAATTAAAGCTATTTACTGGTACAACAATTCTCTATGCAGTTAATGCACATTTCATATAAAGAAGACTGCATTCTCAATTACTAGCTACTCGACATGACTGCATTTGTGTTGTTGTAGTCTGAGTACTCTACCATGCCAAAACTTAAGAAGACAAAGTTATATGCACTTTCAAAAGAATTCAAGAGACAATTCATTGGTCTCTTCGATGTACACCCTTTAACAAAAATTCATCTCTTGAAAACAAAATTTTCTAAGTCCCACTCAGCATGAGATTCACAAGGTATCTAGCAAAGCTGTATAGCCACTGCAGTAGTTTGTTATATAAGATGCTGACTAGCACGTGTGTGGCAGAGTATGCAGTGATGCTATGGTTGTGAGCACAGGTTCACCTCCTGGTGTGAAGCACTTTTTAATTTTTAATAAACCTTTGTAACAAATGTACTTTATAATCAATGTTATAATATTTCCTTCAGTATTTGTGCAATATGTTGCACACACATTCCCTGCATATGTGCAAAGGACAAAAGATGTTTTGTGGGATAAATTCAACAAGCTTGGAATGTTATAGCCTCTAGTCCATACTACTGTAGAAATCTGATATCATATATGCCCCAAAGATTGAGGGCAGTTAAACATGCTAAGGGTTCACACACCAGATATTCATTTGTGTTTATTTCTGTATGTTCTCACTTTAGAAGATAAATGTTTCAGTTCATGTATTTATTGATTTAGTTATTTGTAAAGAATACATTAGTTTGTGACTATGTTTTTATGTGTGCTTAGGTAATGCCAAAAAACTGATACGTTAAAATATAATATAATATGATATTAAGGTAACATAATGTTTTACATACACACTTTTAAAATCAATAATAAAACAGTTTGGAGGACTTGAGCCCAGGAGCTTATGTAGAAGAGCAATGCCTTCTAAACCACTCAGCCACTGGTACTCTACCCAAAGTTCTCTTTCCATATGCTTATGATTATGAACATTATGTTTACAGGCAAAGTGCCCACTGCAGTACGCACTTGCTGCATGCACATTGTGAATACAGCATTTGTAAGCATCACCAAAGTTCTTCAATCAAAACATAGAATCTGGATATAACTAATTTTTTTGTCAAAGGGGGTATTATCTGCAATGTAAAAATTTAATTGATGAGGAGCACAAACATCCAAAAGAAACAAACACATATAGAATGACAAGCATACAAAGAATATTGAAGTTCACAAGTTGCAATCTAAGTGTACTACCTATATATCCTTCACTTCAGGATCTGAAAAGCAGCAGTCATTGAATCAGTTCTCTGCAAATCTTATCTTGACATTAGTTCAGTCAGAAATTCTAGTCTACATGCTCAACATCCCTGCATTCAAATCATTCCTGAAGAAGTACATGCAAAGGTCAGCAAGAGCTGAGAACACCTGTGAAAAAATTACATAAAGTCAATTTATGAGCATGTTTTTGAGAAAATAAAGGAGGTGAATGGCAAACATGAAATGGGATTCATGTTGGATTAAAATACTGATGAGCTGCATAGACATATATTGAATATGTTGGTGTTTCCATGCTCTTTGAAATGTACCAACTGGAGGACACAAATGCCTGCACAGTAATGCAGTCATGCAATGATTCAAGCATACAATATGAAGATGTCAGACTGGTCGTGACTAATCAAAAGTGCTACATGCTTTCAACTATTCAATAGACGAAGGTCATATGTCCCAACCTCATTGGCATTGTGAAAGGGGAGGAACACAATAGGGTAAATAGCTTCATTGCTGCTGTGAAGAACATCTTGTAAAGGTCCCAAATGGTCAACTTTGTACCAAGAAATTTCTGGGCTCTAACTACCATAAATTCTTGTCATAACCAATTGAGGTACTTGTATAATATGCATTGTTTTCTTGTGCACAAGCTTATAAAAAATCAAAAGCTTCAAGTTTGCTGTAGACGAACATGCAATGGCCATCAAGTATGCCCACCAATAGCTCAACAACAAAGCCTGAAATTTGAACTTTGCCTGAAGTGGTTCAGAGTTTAGAAGAAGAAGGTAAGGAGAAGGAGAAACAGTGGAAGAAGTTGACAACTGTGAAACTTGATGGATTTGCTAAAACCACACTTGAATTAACTTTGATGAACAATCCGCGTGTGAAAGTCTTTGCACCTTCCTTTGAACTCCCTTAATGAATTAACAAAATATGCTTCATTGGTTTCAGTAGATGTTGAGCAGAGTTTCTCCATATATAAGGATCTTCTCAGCTCATTTCACCAGTAACTTACATTAAAAAACATAGATGTGTTGTGAGTAATTCAGCGTAATAAATTGCTTGAAACTCAGTCTAAATATCATGTTCAGTTCTTAAATTTTGGTTACTTTACATAATTTGCTACAGTGTTCAATGAAGAACATTAATATAACTGCTTAAAGGCATTTCATCAGCACCATTTTTGAACCTACTTGTACAAACTTTCAGAACTTTTCTTTCCCCACACCAACTATAATTTTCCACCTTAATCCATTTTCTGAGGATAATACAAGCATCATGAAAAGTAACAGCTATTGAAGTTGTCTGGGTGTTTGAAATCATTAGTGTAAAATGAAGTTTAAGAGATAACTTTTTATGTGACTTTATATGAGATACAATCATTTAAGTATTACAGACATTCGGAGACTTTCTTCTTCATGTTTCTCAAATTTAAGGGGAAAACATTCCTTAAGGATAAGGACCTCCTCTCCTTAGCATGCCATTAACAGTACTGACTGTTTGTAAGAAACAGTGATAAAGGAACACACAGAAGTAACTTATAAAGATATTAACCTTACAGTGTATTGGGTACAATCCCTTGGAGGCTATACTTCTTTTCACATCAATTTGAGTAATCATCCCCTTTACTTTTGGTAACTTCCTTACTTAGTGTAAGCAAAATTGTTTTACTGGTTTTATATTTAATCTAAATTATTTACCATTACTGTACATGGTCTCAGAATTTCATTAGAGCTGGGTTCTCTGTGGAACATTGAACTACTCTTCTTCTTCTTCTTCTTCTTGTTCTTGTTCTTGTTCTTGTTCTTGTTCTTGTTCTTCTCCTTCTTCTCCTCCTCCTCCTTCTTCTCCTCCTCCTCCTCCTCCTCCTCCTCCTCCTTCTGCTCCTCCTCCTCCTCCTCCTCCTCCTCCTCCTCCTTCCTCTTCCTCTTCCTCTTCTTCCATGAGCTGTAGAGGTTTTGCAGAGAGCTTTACATATCGTTCTGTCCTGAACTTTCCTTCTGGCTTCCCTCAAGGTCATTCCTCTTATGACAAGCACATCCTATATATCGTTTTCCCATTTTATCCATGGGTGTCCTCATTACTTGTCAATGTGATGTGTTTCCCAATCAAGTTGTGGATAACGGGTCTTGGACATTCTCAACATAGGTCCGCACCAGCAGAGCTGTGCATCCTGCACAACTTCATTCAGAGGATTTACTTTCAAAGATAATCTAACAGTCTGGTTAAGCACACAGTCTCTGCACATCTTGTTCTCTGCATCTCTGCTGTCTGTAGTGTGCTACAATGTTCAGTGTCCAAGACTCTGAAGTGTCAGTTAGGATGGGGAGATAAATTGGATGATTAGGCTGCCAATTTAGTCTTCTTACTGTAAATTGATGAAATAAAATAATTTATGGCAGCCACTCTATAGCTGATCCCTTGGTCAGGTTCCCCATCCTGACAAATGGTCGCTACAAGATATATGAAGTGAATAATTTGCTCCAATTGCTGATCTCTGCCTCACACCCACTGTATGTCTAAACTCTTTGGAAGTTCTTCCTGACAAGTTTTGTAGAAGCTTCTAAAGGCTTGTCTCAACTTTTTGTTTCCTCCACCTCTCTCAAAGTTCATGTATAACATATATGCTTCTGATCTGTGCTGTATAAGTTTATCACCAATTTTCCTTGGTGTAAAAATCAAATCTTGGGTGCTGGGTCCTCATCAGAATCTGCATTGTGCTGCTTTCAATTGATCTTCTATCAGAGTTCTCAGTCAACCCTCAAGAATCTTTGAGTAGACCTTCCCAAGTACACTAAGCAGAGAAATCCCTTGATGGTTGCAGCATTCCCGTTATCCCTTTCTTTTAGATAGGGACAATGACCAACAGCTCCCAATCCTTTGGGATGATCTTCTAACTCCACACCAGATGAATAATTCTGAGCTGAAGTCATTTACCTTCTGGGCCAATATATTTAATCATTTCTGGCCAGTTTTAGTTTGGAAAGTTCTACTTCCATAATATCTATTCCATCTGCATTAACATCAGTGTGATGAATTTTTTCTCCTCACTTTCTTGGTCAGCCTCTAACAGTTGCTGAAAATATTCATTCCATCTTTGCATTATCTCCTCATCTCCAGTGAACATTTTATGATCTTTATCCTTTATAAACTTCAATGGGCAATTCTTCTCCTTTATCATATTTTTCAATACCTTGTAGAAAAGTTTCTCATTTTCAGATGATAGTGTCCCAAGACATGGTCTTTACTTCCTTGACCATATTCCTCGCAATTGTTCTTTATATATACCGTGTACTTTTCCTCTTGAGTTAGTAGCTAAGTTAACTCTCCACAGTTTCTTTCTTCACCTCCTCTATTTTGCCATCAAGTAGTCTTTGCCCTTGCTAAACTACATCTTTCGCTGTTTCAAGGATACTATTTTTAAAAAGGTTCCAAGCTTCTTCTTCTATCCTCCCAGCATATTCAGCTCTAACCTCTAATTTTATGCCTTTATCTTCACTTTGTGGTTAATCTTCTTCTTTTTAGAAGCACTCACAGGTGCTATTATTGTTTTGTTATAATCAAAGAGTAAAGAAATTTATGATGTTTGCAAGAACATATGAAGTGTTGTGCATAAGTTATCCGTCTAACCATGTGAGGTAGATGATAGAATAAAAAATGGTGACTGCCTCCACTTTTGCAACTACTAACCTGGAAGTCCTGGGTTCAAAACCCAGTCAGGTCAAACTGTGTGGGTAAGGTTTTTTTTCCCAGTTTTTCCTTACCCTTAGAAGGTGAATGCCAGATAGCTTTAAGGCACCATGATCTCTCAGCTCCTTTGTGCCATCATTAATTCATTTATTTCATTCCTACAGTCTTATACCTACAGCATTCAGTCCACAATCTACAGATATTGCAAGAAAGTCAATGCAGTCAGAGCGACAATAAATAAATGAGGTATCATTTTTCAATGTAATCTCCATTTACTTAATACTTTCTTACATCTCAATCCTCCTAAAATATAGTCTGAAGGTTTGCGTCCAAGATATTAAAAACCAATGTCTTCAAGGCATTATCATTCAAAAATCTCTGTCAGATTTCAGTTTTGCCACATATGGTGCAGGAGGACTCGGCAACCTTTGCAATTGAAACAGTACTTTCCAGCCACAATTGTGTTCATTCCTAAGCTTATTTCATATTTTATAATAGATATTGAAGAAAGGTAATAACTAGAGCCAAGAAGATAGGCAAATTTCTTTTCTATCTGGGTGGATATATTTAAGAGTGAGAGAGAAAAGAACATATTTCCGTACATTTGGGGTGAGTAAGGTCAGCTTTTATTTTGCCTATTTTGGTTTCTGTTGCCTATTTTAAGGTTTAAAACTTTTTTTTTTTAAATGTTGTGGATTTTTCTGTAATAATTTGTTCATTTTAAAAAGCACATAAAGAATTTCAAAATATAGAAGTATAAAAAGTTATAAAATTAAATGGCATGTTCACTTCACAAAAATATGTTTTGAGAATCTTGTTATACATTTGTTTCTTTTCAAGCAGTCATAAACTTTCTCCTCAACTTATTCACTTAGGTTCTTTAAATAGCAGAACCTTCCTTAGTGAAAGGAATGCATTGTTACTTTGGGCATATGAATGCCAGGAAATAGCAAAGATAAGAGAAATATTGTAGTTTTGAATAGTTATGCACAATTCTAAAAATTTGCAGTGGGGGTAACTTCTCAGTTGCATAAATGTAACAAATAGTTGCAAGTGAGAAAGATGAGAGCTGTACAATAAACTGTCTCTACAATGTGTTCAGTACGGAAGTAAGAGAGATACTAACCTGATTCCCCTATAAACACATAAACAGAAAATGAAGTTGACCAGAAACCACTGCACATCTTTTGCTCATTTACCAGAACTATTCAAAACTACTTTACTTTGTCTTAATTAACATTTCCATGATGTCCTGAAAGGTGAATGTTCTGTTGTAACTGGTATGAGTTGTTCTGAAATAACTTGTTTTAAATATGCTTCAAATAGAACATTTTTCATGATGAAAAATGTTTTCTCTGACAAGCGGCTGACTATGACATTTGATATCTTAAAAAATATCTTGTTGCTTGTAACCAAGAAAATTAAGTTTAAGTACTTTAATTATGTCATAACAAAATTATCTTAAATATATATTTTCATTATTAGTAAGTGATATTACTTGTCTATTTTAATTATATTAGTGCCTATTTTCGTTATTTTAAGTGCTTTTCTGCCTGCCTATTGTAACCAAAATAAATGCCTGAACTTTCAGGCTCTGGTGATAAGATTGAAAACAAAAAATCAAAATTTGTAAAAGTGTCCAGAATTAATTCTGCTGCTATATGAAAGGTAGTATAAACTGATTCAGTTTATTTCATAGCTATTGTTAAGGCAAGTTAGATTTGAATGACAGTATATTTAAATCATATTTTTAGTAACACATGCCTATTATATGCTTATAACCAAATAACACATGTCACATGCAATACAAAAACTTAATGAAGTTATCAAATGAAAACAATTAATTGTATTTCTAGACTTTCTGTTTATCTATCAACAGTAGGGAACCTTTTAGTATGCAAAAAAATGCTGGAAATTTTTAACAATGGGGAATCTCGGTGAGTTTCAAATATCCTAACAGGTGATGCAATTTGAATTTATCATATAAGTATGAAACAAAGTGTCATCTATCAGTTTAGGTCTTCCAAGAGGAACAATGAGATAAAAGTGTGTGGGGGAAAAAGTAGTGCCACTTTTTGCTTGACAGGTGAAGCGCATTATGACTTTGGCACATGGACACCAGCTCTGCAACCTGGAGGAAACTGTTAATGCCTTACCTGAAACTACCATGCCTAGGTATTTCATGCCGAATATGTCCTCATATGTGGGTTTGCCTTCAGTTCTCTCAACCATGTCAGCTATTTCACTGCGGAGCCTGGTCTGTAAGTCGGGTTGCAATGCCAGTTCATAGAGAGTAAAGCTAACAGTTGTAGCATTTGTCTCAAAGCCAGCAGTGAAGAATATGGCAGGCTGGGCTAGTAGGTTGTCCCCTTTGAACTCTGAAAATACAATAGGTCAATTGCAGGTCAGCTAATGTTTTGGTGCACTTACACTTCACCTACTTGGACATGTTTTGGAAACATTCACTCCCATCAACAGAAGGGCAACTGGTAAACGTATGCAAGAAATTTATTGAACATATTCAAGTCTCTAAGTTCATGATCAGATTTTATTTTTGATGATGTAAATTTTTTCCCATGTTGTTAGTTCCAAAGAGTTAAAATATAACAAATAAGAATACCAATACACCATCAACACAGCACTATACAATGGTTTCCACAAAAAAATTATTAAAGAATCAAAGACACAAGTTTGTAATTACAAATTAATGAAGATGTGCAATTCAAAAAATTCACATACCACCCAAATAGGTTCAATAAATTTTTAAAAAACACAATTTTTGTTCCTGAAAATATCCACAGTATTAAAATTTTATTAAAATCTTCCTATATCTTCTGACAGGAAGTGTGAGCTTCTATCAAATTAACTACAAAGACTGTGATCAGATATACAGTGGAAAAACAAAAATAAATTTGGAATATGTTTACGGAATTTGGGAATCCACACAGTGAAACTTTTGTTAATCTTATTTTGATTTAAAGTAAATCCTTTAAATCAAAATAAGATAAATTTGGAAACCTGCACCTCAGAAATATTCATCACAAACATAAAGAGAAATCAGCAGTGATAGTGCATTTTGTTCAAAAAACTACAAATTTTTACAAAAACAAAATTATTCAAACCCACTTGCAACCCTTTGAAACTAACAACAAGGGAAAAGTTTACATCATTAAAAATTAAAACTTTGAAACACTGATATTAGATTTGTATATTTTTCTAATTACCTACAGAGCATGCTCCTACCAATTGGTCCTTGCTGATGATAGGAGCAAATGTTCCCGATACATATCCAATTAAAAACCAAGTAAGTCAAGTATGTCACCAAACTAATTGTTAGGCCTGGTGCTCTAGTGGTAGACCCAAGATCACAGGTTCAAATCTGGCCAGGGTCAATTAGTATTTTTATGGTGGAAAAATCCTAAATATGACTTCCTTTTGAAGGGAGATAAAACCATTGCTCTTGTGTCAAAGATTTATGGCATGCAAAAGAACCTCAAGCCTGAAAGAAGAGGTCTCTGAGCAAACTTTATCAGCAGTTTCATACCCTGAATTGAATGGGATACTGACAACCAAAGAAGCCAAAGAGCAACCTAAAACCAAAACAATTCTATATTAGCATTACTTTTGATTACTTCACTGTTAATAGCTTCGAGAGTAAAAGTGTACAGCAAATAAAATTACACACAAATGTATCACAGTGAAGTGAATCATATAATTATTAATATGTTGTGATGAGTTCAACTAAAAACTCCTTCAACTTCACTAACCTACATGTACATGCATGCACACACACACAGTTACTTAAAGTCAATAGTTTCAATCCAAGACTACAAAATAATGTATAGTTTAGCACATGGACTTGTAAATGGTTGGCTAGTGGCCATTGGGGATGTTGATATTAATCATTTTTTCCCTAGCTTCCCAATAAAGAGCTTCCAAATTATTTTTTTATTTGTTTGCTGCTATCAAGCTGTCTGCACTTCAATAGATGTTCTTTGTTTAGGATGGTATTCATGTCCTTCCACAGTGGGCAGTAGCTTTCTGGATTAATTTCATCCTGAAGAAATGTTCAGATAGGCAATCATGCTCAACAATTGAGCTGAATTGGGCAACTTCATGTTTTCTTGGTTTCAATAAAAGATGTTTAAAATTCTTTAGATCTTCATATCATTTCCTTTAAATGTTTGTTTGATATTTTGTTGTTCTTGTTCAGTTATTAATATTTTTATGAATTTCAATTTAGAAGGAATTTCCAGTTCAAAAGGTTGTTTTTGGTTTTATAACCTGTTTTTGCTAAAGTAACAGCAAGCTTATTCTCCTTCAATTCCACATGGCTCAGAATCCATTGTAAAATTATTTCTCACCTGGATTGTATGATATAATTTTCTTTTTTATTTATAGCATATGTCTGTGGGTAACTATAATTCATTATACTTTGTAATGCTGCTTTAGAGCCACTTAAAATAACAATTCTTTTATTTATCTTAGGTCTATACAGTAGATTTTCTTAATGCACTAATGTCCATTATTTCACCATCAAAATTGTTAGCATATTGATCCAAAGGTGTATATTGAGAGAATTCTTTACAGTATACTCCAAAGCCTGCTTCTCCATTTTTAAGAGATCCATCTGCACACCATGTCGATAATAGTTGTTTAGTGTACTAAGTGCTGTCAATCTTAATACCTCAGGTAGGTTGTTCCTCTTGGAGACCATCGTATCCAGATTTGTTCATACTGATATATATATCATAAATGGTTAGTATGATGGAGGTTTAGTGTTCATTTTTAAAATGTTGTCTTTCTTTCTTTATGTAATTTTTGAAAGTCTGTTGTGTTTTTAATCATTGTGTGCTATCAGGAATATGAAACCATTTATTCCTGTGTTGATTACTTTTTAATTTCTATCCCAGTGTTGCCGTTTTAATTTCTAGTTCTATTTTAATTGACAGGTTGTTAGTTATGCTCTACTTTTCAGCAATAGATGTTTGTTATGACTCCTGGTATTATTCTTAAGGACCTAGATGGTATTGTATCCAATTTACTTTTAAATTGTTTATTGTGGATATTATATTATTTTCCATAGAGCAAATTGGGCTTTATGTAGCTTTTGTACGTCATTACTATGGATCCTCCCCATTTAACACCTTTCTTAGTTATATTGTTGGTCTGTTCAGAGAATGAAAGTTTTTTGTTGTTTTATTCCAAGATATTTAGTATGTTCTTTTGTTGCAGTAGTTCATTATTGGTTTTAAGTTGCAAATCATCTGTAGTGAGTTAAAGACTGAAAACTGTCTTTTTAGTGTTTATTTCCATATTGTTGGTGGATGCCCAGGTTTCCTTACTATTGATAATTTTCAGCATTTCATTTTCTAAATAGTTGTAATGTTGTCTATTCTGCTTATTTTTTTGGATAATCCACACGGTGATATCATCTGCAAACTATCCCATATTTGTCTTTGAGAAGTCAGCTAATATTTGTTGATGTCATCTATGAAAATATTAAAAAGAATTTGACTGGAGACAGCACCTTGAGGAAGGCCTACTTTAGTCGTATATCATTTAGAGAGAACATTGTTCTATTTTACAACTACGTATCTTTGTGACAATAGATTCATGAACCATCTCAACATGTTTCCTCTTATCCCAACAATCTTACAGATAAACCTCTCTCTCCATACTTTGCTGAAGGTATTTTGAAGTAAAAAAAGAGCATAAGCATTGTTTCTTTTTTGTGGAGGATATTTTTAATATCCTATGTGGATATTAAAAAAACATATTATTCCTAAGTTGTAGTAAATTATGCTTAATTTTTTTATTAGTTGCTCATTGTGCTTTGTCATTATGAATAATCTTTTATCCAAATGCAAGAAATGTTATGTTGTCTGCATATTTTATAATTTTATTATTAAATTTCAGGTAGTTTCCTGAATATTGAAAATTTGTTAGCTTCATGAATATTTAAAGTTTGAGTTACTTTTTCAATATATAAAATTTCAGGTAGCATCTTGAGTATTTAAAATTTCAATTAGTTTTTTTTATGCCTGTTTTTATTGTTGAGGCATCACAGACGGTGAACACAGGTGATAACACAAGATGAAATGATAAATTAGAAAAGTTTTTTTTTTTCAAGGAAGGAAACATTCCAGGCCTAAGTTTAGGGCATCACCCCAGTATTTGGCATTTATGACAGCTGAGGAAAAAATTAGATTCTTGAATATTTAAAATTATAATTAGCTTCTTGAATATTTAAAGTATGAGTTCTGTAACATTGTATTGTTACCATTTTTTATTTATTTATTGTTTTGAAACCAATGAAAGACTTCAGTTATCATGGGTTGTTCTTTCTATTAATAGGTTGGTGTGATCAGCAAACTGTGTAGGTTCTCTAATTGATAAGCTATCTTTTATGTCATTAACAAAAAGAAAAATATTGGCCCAAAATTGAACCTTGAGGAACTCCAAAGCTAACCAAGCTCAGTCAGTCTCTAACTTTACTGGAGCAGAAAATGTCTAATGGCTGGGTTGCCATCAGAGGGCATAGGATAAATCACAAATTTGAATGTTTATACCTGCTCACAATATATTTTTTTCTATGGGTGCATTTGAAAGCAGTTTAACAATGTTATGCAAATATTGAAGCTCTCTAAAGAAAGTCATTGTTCAGTTATCCCAAGAGATCAGATACAAATACTGCAACTGCTTGGGTTATTGTCTGACTGTAGAAAGTACCTGTACATATTTACGTCATGGCTGGGATTCGAACTACAGATCTTCATCCTTCTGTGCTGACACTGCAAGCATGAAGCCAGTGCCTCTGCCAGTCTTCAGAACATGCTAAGAGCCTCAGCAGCTATGGAGGGTAAGGGTCTGCCTTACGGAGTAGGAATGCTCAGTTACAGTTGTGTAAAGCATTTACACACAGCTCTCAGGATCGAAATGATGTAGCCAAGTTTGATCAGCTGGAAAGAAATTGTGCATGTTCATGTGCATGCGTGCAGACTTGGAACTCACCGTGCACAAACTACAAGCAGGAGGGGCGGACTCACTTTACTTTGAAACTGATTGCCTCCTTTCAAAACTATTTTCAAGCTAGGGGAAGAATAAACTGTCTATAGGTCTCAACTGAAGATTTGTTGAGACAAAAGAGTAGTAGAACTGAACTTGTACATCTCTCACCCACCGGAAGTGGCAACAAAATGTTGTGAAGGTAATTTGCAGCTCAAGAAATCATATCTGTAAAAAGAGTATTATCATTCTTTATTGAACATCCCTTGTAAATTTCCCTAAGGTGTTCCTTAAGAGGCAATGCTACGAGTACTTATGCCCTGACTTCTAGTTTAACCACTAACTATATATAAATTAATTCTAAACTTCCTTTTTGTATTTATTATTTATAATATTGAGTATATTATTTAAAACTGTTGGTTATAGAAAGTAACTAAACTAGAAAATAAAGTACTAAGTGGAAATTAACGCCAAAATTATATTAAATTATTATAGTCTTTTATTTTAAAAGATGTATTAAGTTAAAAGAAAGGTCAGTTGATTCCAGTTTGTTTTACCCAGGTTTCTTATGACAATGTTAAATAGCTATGTAGGTATATTCCAAAAACATCTTGTATATTTTAGTTCATAATAAAGAATATGCGGCCAGGAGGCTTAAAAAATATACCTCATATGAGAGCGGATTAATAAGCCTGGTTTAAAAAAAACGTAGTATATAACGTTTTTTGCAAAAACAAAAATTTATTTCTCTACATAATCTCCTTATAGCTCTATACATTTGATCCACGAGATTCCAATTTTTTTATTATGTGCACAATATTCATGCTCAGCACAGATAACTCCTTCTCCCCCCCCCCCTTAAACTAGTTTTTGCGGTAGGAAGGAGGGAAGCTACTGTTTTAATCAATCATGACAATACTCGCCACTTTTTTCGGCGTTCTTTCACCTTCGCAACCCACTGTAATGCTGGATCTAAGTTTCGTCTGCAGTCACAGCTGCAACACCATTTTTATATATCTTTTCCGCCTGGCACCCAATGCTCTGAACTTCCTTCAGCTCAGTTTGTATCTGCGCGCCGTACTTAAATACTCGTCTCTATCCATTTCTACTGAACACTTGAGATAGCTGCCAACAGTTGCATCTGTTTGAAAGTTTGAACAAGGCCGTCATGCCATTTAACAAATTTTGTTAAAATTTACCAGACTTATCAACCCGTCCTCGTACATTGAAATTCCTGGGAAATATTCTCGCAGAGAGTAAGAAAAATTTGAAAATATCTACCGAACAAATGCTGGTCTTCATCAGTGTTGGTTTCTGCTGCCTCATTGGGCGAATCACCAGTTTCTGCAATGCTACCTGTTTGAGAGAAAATGTAAATATATAAACCAGCTTTTGGAGGTGAATTTTGAAATAAATTGACAGTAACACTGGGAAGAACATCACCTTTATTTTTCAGCTGAATAAGAAGATCAAGAAAATCATCACGGGTGATTTGATTCTCTTCCCTGAACTGAATGGTGTCCCAGAACACTTGGCGCAGGAACTTGGTTGTACTTGGTGTAAAAAAGCTTGCCTTTAACAGACGAACAAGTGCCGGCACAAAGAACAGGCCCATGACCTCCAGAGTTCTGTACCGGTCGAAGTGGAATATCTTACGTCCGAACTCCCGAAACTCAGCATTTGGGTCTTTCAAAGAGTTGCTTTCTATTCCAAATGCACAGATAGAGATGACATCCGTTGCATATTTTGCTGTTGTCTCCTTCAGTTCCACTGGACCCAGTGATGACACTTCCTAAAACATCCACATGATTCCAAAGTTCGTACAGAGTTACACGATGTAAGGAAACAGTTTGTGTTGTAGCAGTGACACAAAGTGGGATAGTATTTTCATAACGGAAATATTTACCTGTAGATAATCAGTAAGGTTTGTGGCACAGCTGGATACAAGAGGAAACATTTTCTTCATGCGACCAGATGTAAAAGTTGGGGATAACTTGACACGCAGATATTTCCAAGGAGCACCTCGAAGGACAAACAGGTTTTGTGTACCCAAAGTGTCCTCCTCGCTCGTGGACACGTGTCGATCTCCAAACACATTGAAGTCCTTAACCAGAACATGTTTGATGACATTGGGCTCTCGCAGTAACAGTGCAGGTCTGCAACCAGAGCACCAAACAAGGACAATTAGGTAAACCCCTCTCCATGGTTACTTAGATGTAAAAAGTGGCGGCTTGTGACATAAAAAGCTGCTACAGCCCTACCTCCACATGAAAATTATGTTCACTATCTACAATTACATCTACTCACTGTTAAGATGTATAATAGGAACATTAAACAAGATTCGCTGTTTGTACGTCATTTTATGAAAATGCAATAATGGATTTTGTCGAGCTACAAATAAATAGTAGTATCACCCCAATCGCTTCAATCTAAATGCAATAGCAATTAAAGTAATATGTTAACAATAAAAAAGTATTATAGCTACAGACTATAAAACAAATGGCTACCAGTAAAAGTAAACATTGTTGTAGCTAAACAAAGTCTCAAAAAGTATATTTACCAAACTGGCATTAGTCACGCAATCTTCGCAATTGCTACGAAAGCGGGGAGCCAATCAACGACCCATCATGTTGCCACTGACTCATTCTCAGTTTTGGCTGTACTTGCTATCTTGGAGCATAGAGCAAGCGTCTGCCGTTGCCATGGTAACCACCATGAAACAGCGGATTTCGTTCTGACGGGACTGCGCAGTATCAGAGAAAACAGGCGTAAGCTTCACGCCATAACGGCAGTAAATTCCTCTATCAGCATTCAAATAGAAATTAATAATTACGAATATATAGATTCAGCCGGGCTGAAAAGCCGGAGCCGCCAGGTCTGAAATTAAGTGCCAAAGGACCCATGCCTTAAATGTATTCCGAACTTGAGATTTTTACGTTCAAAACTAATAGGTCAATCTAATTTTATAGGAAGTGAATTAAACTAAAACAGGGCTTACTTGAGTATCGCCTACAAATTGGTATTTTAAATCGGTATTACAACTTGAGCTACTGTTGACACGCTCAGCAATGGTTGGAAATGATTTGAACATGTTCATTTTCTGTTAAAAACACAGAAACGCTCAGAATGAATGTTGGAGCTTCATAATATTACTGAGTATTATATAATGGATTAAAAGTGCTGTTAATACTGTAACGCAAATAGATTTGATGACATTTCTAAGTTATGCGCACCGTTAATAGCATGACAAATGTGGAAATGAAAGTCAGTTTTAGCCCACGTCTGGAGTAACGTTTGCACTTGTTTCTTTGCTTGAGGTACTTGAATATTCAATTCTTTCACTGTAAACCCCATTCTTGAGTAACGCCACAAGAAGTGTAATGAAATAAAATCAGGGCTTCTTGCCGGCCCACCTTCTCACATGGGTCAGATGTCCATCTTGTTGAAAAATAATCGTCAATTTCTATTTGTTCGATTTGAGGGAAAAGAAACGTTAGTGGTATGTCCAGTTGTGCAAGGAAAAGGAATGGATTAGGTGGCATGTGTCACTCGCGTATTTTCGGCAATTGTGCAACCGGTCATCCGAAAAGAGGAAAACTCAAGTCTTTGTGGCATGCTAACGGCGAATTCTGCCGTTCATGCACAGCACTGTAGACTACGGATATCCCAGGACGAGGGGGACATCAAGCGCATTATACAAACATAAGAAGTAAGTCTGGTGAATATACGAAAAGAAAAACATTTTGAATGGATGTAATAAAAGTACACTCACCGAATTTGTGTTGATGTGACGTGTGTTGCTGGTGTTTTGTTTGCATTCGATTCCCGAGTGTTATTCTTTCACATTCTGCGGAAGAGACGGGTATCCTTTGTTTCAGTTCCCTTAATGTTTCACTGATAGTCATATTTTTCACTTTGACGAAATTCTTTCAAAGTGTTCACAACAACAGAAGTTTCAGTGTTTGAGGGCACTAATTTCAAAATGTTTCATAAGGACTTAATGTTTTCATCACAAAATAACATTAATTTATTTTCTTCCTGTGTCCCCCAACATTTTATTTAAAACGTAACATTCTTTAGTAAATGAAATTGCACTGGAAAATCTTGCGGTCATATTTGTCCTCAAATCCTTAAAGAAATTGCTTTTTGAAGTTTGTGAACGATTTTTAGCTCTACCCAAATGTTCAGAGATAGGGTGACGTTTGAATGTTTTTGTAGGTGAATATCGACTCGGGCGGCTTGAAGATGAACAACATTTTTCTTTCATTGCAGACAGTGCAAGGTTTTATTTGTGAAGAAGTAGTTATAGTGTCAGAGTTTCTACTCTGCAGATACAGGGAAAGTAACTTCTTGTTTCCAGAACATCCCTAAATAGAACCGGTTGGTCCATGACTAAATTCCATGAAGTTATTTTCTGGAGCAGTTCACGAAATGTTGTTCTGCTTCGTGAAGGAGTGAATGATCCTTTTTTTCGGATAAGTGATGTATAGCTTGAGGATGCTACCCAAAGAATGTCAAATGTCCTTTCTATTTTTTAAAGTTCAAGGCAAGTTCAGTCATTTCGCGTTCGCAGAAAAATGTGAATACAAATGTCAGCGAAAGACATGAAATGGAGCAGAACAGACTTGGTATCTATTACGTTATGTACTTTACGATTCAAACAATGAATAACTACAATATTAGATTTATATTTATCAGGAATGTAAGTACATTTGCGACTCCATCCTATAAACTACTCAGATAAAATCTCTTACTAGTAAAACAAGATGCTAGTACCGTTTCCTGTTGATGAATTTATCTCTGATATCATAGAAACAGTAGCACGGTGAACTATCCTGGAAGCAACGAACCCACGTCAACCGAAATGCTGCAAACAAGAGGAGTCTGAACATCTGCCTGCAATGCACATCAAGAATGGTTCTTCTCTTACGCGCGGTCACTTGTAAGTTCTGTAGATTTCTTCCTGAAACTTTCAGAGAGAGATTTAGTAATTGCCTGTTTTCCCCTTTCATTCACACTTCCCGTGATAATTAATTTTATAATTTGGTTTTATTGTTGTTTCAACGACGATTGGACTGCCGCACTTAATGTCACATGTTTCACTGATCCCCACCACTGTTGACCTTGAAACTCTGATAGGCCTTCGCCATTTGATTCTGTTACTTTATGATATGAACCGACTATTAATAACATTCACTCTCCTTAAAACTGACTACCATAGACTGCTGTACTGCATACATTAATGTTAGCTTAAAAGAAACAGTAGTATAAACATTACGGAAAATAAAACATTGAATTATTTATACTGCTGTGCAGGTGAAGTAAGCGCGCGCTTCCAGCAAATGCATTGACGTTTATGAAACAGTTTCCCTGGCAAGGAAAGAATGTTTATTTGACAAGTCGGGGAAATTGTCTGGCTAGAGGCGGAAATTCCCCCTCTCCGATGATTAGCACAGGATAATGAATGAACTGTACTTTGCTCTCTTCTCTTGTATTGCAACTTAAAACACATTTCATCCACATGTAACTTATTCCATGTTCTGCAGTATACCAAGGGTGCCAAAAATGTGTACACACTTTCACAGTAGATATCTATTTAATATATTTCAAAGTTGAACCGATAAAGAACAGTAATGTGTAGTGTGATATTCTGTAAACAGATGTGACTCCCATACATTATGATGGCGTTGCTACGTGACAGGTAAATCAACAATGAACAAATGAAGCCAAGATTATCGTATGATGTTCTGTAAACAGATGTGACTCACACTATGCTAGCGTTGCTACAATTAAATGGAACCAAGATTATCGTTTGAACAGCGGAAAGCAATTTTGAAAGCACTGGATAGGACGAAGAGGTCCGATTGAGTTTCCACCACGTTCTCCGGTTCTAACTCCGTTGGACTTCTACCTAGGGGGAACTCTTAAGGATGTTGTATATCGTAGAAAATCAGCTACACTGGCAGCACTTCGGGAAGAAATTGAAACGGCAATCGCTGAGGACACTTTCGCGAACGTTGCTCAATCAGTAGTTCAAGTGTATCGACGCCGATGGTGGGCATTTTGAGCAACTGTTGTAACTGTAAAAAAGTCTAAGGTGATTAGTGATCATCATTTTCTGTTTGTGTGAATTCAGTTTGGTTATGTTAACAGTTTTTTCTTTGTTTGAACTGCGTATACATTTTGACATTCCCTGTATACAAGAAATGTAAATCAACCATAATCATAGTTGTTTGATTAATAGGAGATCCCTTCCTTCTCTTACCTGCTGAAAATGTAGAAACCTGCAACAGGCTCTCCCGGAACAGAGTTGTAGATGTCCCACACGAACTGTCCTGGTGAACGTTTCTGCAGAAGAGGCAGAAGGAAATTGCCAAACACCGGGATTGGCTGTGGTCCAGGTATACCTCGTTGTTTCCAATAGCGAAACTTGTAGTTGAAGTAGAGGTATATTGTGATACACAGCACCACTAACAATATCAGCAGCATCGTGGATGGGTACTAACTGCAAAATGTACGTTCTTTTTAACTAACGGTTTGGCGTTTGCAATAAGTATTTAAAGTATTACATTTTAGAACATTAGAATTTAAACATAATGTTACAGAAAGCAAATCTCTCTTAAATCTTCGATTTCTGTTTTTGTATTGATTTGCAGGTAGCCTACATCTATATCACAGTCGTCTCCCTAAGTTAATCTTCTCTCTCTCATTTACAAAATATTTCACCCTTGTTCGATCAATCAACTACTTCTGCAAAATTCACCAAAGTGTTCGGCCTCATCAAGAAAACACAAATTTAAGATTTTTTAAAATTTATTTACCTACGTAGTCACCTTGTAAATTAATACACATAGTCCAGCAAATTCCCATATTTTTAATACCCTCAGTAAAGATTTATCCAACTGTAAAAAATAAGCGTCTGTCTCGGCTTCAACATCATCATTTGATGTGAATCTTCGTCCACCCAGCCATTTCTTCAGGTTTGGGAACAAAAAGTAACCGCTGGGAGGCAAATCCGGCGAATACGGCGGATGTGGAAGCACTTGGAAGCGAAGGTCATGCAGCAACAATCTCAGACGTGTGTGAAGGCGCATTATCGTGATGAAAGAAAACTTTCTTTCTCCAAAGTGTGGACGTTTAGCTTGAATAGCTTCCTTCAGTTGGTCCAGTAGTGAAGCGTAACACTCCCTGGTGATGGTTCTGTCCTTCTGGAGGTGGTCTACACCATGAGAATCCCAGAAAAACGTAGTCATGACTTTCCCTGTAGATGGAACCGTTTTTGCTTTCTTTGGTGTACTTTGCCACCCACTGTTTGGACTGCTCCTTCGCATCTGGCGTGTAGTTCTACTGTTATGAAACGTCAGAGAACTCGCTGGAACTGCGTGTAAACACTCTTGAGGTATGTTCCTTGAATGCGTTTTTCGTTCATTGTTAACATAAGCTGAGAGCTTTCTCCTACCGTGTAAAATGTAAAAGACTTTTGCAATGTCAGCCAACTCGTGCACCTTTAATCGGCGATTATTATTGTGCATTTTTGTCACAATCAGTCGGTTGTAGCAGTTTAAGGACATCCTAGCGCTGAGCTTAAATGGTAGTACGACACACTTAACTTCAGTAACAAAGAGGAAGAACCCTTTAATGTGAAACCTGACTCCTTTTGTATTTCTGTTGGAGCTAAACCCTTCCAAACGAAGTTCTTTATCACTTCACTTTTATCAGCAAATGTTTACACAATCGTCTGAAACTTTACAGCGCGGAAGATACTTAACAATTATCACAGTAATTTGCCCATCCTCATGACATGTTAGCGCATCTTTGTGCCTTCTACTGAAGCTGTTCCTTCAACTGCTTGTGAGTGTCGTATTCGGAGGCTTTTTGTGTTTTGAACGGTCTTCAAGGACACAAACAAAGATGGCTGTTTTTTCCTCTTAAATTGAGTCATATGTTAAAATTTTGTATAACTGCAGGTATGTTTACACCATTAACTTATTCCTTCAGCAGTCCTGTTGGCTCAAAATAGTTATTGTTAAGCCATTACAAAAAGGGGGAAAGAAATAATATGTGAAATTACCCATCTGCAGCACTACTATCAGTTGTCTCAAAAATCTTTGAAAAATTATTTTACAAGTGACTCTTGAGTTTCTTAGAAAGGAACCGTTTATTATCCACAGACCAACATGGTTTTAGAAGCAATTGCTCTATTGAATCAGCAATTTTCTCTTTTGTTTGTGAATCTCTCAGAGCTATTGACGACACACATTTCAGCCATTGTCTTACATTTGTCAAAGACATTTGATACTATTGACCATAAAAAACTGTTAGTAAAATTAGAAAATCTTGGAGATAGAAGACTACCCTACAATGGATAAAATCATATTTGAATAACCAGAAACAAATTGTTGAAATTAAACACAGAGAAATAGGAGAAGTAAAGAAGTAAAAGTATGGAGTACATGAAGGTTCTATATTAGGTCCTAACCTTTCCTTGCTATTCATTAATAACTTCTTGATGTTTTTCACTTATATAGAAAACCTACTCACAGTTATAACCCAGTTCCCCTAAACATGCAGTACTAAATAATCTTGTGCACAGGTTGGTAAATGTGCCCATGAACAAAGAAGAGTATGATCAAGAACTGAGCAATATAATAAATATAGCTATAGAAAATGGTATATAAGAAAGTAAACAAAGCAAGGAACAAAAAGAGAATCAAAGACATCAGTACTCTTATTCCTAGCAAGAAAGAAAATAGAATGTACAAAAAATTAACATATCATTATTTTAGCTCCAAAAACAGTTACTCCATAAAAAATATACTAAATTCTAAACTAAAACAGAATATTCCACAAAAGAATAAATCAGATGAATTGTGACAATTGTGAAAAAATTTATATTGCAAGAACAAAAATCACATTTTCAACTTTGAAAGTGACATCTTAATACAGAAGTTCATCCAACTGCCACCAGAGACAAACCAAACTACCACAAAGAACAAGGCTGGCAACTTGGAACTGAAGATGGGAGCCAGAAACTTAGTTTTCCTTTTTTAAAATATTAGTGATGTAAGTGTTACAAATTCAACTCAATCATTTTAAATTCTTAGTATTAAACATCACTGTTACAAAAGGCCACATGTTTAACTAAAATTAAGTTTTAATTTCTAATTATTTTTAAGTCTAAAAATGGAAGTTCTCTATTTTCTCAGCTTCTAATGTGAATTTTTGGTTTTCTCTTGTAAATTGAAGAATTTTACAGCATTTGATGAATATATGGAAAAACATTTATGACTTATGTTTAAAAAACACTTATTAATAATACACTTGAAGAAATTGGTATTAGGTGACACTATACTTTACTAAATGATTAATTAACAACATGTTTGCTCTCATGTTCAGCTGGAGTCCAACTAACGCTGATAGGTAATGACATGATCTCTGGTGGTTCCAATATACAGCAAAACAGAAAGTCCATTGGTGGGATGTCAAAATCCATAACACGATGCTTATTCTTTAAAATGAAAATCTTTTCCCATATTACTAATTTCCTGGGATTGTTGGTAGCTTTCAGCAGTTTGGTTTCTTTTGCATTTTCAGCCCAAAAAGGGCAAACAAACTTCCTCTTCCATTCCATAGTGAACTTATTACTGTAGTCTTGCAGAGTTACTAATTTTAAGTCATCCTATTGCATATATGTCATCTTGATAAAAAACCATGTTTTAAAGATAAATTAAAAGCCTTGGTAATGTGTGTTTCTACTGTACTCATGCATAAATTTGCCAGAAATGAAGAGAGGGGATTACCCATATCTTCTGAAAATCTACAGGGCAAACAATGTCATTTCATTTGGTATATATTAGGAAACCCACTTACCGATAATCACATAAAGAATAATAGCTTCAACCCTAGATTGCACCAACACGCCATTATAAACAGTATTGCTCATAAATTAATAAATATCCCACTCAACAAGTAAGAATACACAGCTGAATAGGAGTACATCATGAAGACTGCCTTCAACAGTCCATTAGTAGATAAGAAGATCAGGCATTTCAAAAGACTTAAAGATATTAAAAGCACCACCACTCTCTCCGTGATAAAGAAAGACTTAAGTTTTAAAAATTTCACATATAATCCATGGGCAAACAGGTCATTCATGGAAATTTTTAAAAATTTGATATTGTGTTGGCGACACAAAATAATTTAACATCAGAAACCTTTTGAACAGTACCATAAAAGATGTTATTTCGTCCAACAGAAATGCAGAAGTGTATCAGATAAGTTGTTTGGATTGTAATCAGATATATGTAACAATAAGAAATTTGCAGATAAGGACAAAAGAACACTTTAGAAATATAAGATATAAATCAATGGATAAATCGGCAGTTGTAAATCATTTTTGTACGTACAATCATGACATTGCTAAAGAAACCAAACTGTTGAAAGCTACCAACAATCCCAGGGAATTAGCAATATTTTCACTTTAAAGAATAAGCATTTTGACATCCTGCCAATGGACTTCCTGTTTCAAACATTGTCACCTGCCAGCATAAATCAATCACTTAGTGAAGTGTAGTAGCAACCTCTTAAGTGTATAATTAATCAACTTCACTGTTTATAACTTCTATCACAACTCATTAATAAGTTTGCGTGAAATGAAGCAAGGGGGCTTCCCATAGCCAGTCCTGATACATTTTTTGGTTGAATACACAAACATTTTGCTTTAGGTGACATCTTCTGTTTGTAAATGTATCAATTTTAGCCATTTTCTTAAGAGGGAATGCTGGGGAATAGTCAATAATGCTGACAGAGAAGCTACTCAGATCCAGTCATGACCACACCAAACAGCCCAAAACTTACCAAACAGTCAGTCAGCATCAGGAACATGTTCTAATTAAAAAAAAACTCTGTAAGTGAGGTTCATGTCGACATTAAAAAGCATTTAATTTGAAATATTTCAGTGCTTTACTGTAAATATTGTATTTAATAATGTTTAACATTAACAACCAAGAAATAGAACATCCTTCAAATGTGACAGATTTATTTAATGATTACTTCCTCGACATAACAAAAACCTAACTTATATTCTGGTCATAAAAAATACACATAATGTTGCAATTATTATTTCCAAATAAACATACTGAGTTGAAACCAAGGGCTGCTATTTCAATAGAAATCAATAATATCATCAGAAAACTAAAATAAAAAATTCTTTTGTTTATGATGAGATTAACAGCAAAATTATAAAGTCCTAATTCCTCTTAGTCATTTGTGTGATAAATCTTTGAAGCCTTACATTTGTAGGTTCATTTTATATTAAAGTAACCGCTATTCAAAGATAGATAAAAGGAAAATGTTTGCAATTACAGACCCATATTTATATTTAAGCATTTCCAAAGGTGTTTGAGAAAATAATGTATAATAGGCTTTATCGTTATCTTGAAAGTATTAATATTCTTATTAAAAATCAGGTCAGTTTTAGGGAAAGATTTTCAACAGAAAATGTAATTTTTAAACTCACTAATAAAATATCAACTGCATTCAATGAAAAGATGCTTGCAGGAGAAATATTTTTTGACTTAGAAAGCTTTTGACTGTATCAATCATTTAATTCTCATTAAAAATTATACTTTTATGGAATAAAAAAAGAACATTTAAAATGGCTCATATCCTATAGTGATAAAAGCAATAATCCCTAAGGTACCTCCTCCACTTGTTATAATTTACATAAATGAGCTCGAAAATATAAAATTCTGTAGATGACACTAGTGTATTGGTAGCTTAAATAATTGTGCATTTTAATTAAATCAAATTTTTTTAAGTTCCCTGTGTTAATGCTTTAAAGCTGCCTTTAAACTTTATGGGATTCATCATCCACAGATCTCCAAATCCCCAATTACATATGGGAAATGCTGATGGTATACTGCATGTCATTAAATTCCTTGGCCTACAAACAGATAACTACCTGAATTGGAAAGTTCATGTCGATCATATCATGCTAAACTTAACTCTGCATTTCAATATTAATTCAATTTGGAACTCAACACAATGAAACACACATCAATAATCTCTTCTGAGTCAAAATATTTAGAATACTCTTTATGGTTTTACTTACAATAGATTTACTCAGGACATGTTTTGTGGAACTTTTGTCAGTTGTTAAATGATTGTTGAATCATTTGTAGACGTTGTGTAAGTATCTGGGTTGACTCTGGTGGTATTGTGATAAACTTATATATAGTGTTGTCTGCTTCCTAAGGATATGTATAAAAAACATGAGCATAACTTTATGAATTTAGACATCCTGGAAGCAGACAACATTTTATTCAAGTTTATTGCAAGATAGGCAATTATTATAATACACTCACCATTGATGACTCATGACATAAAAAGTTGGTGCAGCCTACCTCCACATAAAGAAATATATTGATGTACACAATTACACCCACTCACTTAATACACAGCAGAAGGACAATAAAATAAAAACTACTTTATTAAAACACATCAGAGGTACTGCAGCAGGTAGGAAAATTAATTTTTTATGGAGTATATTGACATACATAATTTGTACACAAGGAGTATATTGACAATGTTTATGCATCATTTTATGTAGATGCAATAATGGCATCATAGAAAACTGAAGCCACAAACAGTAGTATTGCTTTGGTACAGCTGGAGCTAAATGCAATAGTAATATGTTAAAAATCAAAACATTTTCTTTTTGTAGGTATCAAACAAATAGCTATACCAGTAAATCAAAAGTTTAAACATTCTTGTAGCTAAACAAAGTCTCAAAAAATTATATTTAGCAACCTGGCTCACACATCTGCGTTGCTATAGAAGTGGGGCAGCCAATAAACAACACACATTTCTCCCTGCCCTAGACGTTGTTCACTGTCCAATTCTTAGTTTCGGTCGCACTTGCTCTCTCAGAGCATAACGCAAGCATCTACCATTACCGTGACAACTGCTATGAACCGAGTTGCAAGTGCAGCCAAATTTGTTCTGATGGAATTGAGCTATACGAGAGTAAAAATCATGTTACCAACAAATTCGAATGCCAACACTCAAAATTGGTTAAAAACTGTAATAATTAAGATTGGTACAGATAGACTGTAACGACTGCTCAATTAACTTTAATTATTTAGAATTGATGTTTAAAAAATTCTTGTACAGAATAAAAATAAAACTCTTTTAGAACAGATTTTAGCACACTTGTTGCAGTGTTGTGTTGTGATTATCATCAGAAGAGTGTAGAACAGTTCACTGCATTCAGCTACCTACCAGAAGACGTAATGTATATATGTTAGAATTTACACAATCAACATAGCTTGAAACCTGCACACAGTCGAAGTGACACAAATAAAATTAAGTCAGGAGAATGAACACAAGTATACCTAAGACACAAACAAACTTTCCTTGTTAGTCAGTGCTGGCGTAACTTTCCAAGAAGCTTTACTAAATGATGTCATTTATTATATTCAGGTGTCTGGGGTGGTTCACCTTGACTCTGGTCTCTCTCTAGTTGCAAACTTTGTAACATCAAGTTGTTAGTGGACAAGTGACTTGCAGTTATTGTTATGGTACAGCTGTTAAACTAGTATGTTCCTGTACAGTCTTCTGAGCTCTTTTAAAGTGTTTGCCCATTCCACATAATCAGCCTACCATTCACTCTTTATTAACTGACGAAGCTACATCTTTCTTCATATTCACTCGGAACACTTTATATTCGTTAAATGAAACATTTAAACAAAAGTTTGTTTTATTTAGCACCTAAAATTACAACAATAGAAACAAATATTTAACTTTGGTGACAAATGTTCAAAGGACGTAAAACAGTGACAAGTTTATTTTAACTGTCAGTACATTGTAATAATGGATGTTACTCTCTCTGCATTCAGCGTCTTGACATGCTTTCTGAGGAATATGCTCCAATTGTTCAAGACGTGCTCGCCTCAACGTGTCCCGCACGAGTTTAAACATCTTCTTACGGGGCTGCTTGCTGGCCATGGTAAAACATGGATTCCCACTTCTTGGCGGCGTGCAAAGAAAGTTATCGCCTATAAATAACCAAGCATTCATTTAGGTACCTATCCCATTTACTCAGTACGAGCATTCATAGACACTCCTCCTAATGGGAACTTTTCGGAAATGCAGCAATGTGCAAATCATTCTCCAAACTTTTTCACGTCTATCACGTAAGCGCAGATTGAAAGAGGACTCGTCTCTGAACAGAGCACAGCTCTACTGTTCATTTTGAGAATCCTGGTCTACTTTACATCAGTTCATTTTGTCCATGCACGTTAACAAATTGCACTCCCTACTGTCTCTGTCTTGGATTCTCGGACGACCAAACCTGATCTTCTGGTCGTATTCATTACATCATCGTTTAGGACTACAGCTCCAGCCACATCTTCAGGCTACATTTTTGACAACCTACTTACACTCACAACATGTAAAAATAATGAAACACAAAATGGTTAAAACAAATCTGCAATATCTGAGACCTTCTATTCATAATTGGAATATTCGGTTACACTGGCTTGTTTATATAAAAAAATCAACATAGCACCGCCACGGATGGCCGAGGCCGTTAAGTCGCGGACTCGTGAGCGGGAGGTCTGAGGTTAGAATCCTCCCTGACTGAGGCTTTTTCAGATTTTTCTCAGTCATAAATGCCAAATGCCAGAGAGGTATCCTAAACTTAGGCCTGGAACGTTTCCTTCCTTCCGCCTGTGGTGCCTCAGTAGTAAAAACGGGCGTTAATCACTATTAAAAAAATCAACATAGCCTACAATGACAACAAATGTCCACCAAAATATTTTATGACAAGCAAATAAGTTTACTTTTCCGGATGTACCTAAATCCTTATACTTTTTATTTATTCTAATTCTCCATTGTTCATAACTGTCCCATTGTCAGTATTTTCCTTTTCCATGTATATGAACCACGTTTCACTCCTGAAGTTCTATAGTTTTATAAACCGTTGTAGCAGCATATTAATACAGAAAATGTCCTTACCGCTCGCATCTCTTTAGCTGGACATGCCGTGCCTGTATTCCGACTTCGCTTCTTTTACCAGTTGTCGTCCTCCCTCGGGTAAACAATCCCGATCTACACGATTTAGTTGAGTTCTTCCAATGTGTGAGGATTTGATTTGTCCTTTAAGTTACCCCTACAGACTGTTAGATAGACATCAGCACTAATCACGTACTTCCTCATTTTACCCTCTGCTGTATGAGCAGCGGTGCAATCTTGTTGAAACCACCATATGATTTCTTTTCTTCCGTCAACTGGGGCCGGAATGTCATTTCTCCATCTCGATGCGTCTTGCGCTAATTGTATATCCCGTCATAAAGAGCGGTTTCTTGTGCACAATTTGAATTTTCAGAACATCAATAGTGAGTGAAACCACCCCTTATCTGAAAAGAAAACAAGCTGTGGGTCAATTAACTCTTCACTCACAATAATGCACACGTGCTACGGGATCATATTGTCATAGACAATGGACATGTGTACACTTGTTAAGTTTGAATTTTGACAATTTTGTTGTGCAGAAGACACTGAAACCCCAACTTGTACTAATTTCGGTTGTGATTTCGTTGACGTACGTTCGCTATTTGCGCCAATTTCATCTAATTTGTCTTGCATGTCTTCGCGTGTGTAGATTGTTTTGCACTCAACCAGTTGTATCAAATGTATTCACAGTGAATTGCAGTACTGGAACTACCAAGTAAATTTCTCAACAACGCGACAATGTGCTTTGTATTTATAATACTCACAAAAATACATGCTCTAAAGTATTCGCGACTGCTCGGAAATTCAAGTATAGACATGCGAGTGGTGAGGACATATGGTATTTTAAATGTGTCACTTCCTTTATGCAAGGGCTATTGATAAGTATGGTAAGAAACGTTGTAAATAACATTTTTTTTTCCCAAAAGAAAAAATACTTCTCAACATAAATCTTCTTTCAGCTCAATACACTTAATCCAGCCAGATTCCAATTTTGTTTGTTCCCACTATATATAGCTAGTTTACAGCACAAATAACTTCCTCTTTGGACATAAAGATATGTTTATAGGTTAGATTTAACTTTTATGACCTATAATAACGATATCTGCTTGCGCTAGGTTAGGTGTTTGCTTTAATAAAACTCAAGTCTTTACTTGAGTGGTAACCAGCAGTCTTTAAGTACTATTTTAACTATGCTGCAATCAACTGCAGTTCTTGCTGTTGGCGACACTGACGTCAACACCATCCACAACACTCAAATGACTTTTTTTCCTTCCTGCTGCTGATATTTACGATATATTAAAGCGTTTTTTGGCTGTTAGGCAGGTCGGTTAACACTCCGACGAGCTTAAATCATCTCTGATGACTTCCGCTACCATTTATGCTCATTTTTTAATAATATTCTGCGACTATGGATGTTTTTCTTAAGTTCTGTATGTTCTATGTGCATTCAATAATTTTGTTTTATGAGTACTCGCAAGGAAAAATTAGAAATCTATGTATCTCTGTTATCACCTTTATTATTATTATTATTATTATTATTATTATTATTATTATTATTATTATTATTATTATTATAGGACAATGCCTTAATTTTTAAAACGAAACAAATTAATAATAATGCATTCCCGTATTGAGGGTATATTTATCATTAATTAGGCTTTCCATTAATTTTACTACCCAAACCTAAGCCTATTGTATTATAAACTTCACGCCTCGTCATTGTTGAGTTCTCTATTTTTATATAATACTTAACAGCACTTCCTCGCGTACTAGAAAGAAGGATCAGCACTTACCGCTTTGTGACTGGACCACGGTCTAACTTGCTATAAGCACTGATTGATAAAGACCAGCAACTATTATTAGCCGGGCCAAAGGTAAATGACTCAGTCAGTACCAACTTACCGTGACCTTAATGGACGTGTTGTGATTATGTTGGTAAGAACTTGATCAAGGCTACCGAGATGACCGGAATTACATAAGTTGGAGATTTATCCATAGGCAAGCGAAACTCTCGGAGCTGCTATACTTGCGGTTCCTAGCCACTCCCAAGCGGAAGCGGTGTGACTTCCACAGATAATGAAGTTTTCCAGTGTGATTGTTGTGCAGGTAGTGGTTTCACGTTCTGATGTTTTTGTTTTGTTTGTTTGTTTTTTCCGTGGTTAAAGGAGATTTGCTACTTTGCAATGATTTACTCGCTAACATAGTACACCACTATAAATTTATAGTTACAATTTTTTTCTGCTGCAATCAAAGCAAATTTGCCACCGTTACCCGCATATTTAACAGCATACAATCTCCTATCAATTTGTATTTACGAGCTTAGGCCTTCAGGCCACTGGGTCCACCGGTTTCTAGGATTTACCCGAGGTTAGTGTTAACTATATATATATATATATATATATATATATAAATTGCGAATTCCAATAAGACAACGAGCAGTAAAAAGTTAATAACTCAGTTTTTTTAATAAGGAACCACATATTGCAGCCAGAAAGTTACTGAGGACAGCGCATAGGTTACATTACCCTTAACAAATAATAATAATAATAATAATAATAATAATAATAATAATAATAATAATAATAATAATTACAGCGTTACAAGCGGCCACCCAAACAGAGAGAAATATCCACCACCGCTATTCCGCTATCTCCCGTTCGGGACTGAGGAGTTCGGCTCTCTCCGCTGTCGCTCGGGACTGGAGCTCCAGTAGCTATGAGAATTTTTCTTGCTGTATGGACAAGTGACCAATATTTTGCAATCGAAATTTAGAACGCGGAAAAGTAAATTAATAAATTTACAACAGAATAAGTTAAAAGCTTTATCCAATAAAGTAATTTAAAAAAAGCAGGTATATATTTAAATGATTGAAAGGAAAGCAAAAGGACAGTGTTAATGATGTTTACTAAACCTTGCGAAAGTGTTCTGGTACTTACCAACTGGCGATGTCCATTCTGCCGCTGCCATAGCCTCACTGACTGTCAAGTGAGGCGCTTTCCTATCAAACCGGGTCAGGCAGCAACAGCTGGACTTGCCAGGTGGCTCTGCTCTCGGGAGAGGTAAACCGCGTTTATCAGACAGGCTTTGCCAACAGTTTCCGTAGTCGAGTCTCCAGGTCTGGTGCTCGGGGTCCTTGTCTCTTGGGCGACACTCTCATTCCCATGAGCGCGGCGAAGTAATTCGCTGCCCCTACATCCCGGAACACGCTAAAGCCGAACTCCTCCTCTGACGTCCAACTGGAGTACGCCACGGTGTAGTGCACTCTCATGCCCAGTTTCTGGGCCAGACGCTGCCCCAGCGAACTCGTGAAAGTGCCCATCATTGTCCGTTGCCCAAGATGCCGCGCAAGTGTCACGCTGCTCTCCAGCAAAGCCATTCCTACCCCTAAGGATCATTTCAGAACAATTAACCTGACTGAGATATCACTAGAGCCCTGCGTCTGGTCAAGCTACAATGAAGGTGTCTCCCCTCTATTAGCTGCAATGCCGCCAAGCAATACTCCCTGCACAGCTACACCGTTGTAGACTACATGAAGCCTCTCGGTGTCCGGGATCTACCTGTCACAATCTGAACAAGCAGTGATACCAACCTTTGCCTCGGAACATCGGTCTCACGCACAGACCGTATACTTTAAGATAACTGTCAACGTCATAATGATCATACACGTCGAGCTGGTCCAAATTTATCCATGCAGCAAGAAAACTTCTCGGAGCTGCTAGAGCTGAGAATGTTTCTTGCTGTATGGGCAAGTAGTTGGAATGCTCATGTG
Organism: Metallyticus violacea; assembly: GCA_030762175.1. Taxonomy (NCBI): domain Eukaryota; kingdom Metazoa; phylum Arthropoda; class Insecta; order Mantodea; family Metallyticidae; genus Metallyticus; species Metallyticus violacea. The sequence continues at coordinate 87,513,964 of CM060837.1, forward strand.
CAAAGCTTTAATACAAAAATTATTTGTAAGTTTTTAACATTTTTGTTGAATCAATGATATTAACGTTCCCATCTCTTCCGAAACGTGTGTTCCCCCCTCTTATGTATTAAAATACAGTCAAACACACCCCGAAAAAATCCTGCCAGTGGGTTGAGATGCATGCTTCTATCAACTATTTAGAATAAAAACCTGGACTTTATTTTAACCTTAAATTAATAAATACAAACTCCCAGATTGCGACTGATGACATTCCAAAATCAAAACGTGTGCTTACATTCCTGAGGTCATCAATTGTGTAACGTCCACTTTTATTGCAATAGCATTCCAAGGACCTTTGATTGACATTAATGACAATGTAACTGGATACGATCTGGGGGTGTGCAACTGACATAAACAACCTCCCATCAGCATACTCAAAGCCACGTGACCGAATTCAGGTAAAATAAGAAGTCAAGTTTTCCCCACTGCTGAGGCGGCAGCGGTTATGTTATGTCACAAAACAGTAAACTGCTCGTATTTGCAGTGCGAGATAAAACTGATCCAGTGAGCTAAACGAATATGATCATTATTTTCAGGCCGAAGGTCAAAACAACAAACCTGAGTTTAAAAGGAAAGTTAATTTACTTCAATTGTTCCAGGAAAACAACGCAACTTTCTTCCGCACAAATTATGCATATTTTTAACATTTACTGTGCCAGATCTTATCGTAATTTCATGGTATCTGCTAATAACAAACAGGAAACAGCATAAGTTTCGTTTTCTCGCTCAGGGATCCAATCAAAGCAAAGATGATAGGTACAACAAATGAAAATAATATTTTTAAAAAGTCCTTGTAAAAACTGTATCACAATATATACAGTAAGGACAGCATTTTGATGTTGCTGTTCCGAGTTGGGTTTGCTTCTCACAGAATCCATCTGATGTCGCTGCTATCGCCACAACTAATGTACAGCTGTTACTGGTTGATTAATTAAAAAGTTAAATGTAATGAGAATTTATTTCTCCTTTTTTAAAAATAGGCCCAAAATTCCAGTGTTTGTCACTGAAATATATAAAACACCACATTAATTAGGGTGCATAATTTTTTCTTTAACCCTAGTTTTCTGTTTTGCTTGTTTATTGGTGCTTACTGAATGATAGTGAACTTTCTCTGGCCAATCAAGGGCTTACATTGTCTCCGCTGTTACCGTGTGTCAATCGGGATAAGAGGATCAAAATCATAAGTGCTTGGTGGAAATATTTCTTCGTCACAAAACTACCCAACAGGACAAGTAAAGAACATTATTGTGGGCGTATACGTCCAAACAACATATTTTTAGCTTCAGTAGGTCCTATTTACTACTGTTCTTATTTCTCGTGTACAATAGTTATTATGAGACTCTCCCGTACATACGCGACGATAACACCGCATTAATGTGCCGAGTCTGTATAGATGTAAACACAATACTCTGTCGATATTGGAGTCATAACAAACAAAGTTGATTTGCTAGTAGCCAGTCTGACAAATGACTGTGTTCATCATGTCGTACAGTCTCCTAGTTCTAAAAGAGAAGTGAGGCGCGAAACATGATTTTTTCATGTATACAGTTTTTTGAAAAAAATTCAGAAAAAGAAGAGAGAGACAACATTTGACTTCAAAAAGCATCAAAGCCTAACAGTAGAGGCCTGTGGAGTAAATAAAAATTCTGTGTCAGGCATCTGCGTTGAGGTCTAAAGATCTGACTCCGATATTTGTGTCATCTTGACTACATAAAGAGACAAGGACTGCTTGGAGTTCTTATGCAAATTCGAATTTCTGGCGACACAAACATGGGTTAATAAAAATCCATTTGGCAATAATGGTGGATTGTAGGTACCTTTAGGGAAGGGCATCTGCCTTGTAGAATTATAGCGAAAATAGGTTTTGTACCAGAGAGCTGTTGTTGTTGATTTAGTTTATTTACAGACGCTCTTTAACATCTCAGGTCATCAGCGACCCATTTCCATTAGGGGCGTGAAACGGCCGACAAATTTTACTCAGAGGCGGGACCCACGGCTTTACTTCCCTTCCGAAGGAAGCCATAATTAGGATTTTTACGTCCGAAAAAATCCATCGATCCTGGCCGCATTGGAACCCCCGATCTTGGGTTTAGGATGGTTACCACTACACCAGAGAGCAAATGGGTGTTTCGTTGTAAATCAACTTATGACAGGAAGTGACAGCTTCAACATATAAAGAATAGTTTTTAATGCTTTCCTAAATTATTAGAAAAACCACCAGCGGACTCGTTTGCGGGAGGTCTGGAGTTCGATTCCCCTCTCTGACTAGGTTTTCCAGGTTTTATTCAGTCCTCATGAATGGCAAATGCCGGGGAGGTGCTCTAAACTTAGGCCTGGAAAGTTTCCTTCCTTAAAAAAATCCTTTGCCAGTTTATCATTTCATCTCGTGTATCATCAGTGTCACGAGTGATATTCAGTGGTTGCAAAAAAATAGGGAAAACAAAAATGTTGTAATATGTTTTACTCTTCAATGTACAAACTCGATCAACTGCTAATGAAATGGGGCATGGAGTAATTTTGTTGCCTCCTTATCGTTGTCACTTCAACCCAAATGAGGACGCGTGGTTTCAAATAAAAATATGAAAGATCGTTAACGAAGAAAACCTGGGAAGCTTACGTTCGACACGCACAAAAATTATAAGATGAAGACGATAATGGTGGTAATCGAATCTCTAGCACTTCCACCAATGTGAGTTATTTTGAAAGTGCAACTGTTATAACAGAAATGATGCTTGCCTACGTGCGACAGAGAGGGCGGCAGAAACGGGAAGTGATATGCTCCGAATTTCTTTCCTATTTGAAAAAAAAATAACCATTGAGAATCTTACAAAAAATTAGAATAAGGAGTTGTTGAGCATATTTTACTTTTATAATTACCGTAAATGAGTAATTATATTGCATTTTCAGCGATTTACAGCAAATTTACCATATGATACTTATTGTCCGATAATCTAGCAAGGGATGTAGAGAAGAATATCGTAGAGAGATATGAGTGGTACTCTGCAAAATCACACCAGATAAATATCATTTAGTTTCTGAAAATTAGGCTACTTGGACCATTAAGAGTAAAGGTATATCTGAAAACCGAAATTTAGCATCACTCTTGCATTTAATTTTGTCTCTCTATTGTTTTAAAATAAAAGGGCAAATTAACTCTGCATCTAAACTGTATTTATAACGACGCACATGTTATATATTTAACAAAAGTATCGTCCTAAAGTTAGTAAATATGAAATATTAATCTAATATGTTTGAGAATTAAATTTGTATGTAAGAGCGCTCTGCAATAACCTTCAGAAAACGTTTACGTTACATGTTAATAACATTTAAATTAAATTTCAAAGCTGCTGAAAATTGATGTAACTTTCGACTGTTTTTATTTACTTAGTACATTGCAATTGTTTTTAAATAGTAACATGTTTTTGTTTTATTGAAACATATGAACATCATCTTAAATACACAATGGTACTCGAAACTTTCTGTTATTTCTCTATCCACTTTAGTGAATGTAAAGATGGTATGAAGGTCTCAGTTCATAAACATGGCTACATCTACAAATACTCACAGAGTATAGCTTTGTCCATCAGTGGTCATATATTTTCATTTAATTAATAGTATATCATTAATTTTTATGGTTCACTCTCAATAATAATAATAATAATAATAATAATAATAATAATAATACTTTTAATAAGTTCTAATTTTGTTCCCCCATATCATACAGTAATGCAATAATTTATTTCATTTTATTAGTCAATAAGATCATAATTTGGCTTTTATATTCTCTCTCTCTCTTTTTTTTTTTTTTAAAGTTATTGAACACCGTGAGTAATTCGCTTAGTTTACATAGCTCCTGCGTGACGGGCATTTCAGGTAATCTATTTAGAACAGCATGTGTGATTAAACAAATTTATTTGTCCTTTATTTCATACTGTACTTCTGATCATGTAAATATGTAACAGATTCTTTTTATGGTTCAGCGTATCACATTGCAGGTTTGACAACAAAACTGAGTGGCAGGGGACCCAAAACTCGCAGCAATAGGCTGTAGGGTGTAAGGGACAGCGTACGAGGTGTAGTGGGGTGCATGTGTACCTCAAAGTCCTGCAGTAGAAGTACCAGCATCACTTTTACCGATAGCAGTGCAAAGCGTGAACCTGCAACAAAAGTGAAACAACAATCTCTTAGTTATGAATAAAACATTTACCGATAACGTCATATAGCAATGAAACTTATCCATACACGTCATTCTGCAATGAAATTACCGATACACATCATAAGTCTGTTGTAATGAAACTTACCGATACACGTCATATAGTAATAAAGAAACTGACCGATACACGTCATTCTGTTGTAATGAAATTTACCAATACACATCATCAGTCTGTTGTAATGAAATTTACCGATATACATCATATAGTAGTAAAGAAACTTACCGATACACACGTCATATAGTAGTAAAGAAACTGACCGATACACGTCATTCTGTTGCAATGAAATTTACCGATACACATCATCAGTCTGTTGTAATGAAATTTACCGATATACATCATATAGTAGTAAAGAACTTACCGATACACGTCATTCTGTTGTAATGAAATTTACCGATATACGTCATATAGTAAGTAAAGAAACTTACCGTACGTGTCAGTCTGTTGAAATGCAATTTACGATACACGTCACATAGTAAGTAATGAAACTTACCGATACACGTAATTCTGTTGTAATGAAATTTACCGATATATATGTCATATAGTAAGTAAAGAAACTTACCGATACGTGTCAGTCTGTTGTAATGATATTTACCGATACACTCATATAGTAAGTAATGAAACTTACCGATACACGTAATTCTGTTGTAATGAAATTTGCCGATACACGTCATATAGTAAGTAATGAAACTTACCTATACATGTAATTCTGTTGTAATGAAATTTACCGATACACGTCATATAGTAAGCAATGAAACTTACCGATACACGTAATTCTGTTGTAATGAAATTTGCCTCTACACGTCATATAGTAAGTAATGAAACTTACCGATACACGTAATTCTGATGTAATGAAATTTACCGATACACGTCATATGGTAAGCAATGAAACTTACCGATACACGTCAGTCTGTTGTAATGAAATTTACCGATACACGTCATTCTTTTAATAAGACTTAATGACACGAAAAGTAATGAAAATTTCCAGTACATCTCATTCTGAGATAATAAACATTACCGGTACACGTAATATATCTCAAAAGTAATGGAATTTACCGCTACATGCCATTCTGCACTAGTGAAACCTACCGATACAGTTTCTGGGACCGTCACCAAACGGAATGTAAGTGAAAGTTTTGATGTTTCTCTTGTTTTCCTTGTTGAACCTTGTGGGGTCGAATTTCAGAGGTTCCGGGAAATGAAGAGGGTCTCTGTGAATGCCCAGTATGGACACGAACACAGGAGTGCCTGCCTGCAGTATTTTCCCATCCTCGCCGGGCAGGAAAGTGTCCTCAGCGCAGAGCCGATCAATAAACGCCATCGGTGGATACAAACGTAACGTTTCTGTAAGGTACAAGATACGAGTTAGCCAATTTTATGTGACAACGTTTAAAAAAGTTCCTGGACTCTATAGAGTTACAATCACTTCTGTCATACACAGGGAGTTTTGAAACCAAAGTTTACCGTCATGTGATTAATACTAAAGAAGGTGTTTAGCAATAATTAACACTTAAGTCATATTTTAAATTACAGAACGGGAAATGCCAGTGACAAAAACTTAATCTTTAAAAGTGCAAAGAAATAATGACGAGAGTTGCACACCCCAAAAGAAAAATTCATTGATGTGACATCTGGTGGTTTAGAGAGCAGTTTTGTTGTCCCTTGTCTTTCAGTAACTATGTAATGCATTGTACTGGAAGTTGAAATTGTAGTAATGCATCTGTAGTCCTGAAATATTTCCTGCAAAGCGCGAGGACTCCTTGGCCAGGCGTTTACACCGGTTGAATTATTTGTCTTTCAAGAATAATTGTATAATTCTCTGCTATTTGCCGAATTTAGAATCGAAATTTAAAATAATTTAGATTCTTCTATGTTAATTAGAACGAAGATTTATGATCAACTGAAAAATAAAAATTTCGTAGGAATAAAGAACAATTAAAATATAATTTCATAGGCCCACTGTTTTTTATTATAGGTAAGTGATATAACAACACGGTTCTGTTTGTTTATGACATTGTGCAATGTACAGAACGTCAGAAAAAACAAGTCGAAATCTTTGTGTCTGATTTAGAGCTGGTATCTTATCGCTTAATTAAGACAAAACATTTAATAAATATCTCTAGAGTCATGATTAAAGATAAGAGAAATAAATGCTTGAAATGAAAAATGATAATTTACTGAATCGGAAAAATGGCGTGAATTTTACCGTCTCTAAACCTTAAAAACTTCAAAATATTAAATATAGGATAAAACACCCTAGTTGCCCAAGGACATGCAAAATTGAACGGAAGGTTGACTATGTCGCATATCTCTCAAATGCACTTTTGTTATAGCAAACCTAACCTAAGCAAATGCTCGTTTTTATAGGGATCATCATAAAACTTAACCTAACCTTTTAAGATTGCAAAACTGAAACTTCTAGGTTAGGTTAGATTAAGTGTAAGTTAGCGAGTTTCATTGAAGGCTTCTCTTGAATAAGTTTCTCCTCCCTATAGTAATATTATGTAACAGTTGGCAACTCTGAAAAATAGTATTTACACATTTGAAAGAGCCTCCCTAATGCAGGAATTTAAATTAGCAGAAATATTTGCAGGGTATCTGTAAGACGAGTGTAGTAACACTTAACAAGGACCGTAGACTTAACGGAATCGAAATAAAAAAATTGGAGGAATAAGGAAGTAGTTAATATAATTTACTTTATAGTATTATTGATGTCCACAACAATTGACGGCCTGCAAAGGGAACTACACTGCTTAGAGCTTTATTGTCAAGAATGGGGAATGACAATCAATGAGGAGAAAACTAAAACGGGCTGATTGGAAGTTGGAAAACAGCGAGGAACTTAATCAGATATAAACGCAGTTTCTGAAAAGGATGCTGCAAGTAATTGGGAGGGCGAGGTACAAAATTGTGGGGTTCTTAAAGAGTTCGGTATCTTTAACGAATGTAAAAATGTAAAAATATGAACAATAAAATAAAATAATACGGGGGGACAACATTTCCTCGAGCAGTTTGTTTGAGGGAGCAAATAATGGAAGGGTTGAACCCCTTCTCCCCATTTTAAGAGCCTATCTCTGGGGTAAATTAAAAAATGTTGTGTAAAAATAAACCCGCACACCATACACGAACTTAAAAGATAACAATCCTCAGAAAATTTTCTGGGCTCTCAAAATACAGCTAGGGATGAATAATTTCCTAAAGAGATGCCAAAAATGTGTGGAGAATGAAGGCAGGCAGTTTCAATACCTCATTTGATAATTTGGTAAGTAATGGGGCTCGTAAATTGGTGCGTGCATCGTTGTATGGTTGGTTTGTTTCATTGTTTTGCCCTCCCGATGATTATCGAGACCCGACTGGCCGGCTAATCGGCTAACAAGCGACGCTCTCGCCCATAGGCAAAACTTCACACGATATAATTTACTCGTTCCTTTGAAATGCCCACAGACAAGGAACCTTATCATGTATTTGTTCAATAAATTCTGCTGTTGTTCTATTTTTGGACGTTCACAGAGTCATCTTCAAGGTTGGTATGTCAATTTTTAATGGTTGAAAAAGAAGGAAAAGAGAATCCCCATAAACTTTTATAAACAAAGACCTGGGTCACTGGATGGTTTATGCAGCAGTTGGTATGCAAGATGAGCAGGAAGTAGCCCCCCTCGTGGGACGTCTGACCACTTGTTACTCCTGTCAAGTTTCTGAAACCTACTGGGTAAAAAGAAGAAGAGAATATGAGAGAATTGTGTATCGTGACATAGGCCTAGAGGTTACGGTTTAAGGGAGACTTTGTGTCAGGGCGGCCGCACACAGTCATGCTGTGCATCAAGCCACTCCGCTGCAAGCATTTGTTGTCAATTTTCCAACAAATACGGTTGTTGGAAAATTAGTATTTTAAAAATAATATCTGGTTGAGTTGCTTGTTCATTTCATCATCACATAAAGTAAATAGAGCTAATTGGATTGCGTCATCGTAACACGAACTTGCTCCATGTAATAACGGAGACGTTTGATAATAGAACTGGAATTTTACAGCACCTTTTAATAATTCATACCTAAAACGTAGACACCATGCTGAACACAAGACAAACTCAAATTATGAACCTATTTGACTTTTCTCTTGTTGCGCAATTTCAGTCACCGTACATTAAAACATCGTCTTCACTGAATTAGAAGACACGTGAGTCACTAAAGAGACAGGAAAGGATCAAATTTATCTGACTTGATGCGAGACCTCCCTTGCTCTGCACTTTCCTTGTGTTTAAATGTTATAAATGCAAACAAAGTTATGGAAAAATATTTTTTTGAACTTCTAGCTGGGGTTTACTCTAATATGGGCATCAGTAATACGACTGGCTTGTTGCGAAAGCCTTGTCATTTATCTCAGCAAGTAGGGCATGCTGATAATGTCAAGGTTGTGAACAGACAGCAGTGATAAGATACAAATGCTGTCTAGCATCAAGAGATCACGTGCCCTACTCTTAGACAGCTACCAACTACCCTTACCTGATATGACCTTGTGAAGTGTCTTGTTCTTTGAGAGCCACTAAAACTCCCATGAGTTCAAACTACCCTTACCTGATATGACCTTGTGAAGTGTCTTGTTCTTTGAGAGCCACTAAAACTCCCATGAGTCCAAACTACCCTTACCTGATATGACCTTGTGAAGTGTCCTGATCTTTGAGAGTCACTGAAACTCCCATGAGTCCAAACTACCCTTACCTGATATGACCATGTGAAGATAGGTCATTTTCTGGAGAGCGTCGTATGTCACTTGCCCTTCGTGTTCCCGCAGCACTTTCGCTATCTCATCACGTAGAACGGTTTGCACTTGTAGATTACGTGCCAGCTCGTATAGTGCTAGCATAGCAGTGGTCGCCGTTGTCTCAAACCCGGCCCCAAAGAACACCAGCCCTTGGGCCAGCAGTTCTTCCTCGGTCACATCTACAAACAGAAAGTCACAGGTTTATAAATAGAATGTATTGGAAACATGTGCAAGTTCTCGGCCTATCCTTGTTAGAACAAAAGTGCAGTAATTCTTTCTGAATGTAATCTCCCTTTACTTTAATGCATTTCTGGATTAACACTTCAGCCCCCCAAAATAAAAATATGCGAAATGTTGAAAAACAGCGACTCTCTACTTGAGGTGTGTGATTTTCCCCCTAAGGTCAGATTTCGGTTTTGGAAACGGGGGCAAGATCTGGAAGCAACATGTGTTCACAGCAGCTTGTGGACTGGTGAGACGAACTTTCTGGATGGCATGAAGTCTATCATCAGGATTTCCTTGCAAACCTAAAAAGTGTTGCTATGAATTCTTCATGAACTGCTTTTTTAGTAGTGTTTAACGCTTGTTTTTTGAGGCACCACAGGTGGTGGATACTTATGATACATGAGATGAATGATATATTGAGAATAGATATTTTTAAGGAAGGAAGCGTTCCAGGCCTAAGTTTAGGGTACCTCCCCGGCACTTGGCAGTAATGAGGACTGAGGAAAACCTGGCAAAAATCCCAGTCAGAGAGGACGGTCTTGGTGGGACTCGAACCCCAGACCTCCCGCTCACGAAGAGGTCATCTATATCTGCACACTTCCTCCTGTTGGAACACGACGGGGAAGCTTCAACATACAAGACATCACTGGGTGAAAGTGCTGCTCTGTATTCAGTTTTGTTCATCGCGCTGTACGAGGCATGTTCAGAATTCTGCGCCAAAGAACGATCGTAGCAAAAAGCAGTTGCTAGCAATCATTAGCTCCGAAACGCCTCTCGTTTGCTCCATAGTGCTATCTTATTTCAGTCGAGTCCCGCGCTACTTTATTGAGATGAGAGATGCTGTTTAAGCCACACTCAATGCTATGAATGAAAACCCGCGTCACGGCGCCCATTTATGTGGGACCTTATCATGAAATCCAGACAGAAAAGCTTTGTGTTTATCACGTTGCAGCGAAGTGTGTCCCTCGGTTGTTGACACAAGTCGCCTTGATGACAATGAAACGTTTGTTGTTATTAAGTCAGTTTTACAAAGTTTCTGACAGCCAATTACAAAGTACTTTTCCACATTTACAATTACATTATCAACTATAAGCGGCCTGAACTGCTAAAAACCGTTTCTCTCGTTCCAGCCATTGTTCTTCTTTGTGGTGTTTATTCTCCATTTCTTCTTAGATGATCTTTATTTACATTGTTTATACCTTCCTCGTTTCCGTCTTCTAAGTGGAATCATTTATGTATCATCCTTGGCAATCTTTTTTCACTCATTCGCATTAAATGACCATACCTTATCAATTGTCTTGTTAAGATGTCCTCCACAATATTATTTTTCATTTCTATTTTTTGTCTTATTGTATCGTTTCCGATTCTGTCTCTTGCTGACTATCTCCAGTTATCCTTTTTCATTGCCAGATATTATTTTTGCATGTATTTTTCAATTGCCAAGTCTCGCACCATATCACTATGCTTATGGTAATTGATTTATAAATTTTATGCTTTATTTCTTTATTTATCTCTTTATCCCATAATATAAGGATAAAGGATCAATATTACAATTTTTTCTTATTTATGCGTTCTCTAATTTGTTTTATCATTTTTTCCATCATAGCATCTAAATATTTATATTCGCCATTATATTTAATCACTCCCTTATTTTCAATAAGTAGATTTTATTTTTCTTCTCCTTTTACCATATAATTACATTTTTCAAAATTAAACTTTAAGCCCGCCTGTTCATACTCCTCAGCTTTCTACTGATGTGTTCTACATCTTCGTATTCTTCCGTTATTATTATTATTATTATTATTATTATTATTATTGTTATTATTATTATTATTTGGTCATCTGCAATTTTCAAAGTGTAAATACTCATATCACCAACTTTGACTCCCACACCCCCATATTTCTCCTTCCAGATATTTAAAATCTATTCAAAGTATATTTTGAACAACGTTAGACATAAACAACATCCCGGACGCAAGCCTTTGGAATTCTGGTGATAATCTATTTGGATTTAATTCTTGTCATAATATTTTCATATACATTTTGTATTACTTTAATTAAATATTTTAGTAATGCCGACGTTTTGTAAATGCTCCCAAAATTCAGTGCGTGAAACTGTATCAGAAGCTTTTTCTAAACAATATCCATACACCCTGATTTCATGCACGCCATCATAACATGTGTAGAATTTATTTCAAACCTTAGCCATCCTTGAGATTTCCTCTATCATTACTTCACAAAAGTTCACTCCTCGGCGTTAAACGCCAAAGGAAACTTGTCACGAAGACGCCCGCCCAGTAGGTGATTCTGCGAGAACAGATTGGATCTTGAATCCCAAAGGGAGTTGTGTTTATAGATATAAAGGAAACTTTCAACTTTGCCGTGTTACGGTAAATTATTTATATTAAAGAAGTAAATGAAAAAGAATGCACAATGTGGGGTGCACCAATAAGGACAACGTTTGAGAGGTCAAGAGCAGTTAAGAGCAAAAGTAATGTGTTCGTGATCTTAGAACTACTTGCATTCTTAAATATGTTTTCTGTGTAGGGACGCGTTCATGAGTATAAGAAGAGTGTTCTGAAGTCTTTCGTGAACACAATAACACCTGGCCACACACAGCTATTTGGTGGAACGTTTCCATGAACTTTTGGGCACCTAAGTACTGAACGTTTTCGAGAACTTGAGAACATTCAAATACTTACCGCTATTCTCAACTAGACTTCTTGCAACTAGGCCCGAGTACGTGCTCCGCGGCTGTGGCACGGCGAGTGTGTCCAGGATAGCTCCACGAAGGAAGGACGTAGCATCCCTTTGGAACAGCATGAGTGGAAAGGCCTGCACCAGCCGGGGTTCGAAGAAATTACCTAGTACCTCTATAGCCCTTGGTATACTCCACTTCATCATTTTAATAGCGGACAATCGGAAATGTGACCTGGAGTTGCACACACTGCCGATCTCTAGACCTGTAACAATCAAACTGTCTGTACACTGCTACCTTGTGTAGAAATCCTACCAAACAATCAAACTGCTACCTTACGGTTATTGTTACACAGCGCCTACCGAACAAGCAACGGCAGATGATGTCCAACGCAGTGCGGGTTAGCGCATCTTTCACGTCGATAATTGCCCCTTGAGAGGTTTGCACAAGGATGAAGTCCCGAGTCTTGGCAGCAGTCTGGACCACATCACCGATCATATCCTTGAGCCGGCCGGAAGTGAAGGTCGGCGACACGTGGGCTCTAACACGTCGCCATCTTGTACCCCGGAGGCAGAAGAGATTGGCCGCTCCTAGAGGATCAGTCTCAGATCTGGAGTTGGTCAAACGGTCCATAAACTTGGGGAAGCTCTTCACCAACACATCACGTAGGATATCCGGATCCCTGACCATTAAGGCTGGCCTGTGAACAAGGATGTTGTTTACAGCAGTAGTTGGGCACCAAGTGAAACGTACATAACGCAACAGTGTGACATACCTGTCGAAGATGTAGAAACCAACGTATGGCCTATCTGGGGCACTGTCATACAGTTGCTGAAAAAAAGTCGCGGGTCCGTCGCGCATAGATAGCAGGGGTAGCATGTTGCCCACCAGAGGCTGCGGTATCAACGAGGGCACCTCCAGGTCTTTCCAGTAACGGAAATTGCGACAGAGATATAGCTGCAACACCCCCAAAAACAGCGCAACACAGTCTGGCACTTGCAGCGGAGTCAGGCTTGACGCTATTAGGAACAAGAACAAGCTCTTCCGGTACCGGAAATGGCGTGCCAAATACATGAACAGTACGAGAGTGCACCAGTCAAAAAAACCACGGCGCAACCAAGAGCACAGGAACAGGACACCGGCGACCTTGTCACTCATGCTGATACAATGAGGGATATGTGTACAACTCCAAACATCTCGCATTTCACCTGATAACAATGTTTATGCTTGACTAATTTATATCTGACAATAAAATTTGATGCCTCATTCAGAACGAACCGGAGGTCTCAGGTTTCGAATCCGAGCCAGGTGCTTGACTAATGTATATCTGAAAAGCAGATACACGGTAAACATCCTAAAGTATTTCAGATGAAATAGCAGGCGTAACATCAGTCGAGAAGCTTAGGCAATGTCAGAGATATCAGTGTTTACTTCTAAATAAAGGAAAGAGGCTGCGCATCAATGATAACCTTCAAAAGCTCTGTTGCAGCTTCTCAACACTTGCGAACCTCTGTAGTAACTTGCCTCATAGGAAGAACGTTAGATATACTGAACAGCAAAAATAATGGCGTGATAGCACTGAAGAATTCACTTCAACAGAAAGCAGCCTCTGAATGCCAAAGAATGACGCTGGCTGGTGATCGACTGAAACAGACAATCTCGGCAGTGCGGAGAACAGCGTTTTTCTGGCTTTTTGTGTTGCAGGTAAGTGACGAGGTGTTTCTAATGCAGCATAATACACAGGTTGTGTTTTCGTTACTGCGTACACTGTATGTGTTATTATGTGTTTCTGGTGAACGCTACAGAGATTGTGTTTCCATTACTAATAAACTGAATGTGTAGAAATATTTAACTGATATGAATATGATTAGTGTTCAAATTTAATTTTTTCCCCAGAATACTTGAAATATATTAGCGAATTTTAAATAGCTATTGCAGCTGTACACGTGAAACATTTTTGAAACTTTTCTTCAAATCTGCACCGATTCTACCTACTAGGCACCGAAAGTGACAATGAAAACATTATATATATATATATATATATATATATATAACATTTTTTGTTTTTTCTCAACGAAGCTTTGCATATAACCATCAATTAACAAAAGATTCTTCAAGTTCGTTAACTACCAAAATTTCATCATTTGGATTAGAACTTAGCCCAAAGCAAAAATTAATTATAAAAAATTAAAAACCACTCTAGCGCCCGCAATTTTTTTCCATTGAAACTCGGTATATTTCGCAAAATAAATTGACAAAAGCAGTTTCCGAAAATTAGGCCGTTATTAGGTAATGGGAATGTATCTGAAAAACTAGTGGGAGTTAAAGCAAAATTTAAAAATCGCTTTATCGGTTTAGATTTTTTAAAAGAAACTGATAAATGCCATTGAAATAAAACAAGAAAAATAGTTTCTGAAATTCTTTGAAGTCAAACTATTAGGAAGGAGGGTTTACCTGAAATCCAAAATTTAAAAATCGCTCTAGCGGCATCAATATTTGTTTTTTTCGCAACGAAACGCCGTATATATAATTTAACTATAAAAAAAAAGTTTCTGAAAATCAGGGAAATCCGGTCATTAATAGTGGGAATATATCTGAAACGCAAAATTTAAGAATCTTTCTAGCGGTACCAATATTTGTTTTTTCATAACGAAACTAGACATAGATAAAATATTAAAAAATAGGAAATTGGACCATTAAAAGTTGGGGTATCCTGAAAGTCGAAATTTAAAAAAACTCGGTAGTGTTACCCTCTACTGTTTCATATACAGATTGTGTTTGTATTATTGTGTTTCTACTACATTACTATGTACACTGTACAGATTGTGTTTGTGTTATTGTGTTTCTATTACATTACTATGTACACTGTACAGATTGTGTTTGTGTTATTGTGTTTCTATTACATTACTATGTGCACTGTACAGATTGTGTTTGTGTTATTGTGTTTCTATTACATTACTATGTACACTGTACAGATTGTGTTTCTATTACATTACAATGTACACTGTACAGATTGTGTTTGTGTTATTGTGTTTCTATTACATTACTATGTACACTGTACAGATTGTGTTTGTGTTATTGTGTTTCTATTACATTACTATGTACACTGTACAGATTGTGTTTCTATTACATTACAATGTACACTGTACAGATTGTGTTTCTATTACATTGCAATTTACACTGTACAGATTGTGTTTCTATTACATTACAATGTACACTGTACAGATTGTGTTTGTGTTATTGTGTTTCTATTACATTACTATGTACACTGTACAGATTGTGTTTCTATTACATTACAATGTACACTGTACAGATTGTGTTTGTGTTATTGTGTTTCTATTACATTACTATGTACACTGTACAGATTGTGTTTGTGTTATTGTGTTTCTATTACATTACTATGTACACTGTACAGATTGTGTTTCTATTACATTACAATGTACACTGTACAGATTGTGTTTCTATTACATTACAATTTACACTGTACAGATTGTGTTTCTATTACATTACAATGTACACTGTACAGATTGTGTTTCTATTACATTACAATGTACACTGTACAGATTGTGTTTGTGTTATTGTGTTTCTATTACATTACTATGTACACTGTACAGATTGTGTTTCTATTACATTACAATGTACACTGTACAGATTGTGTTTCTATTACATTACAATGTACACTGTTCAGATTGTGTTTCTATTACATTACTATGTACACTGTACAGATTGTGTTTCTATTACATTACAATGTACACTGTACAGATTGTGTTTCTATTACATTACAATGTACACTGTACAGATTGTGTTTCTATTACATTACAATGTACACTGTTCAGATTGTGTTTCTATTACATTACAATGTACACTGTACAGATTGTGTTTCTATTACATTACAATGTACACTGTACAGATTGTGTTTCTATTACATTACTATGTACACTGTACAGATTGTGTTTCTATTACATTACAATGTACACTGTACAGATTGTGTTTCTATTACATTACAATGTACACTGTACAGATTGTGTTTCTATTACATTACAATGTACACTGTTCAGATTGTGTTTCTATTACATTACTATGTACACTGTACAGATTGTGTTTCTATTACATTACAATGTACACTGTAAGATTGTGTTTCTATTACATTACAATGTACACTGTTCAGATTGTGTTTGTTATTGTGTTTCTATTACATTACTATGTACACTATACAGATTGTGTTTGTACTGTTGTATTTCTGATGCACACTGTGTATAGCTCATGTGTACCCCTATACAGGCTGTGTACGACTTCGTCAGCAAATTCCTCAACACCTACGTCTTTCTGCTGTCCTCATGCCGCGAGGTCCTGCTGCGCCTGGTCTCTGACTGCAGGCTGCATCTTCTGGAAGCCTGTATTGTCCTCTTCCGGTTTTCCCTAAACGCAGCCTATTTGCCTCTGCACGTGGGAAAGGAGCTAGTCGTGCATGTCTTCATTGCTGCCTGTTCCGGTTCTTTTCTTCGAGGCATGTCCCACCGTGTATTGTTACTGGAGTGGTGCAATGTTGTTCGTAGGGTAAGTGAGCTCGTCGGTTCTATTGCTGTGAGCGTTACATGGCAGCTGTTGTTAGCTGGAACATACGCAGTGAGAACTGCGGTCTACACCGTGGTGTCGTACGTCTTTGTAGTTCAGATGGGCGTGACGGTGACGAGGTGCGCTGTGCTGGTGGCGACCCGGGCGTTCATAAGACTGACCTGGAGCAAGCGGGAGAGAGTGCCATACTTGAGTCCCTGGCCGCAATCTGGCAGATTCTCAGGACTGTAGCCATTTTGGGAGTGTATTCGGCGATGATCTGCGTACGTCTCGTTCAGGTCATAGGTTCCTGGTCCCTGGCCCTGTGTTCGGGTGCTCCATGGATATGCCAATCACCCTCCACAATAAGGAGACAGCAGAGCAAACCGTTCCGGACAACCAACGAGTACCTGATCGACCTTGTGCTGAGTCTGACGCACTAAACTGTTGAATTACAAGCTTCCAGACAGAGAGATGTGTCACTGCGGTATTTATCTCACTCACTTAATTCTCTACAAGACTTCGAGCTAATTTCGGCAGTGGCAGTGAAAGTGTGCACCCCCTGTTCATGCTGCCTCTGCCCCCCCCCCAAAAAAAAAACTAATGAAAAATATCGCAAATGGGAAATTCGGAATTAAAGAAAAACATCAGCAACGAAATGAAAAACACCACAATCACCGAACTTAATAACTTTATCCGAGGATTGAGAATGTTGTAAGGTTATAGGACGCGGAGTGCCTCCTGCTTCCGGAATATGTCCACCGCTTGTGCAACAGTCACGCATCCTTTCACGAAAGGCAGCGGATAAAACCGAGCCCAACTCCAGTCAACTAATGTAGGCGGATAATTGTCGGCCTGGTGACCTCGTGCTACCAAGGGGAAGTTAGTTGGTTCCCTTCCCCCATGAGCTAACAGTTTTTTTTTTATGTTCATAATTTGTGTACACTTTTCTTACTATATTAAATGTTACCCTTATTAGGGAGGGCAACGTATAGGTTGCATTTTTACTTTTATTTCATGTACGTCGCAAATTTAGGTTAGCTTAGTTTAGCTTAGCTTGACTGAGGTTTTTAAAAAAATGCAAAAGCTATACTGTTAATGCATAGGTTGCAATTTTACTTTTATTTCGTGTACGTTGGTAATTTTTTGTTAGGTTAGGTTACGTTAGCTTGAGTTAAAAATATAAGTCCACAAATTATACTGTTAAAAGCGTATGCCTTTTCCCGGATCAAATTTTTCCGTTAATTATTACATTTCCCATTTAATTTCGCTGTATATTTAATGCGATTAACTATTAACATGCATCCTAAAAGTTCTTTTGTGGCATTCCATTACTTGTCCGCATCGATGCAGTCATTCCTTGGTTATCTCCGCTGCCGTTCCTGAAAGGAGCACAAGCGGTTCAGGATGTACACGGGTAAGTCTCCCCTCCCCACTCAAGGCCTTCTGCCTGTCCTTGAACTTCCGAGCAGTCAATGTACATTCGTTCGCGAAGACTTTAGAACAACGAATTTTTGCTCGTCATGTTCGTGAGGATTTTATTCCCAAGCTTCCTGGGCAAGTACCTCTTTCCAGAATTGAAATTCACGATTCTATCCACAGCTCGTCTTCTTTTCAGACAACAGAAACGTTTGTGTGAACACACACAACACTCGTTAAATGTGTTCTGAAGATTTGTGATAGGAATTTTGGAGTTTGGTGTGCGATTAGCGCAGGACACATAAGGCGCGGTCGACTGTGGCATGTCCAGCTGCCGAGATGTAAAACCCCGTGCGAGCGGTAAGAACATATACTGGAAACCCTGTAGCTGAGACTTAAAATCTCGCTAGAGCGGACTATTTATAACTAAAATTCGTTATATACAAGGATAGTGAAGCAAGAATTGTTTCTGGTAAACTACCTAAGGTATATTTCATCCCCTGCTCTCAGTCGGCAGTCTAATAATTCCCAAATCCGGCTATCTTCTCTTCGGTCTTCCATATGCTTGAACAGATAGCCGGTTTTATCCATCCTCTCCATCTTTCTCTAAATTGAGTTATTTTGTCATTAACTAAAGAAATGATGAATTTCTCTCTTATTTCTCAAATTTTTATTTGATCCATTATTGTACATCCCTTAAATAGTTTATTTCTGCTGCATTTATTTTATCCCATTCATTTGTCTTTCAGAACTACACGTTAACTTTGGAATCGTCGATGTTTTGTAATTTTTGTTTTGTTTTCTTGTTTATCTTTTTAATGTTCTTGCTAATATTCCGCAATTGTTCTAAAGTTATTTATTTTATTATTTGAATTTTGGTTGTGTTAATTTGTTAAATTGTATCCTAAATAATTAAATTTTTGTACTTATTGTAGCACTACGTCATTTATTGCTAATATGAACCTACAAGGATACTTTCCTTGAAAAACTATTACTTTTATTTAATGGTTGAAATTTTGAATCCACATTTTTTCGCATACTTCCCAATTTAAAAACATTTTTCTGCCAGTTATTTACTCTTCACCCTTTCTTTCTTTCTTTCTTTCTTTCTTTCTTTCTTTCTTTCTTTCTTTCTTTCTTTCTTTCTTTGTGTTCAATGCCCGTTTTTACTACCGAAGCGCACAGGCGGCTTCTGTTTCTTGAATTAATATCATCAGCATATTCATTGTATTATTTCTGTTTAATGGAATTCCTGAAGTTTCGTTTCTCTCTCTTAGAATTGCGGAAATAGACTGCCCCTTGTCTTAACTATAATTTCTTCAGAAAACCGTCCAGCTTTATTTTACTTGCTTTGTAATACTTTTATTAAATTTCCCAAAGTTTACTCTATCGTATTCTTTTTCTAAATCTATACACAAATTCCCTCCTCTTTTCTGTTATTTGATTTCCTGAAAATATATTGTCTATATAGCTCCGTCCGTTCATGAAACCCCTTTAGTTTTCTAATAATATTGATTCTAATTGGATATCGATTATTTCACTGTCTGGCGTCTCGGTAGTACCATTAACGTCTCTAATTGGGATCACGTGCCATTACTTTGGAATTTCCAACACTTATTTATATATTTCCCTGTAGTTCTTCATCTTCATATTTTAATGATGCCATGTGGTTCTGCAGATTTTCTGTTTTTCATGTTCTCCATGGCATGT
Organism: Metallyticus violacea; assembly: GCA_030762175.1. Classification (NCBI taxonomy): domain Eukaryota; kingdom Metazoa; phylum Arthropoda; class Insecta; order Mantodea; family Metallyticidae; genus Metallyticus; species Metallyticus violacea. The sequence goes on from CM060837.1 coordinate 87,533,579, forward strand.
TTTATTTCCTCTTCTGTGACTTTATCTACTGAATTATCAACATTTTCGTTTTCTTGTATTTCTTCTAACGTTTCTTCACCATAATGCCTTATAATTATTCTACTCTTGTTCTAGAATATTATTGACATTAGCTTTTCATCTTTCTGTAATATTTTAATAACTTCATGTTCTACTTTACTAATAAGATCCTGTTGCTGTGCTGTTCTTATAATTGATTCCGTTACATTAAGATATTGTTCCTCCTTTTCGGTGTTTTCATTTTATGTGTGCTTCTCTTCTGTTTCTAGTAGATTCTTCCATTTCTTAATTCCATTCTTCTTGCGTTCTTTTCCCATTCTCCTGTTGCTTCTGTATTAATCCATGGGTTTCCTTTGATCTTGTGATTGCTTACTTTTATAAATTATTGTTAAAACTTTCCGATATGTTACGTACAAGAAAGCTAATGTTAGATCCTTCTTTTCGCTTTTTCCTTCTAAAAGACTTGAATACCTGGCTAATTCTATGTCATGGCTGTGTATCATGCACTTCTTTTTGTTTCAGTTCACGTTAGTTAACCTTGCTGAACTATTACAACTTTATTCTTTGTAGCCCACGTTAAACCGAGAGGGGTAGCTAAGACGATGGCATTCAGGGGTTCAAATCCCTTTAGGTCGCTTAGGAGAATCGCATTCCTTGGTTCCGTAATAGGGTGCGAAGTGGGGCGGGTTACGCTCACACCTATGGCCGCCGGGTGTCTCCGTCTTCACCCCGCAGCTGGGGTCGTAGCCCCTGAGCACAGATGAGATATCGATAATTTCAATTCAATAACATGACGTGATAGGGACAAACAGCTGACGCTACATAAAGAGTTGGAACGGCTTGGTATATTGCGGGATTCAATTCTAAATGCGCATGACACGAATTGTGTATACGTCAGATGGCTCTGCATTTATTTCTGAGTTGTTAACACGTGTAAGTCATTGAAATCTAATAGTGGATAAAAATGAGATTCTAGAGGTTCTGAGTTCATGCTGGAAAATCCAAATAATAATTAATGCTCCTTTCTTCATTGTTGTTGTTATTATTTCAGCTTATGTTAGGCTCTTCTTGTGTAATAAAATGCTATGAATACAGAAAAATTAACAACTCCAGTTGTAATTTGTTGAAATTTGCTGCTGTAAAATTGATTATTTTATACAGTAATTTTTCAGAATACCACTCTTATATTTAACAGCTTATTTTTTTACAATTACCTTTTAAAAAACTAATATTTAAATCATGAGAGAAAACACATGGAAGTCATAAGGTCCAAGAAATGCTACATGCCATTAGTAGGAAAGGGTCATTAAATTTAAACATAGCATTTTACCCAACCAAAGTTCAATGTCTGCAGTAGGGCCAGCATCTCTGATGTTGGCTGTAGTTCTCAGTGAAACAGATGACTTGTGTTTAAAAATTAGCTCCAAACGTGAAAGTTAAAACTTTAACTCATATATATATATGAGTTAAAGTTTTAAAGCATCTCTGATGTTGGCTGTAGTTCTCAGTGAAACAGATGACTTGTGTTTAAAAATTAGCTCCAAACGTGAAAGTTAAAACTTTAACTCATATATATATACAGTATAACAACGTTTCTGATATAACTCTGATATTAGATTAAAGAGCGTAGTGTCATTTTAGGATTATTGTAAATGACATCTGTTAAAAGTGTATGGTGTGTTGTCTGCCACATGACAATCAAGTAGGGGAAGGAGAGAAGAATGCTGTAAAGTGTTCTGCAAAATTACTACAGAGCCCTCATTTGGAGGCGTGGCCGGCTTAACTGACACCGGCAAGCACGCTGTTTGCCTGCGGAGTCGGACATTCATATCCCCTTAAATTCAAACGCATAGATTTCTGCAGCACACCAAACATCAATTTTTTGGGTCAACTTTGGCATTTTGTGTACAAGATCGGGGTTTTCACACTCCATTATCTATCTATCTATCTATCTATCTATCTATCTATCTATCTATCTATCTATCTATCTATCTATCTATCTATCTATCTATCTATCTATCTGTCTATCTATTGTTTTGTGTTGCTACATGAGCATGCAAATAAAACCATGCTTCGTCCGTAAAAAAAAATTAAACGCGAGTCAATGTAGCGAACATTGACGTTATCCAATGTCCAATTGCAGAAATTAATTCTACTCACATTCGCATGGTTCCAATTCCTCAACTACAGTTGTCTTATAGGGTTTTAGTTTTAAAAGTTTAGTGGCATTCCAAGTGATTCTTGTACAAGTTTTCTCAGAGATATCTTTGGACTTCGTTCTTTTTCCCCATGCCATCGAGTTTTACTTTCGGTTTCTTATCAAAAACAGATCCCCCGTCTCTAACTCTATTCACAAGATTACGAACGTTTCTGTATGAGGCACACGAACGGAAGGGAATCTGTTTATAAATCGCCGTCTCACTTCTCTACATGAATTTGTTGTCACGTAGGAATCTTACATGAAGATTCTGTGTGCTAAAGTATACGGGGTTTTTAGCATTATACAGCACTAACACACACTAACACTGAAACACGTGGTCTCACAACGTTCAACTCCTGTACAGCACAAAGACTTCGCGTCAGCACACGGAGAGGTGGAAAAGAGGGGGAACAGAACCTGCAAGTCGGCAACGCGTCTAAATGAAGGCTGTGTATATGAAATGTGCAATCCAAGAGCAAATTTCATTGCACATAGAAAATCTCGATTTGTTATTTTTCCTACATTAATTTTCATGAGAGCATTTTACCATATATGGACAGCCTAAATAAGCTAAAATAATTATAATAACTAAAAAAGAATCACACAATTTATTTTAGTGTCAGTATTAATTATTATCCTGTGGAACACTTTTCAGAGCTTGCAAAATGTCGAAATAATATAAAAGATGAAGTTGAAACTTTCAGGGTTATTGGGTGAGAATTATTTATAGCAATTCGATTGAAAATCAAAATTTGTATAATTGCTGTAACGTTTGCATGTGTGCAATTAGAAACTTATCTCAGGATTTAACTCAGAGTGCCACCACCACCACCCCAGCGTCAATTTCTAATAATTATTATTAGGGTATGATAGCTGTTTAATTTATTAAAAGAATAACAATAACTGTATTCATTAATACAATCAGAATCATTTGTAGGAGAATGCGCACTTACTCGCGAATATCCCCAAGTTGCCCCTGCTGTGTGTGCTGTGATAAAGGAAGTATACTTAAAATCAGAAACTGCAAATTATTCCAAACTACAATCAAAATAATCATATTTAAAATATAGTTTGAAAAATAAATATTATATTACTTTAATGTACGAATAAATGTTTAAGAAACGAGGAAAGCCAATTTCATAATTTTTAAGTGCAATAATTGTATGACGACTATCGTATGCTATTTTTGTATACCAGAATTATAAAAGGATGTTAATAAAAAAATTATAATTGTTGTGATTTTCATTTAAATTGTAAAAATATGTCATATACTGGGTGAGCAATGCTTGACGCACCCGCAGGACCGGCCGGCGGTGCTGTCGGCGGAGGCGGCGAGTATATTTCCCTTCCGCTGCGCGAGGCTTCAGTGTGAGTTGAAATCTTACGCAAGTAGCACGTGTTTGTTAGGCGACGCAATACATTGTATTGAGTGAAAGTGCATCAAGTGACATGGGGCAATACAAGTATTCTATTCCCCAAAAAGCATTCATGTATGATTCATACGCGCGTGCCGTAAGGAGATTATTTCAAGAGGAATTTTCTGATGTTCGCGTTCCTAATCGGAGTTCGATTCATCGATTAGTAAATAAATTTCGTGAAACGGGAAGTGTTCTTTATCTCTGGGGGGCATTAAAAGAGAAAGTGTACAAAACAAATTCACACACTTTAGATAAACTTAAAAGTAACATTCGTCATGAATTTGCTGCCATTTCTCAGCGGGAACTGCGGGGTGTAATGAGCAATTTTCTAAGCAGGTGAACACTGAAGGAAGATAGTTCCAGCATCTCCTTGCTTAATATACGAATGTAATTTACTTTTCTGTTTAAGTAATTAGAAATAACTTACGCGACAAACTGTACTCTATTTACTGGGACTTCCTGTCACAGCAAAAGCCGTGGTGTGTATATTATCTCAAAACTAAAATCGTCTATACTCTCAGATCACGTGAAATTGCCCCAGGACCTTGTGTTCAGTAAACATTGGGTCCCCTGACGGCGCCGCACACTACCACATTTAAAATTCCTAAAGATCAGTCATTAAAGGAGAAATGGATAAAGAGTTTGCACCGTGCAAATTTTGAAATTAAAGATAAAACTGTAGTGTGTATGAAACATTTGTGGCTAGGGAAGCCATTTTCTCCTCGCAGTTTTACCTAATCTATCATAATATATGACAAGGAAAGATCTGGAAGAACGCATGGAGATTGGTTAATGTATCGTATTATAAGAATATATAAACAATTAAACTTTAAGAGAAATAAAGTAAAAAACGGTGAATTTAGAAGATGGAATTAAAAATTGCAATTTTCCCAGATGGTTAGGACGAGGAAGGTGCCTGGTTTAGGTAGTATAATTATAGATTATGATCTGTAACATACGTACAATGATAATTAATTAATACATTATAACATTTGGAAATACACATCCCGGTATAGTGCACTATAAGGTGCGGGGACGGAGTATTGCAGATTTTATTTTATTATTTTTTTGTTCAGAAATACTATAATAATTTTTCTATGATATCTGTAACGTGGTTTCTTTATTTACTAATTTAGTGTTTATAATTTAAAAACTGGGGGTACAATTTTCATTGAAAAGTAACATTAAATAAAACAATACCCTAGAGGGTGTAGTTTGTGAAACGTGGACCTGCTGGCGTTTGATTGGTATGACATTCGAACCCAATCGCTTCAATAAACCCGGATGATGGGTAAATGATCTGTCACAGTTTAGGAGTCAGATTATTTTATTACAATTGAAACCCCAACAAGATGACGTGAGATACAAAAACAACTTATATAATGAAATGTAGTTTATCTCTTTCTTGTTAGCGTTTGTGACGTTCTTATGATGACGAAATGGTGAATGTAATTAGGAAGGCCTGGAGCGATATCTTGCCGACGTGACTTGCTTGCTTCAGACGAACTATAACAGCGCACAGCGCCACAAGTCGATTAGACAGACAGACCGTCATGGGTTTCTTGTTCGAATCGCTCGCACTGAACGTGCTGACTGTGTTCACGGTCTTCTTCGCACTCCTCTACCTCTACTTTGTCCGTAACTTCGATTATTGGAAGAAACGTGGAGTGCCTTATGTAAAACCTCATGCTTTGTTCGGCAACCTCAGGGACATCGTCTTCATGAAGGTTGGTGTTGATTTGTTTGGTAACACGTCAGTGTTTCTCTCTCATGCTTTCCTTGCTGATTTGCTGATTTCTCTGCCAGACTGACATCGCGACCAGACTAAAGAACATATACGATGCCTATCCTGGGGAACCATATGTCGGGATCTTCTCGTTTGACCGTCCCGCCCTCTTAGTGCGGGACCTGGACTTAGCCAAGATGATTCTCGTCAAGGACTCGCACGTGTTCATCAACAGGGTGTCTAACGTGGATGAAAACTTGGACCCGATGTTCGGTCGTACCATGTTTTCCCTTAAAGGCAACCGATGGAAGCACATCAGGACTAACCTGACGCCGGTGTTCACTTCGGGCAAGATGAAGCGCATGTTCAGCATGGTACAGAAGTGCAGTGGGCAGCTCGCCGAGGTTATTGACGAGAAAGTCAGCTCTGGTGAGTGTTGATATCTTTTTTACTATATTCGCGCTCTATACCCCAGAAGTATCCGCTAACGTGTATCCTGTACCAGGTGCGACAGTCGAGCTGAAGGACACCATGGCCAAATTCACGACTGATGTCATATCCTCGTGCGCCTTTGGCATAGAGAGCAACTCTCTGAAAGACCCTAATGCAGAGATTCGCCGTGGGCTCCGGAAGATTTTTGAGTTCAATAAAGTGAAGGCTTTGGCAAGCCTGACTTTCTTCTTCAATCCTGCCATCCAGAACTTTCTGAGGATTCCGGTAATCGAAAAGGAGACGGCTCAATTCATCAGGAAGACGGTGTGGTCTACGGTGGAGTACAGGTAAGTAGCGTTTGGGAATGTGCCAAAATAGCAGCCATATCGGGCTTTAGTTATAAACCTTGACCGCTCTGGGCTACTAAGCTCTTAAAACCTGAATACAATGTTAAGACTAGAGTTGAAACTGAATTTGCCATTCCTCTAAAATAAGCAGGCGTATCGGGGAAATACATTCTAATTGACACGATTAAGTCACACCGAAACCCTTTCTAACGTTTCTCTTATAGTTTAACCCCCCGTTTTTTAATTTGGGAGTGATTTTGTAGATGCACTTTTAGATTTGCCTACAGCAATTTCGGCTAGTTTTTCCTCAGTTAAATCTTTATGACTCGCTAGTGTTTTAGAAAATTCCAAAGGAATGTACCCACGAAAATATTTTATAAAATTTTCTTCAAATTCATCTATTCTATTTATTAGGTACGAAAAAGCAATAAAAACCTCGTGAGAGAGAGAGAGACAGAGAAAACGATCTAGCGACCGCATTTTTTTTTCTCAACCAGACTCTGCATATAACGGTCAATTAATAAATAATTCACCCAGTTCAAAAAATAAGCAAATTGAACCAATGTGGTGGGGGTTAACTTAAAACGAATTTTTAAAAATCTCTCAAAAAGCCAAATTTTAAATTTTTTCTAACGAAACTCGGAATAAAATTAAATAAAAATTGTGTCTGAAAATCAAGAAAACCGGGCCTTTAGTAGTGAGAATATACCTGAAAACCGAAATTTAAAGAGAGAGGTCAACCTGAAGCGAAAATTTAAAAAGCGTTCTAGCGCCTGCAATTTTTCTGTTATAGAATTCTGTAATAACCTTCACAAATTCACTTGCTGAGCGTTTTGCCTGCGTGATGTTTTTTTTTTTTTTTAATATCTGAATGAGTAGATTTAAATTTGCATAACGGTATTAAAAAAACAACGTGGATGCCCAGTGGGATTAAAACGTGTATGACCATTCACCCAACCCCAAAACGCAGATTTCTGAAGCAGGGAGGAAAATGCAGTGAGTGAGGCTGCTTTTTGATTGATTTGTTTTATTTACTGAAGATCTTTAACATCTCAGGTCTTCAGCGTCCCATTCAATTCAGAGCGTGAAACGGCCGACAAACTTTGCTCAGAGGCCTCTTCTTTCAGGCTGGGGGTTCTTTTACATACCGTAAATGTACGACACGGGACCCACGGCTTTACTTCCCTTCCGAAAGAAGCCATACTTAGGATTTTTACGCCCGAAAAAATCCATCGATCCTGGCCGGGTTTGAACCCGCGATCTTGGGTTTAGAAGGCAAGTATGCCTACCACTACACGACCAGGACCGACGAGAGTGAGTACGGCTGTATCAGATACTTCTCAAATAAAGATTTAAGGGGTTTTGTTGTAGCAAACATCTGACCTACATAACCTAATTAGGATTTTTTATGCACGCCTTGTTGCTTACCTGTAGTAATATTATGTTACAGTTGCGACGCTGAACGAAAGTGAGTAGAGTCGTCCTGGGGGGAATAAGGAAATATGTAGATGCGATATTTTGCAAAAAATTAAGGAATTTAAATTTTCAGAAAAGAAATAACCAATTGCAAGGTATGTACAAACGTGAGAAAATTAACTAATAAATTAAGTGTAGTAGTTAGAAAACTGGAAAATGAAATGCATGGTGCGATTAAGCAAGCAATAAATAAGTTTGTGTGCACAATATCGTGAATTGCGGTAAGAATGAAAGTTCTCAAGAATTCCTAAGAGCACATGACGATTATTTTAATACACAAAAATGCGTTGCTTTAGTATAAAATATATTAGCATCTTCGCTAAATAATATACTGTCGTGAGACAGCAGTATTCAGGTTCAGAAACCGAAATGCAAGGACATACCGCAAAATTGAAGCAGGGACACCGCCAGCTGCGGTACACGTAATAAAATACCACGTGTTCGGACAAGATTTATAACTAAAGCCTCATATAAAAGTTATTTAGTTGTACAACAGCAATGGGCTATCTGGTTTATTATAAAAACATCTCGAAAGTTTGTGTAACACATGACAACGATCTACCTACCGGGGGAACATAAAACTCAGCCGACAACCTCCGTGTTGTAGTACAAACACTTGCCGTTTCCCCTCAAGCTGCTCTGAAATTATAAATAGCACGTGTTGGTGTCACACTGTTGCCTGGACACAGATATAAATAAAGTAGAAGTAGGGGCAGAAAAGGGATGTTTTCAAACAGTGCGTGTTTTGAAGTATAAACAAAAGGTGACTTAATGCCAGATGGGGATGGAATTAGCGCCGCGACTATGGTACCTACTGCAGCCCTTGCTTTTGGGTTCTTTCTTCCACAATTGTACTTGAAGTAATATGAAGTTTGTTTTGTTAAGGGAGAAGAATGGAGTGGTAAGAAAGGATTTCCTGGACAGTATGATAGACCTGCGCCGTAAGTCATTACAGGATAGCCCTTCTTTCAGTAAGTATTGACAGTGTCAGTTACAGTAAATGTTGACAGTGTGTCAGTTACAGTAACTATTGACAATGTCAGTTACAGTAAGTATTGACAGTGTCAGTTACAGTAAATGTTGACAATGTGTCAGTTACAATAAATGTTGACAGTGTTTCAGTTACAGTAAATGTTGACATTGTATCGGTTACAGTAAATGTTGGCATTGTATCAGTTACAGTAAATGTTGACAGTGTGTCAGTTACAGTAAATGTTGACAGTGTGTCAGTTACAGTAACTATTGACAATGTCAGTTACAGTAAATGTTGACAATGTTCGTTGCAGTAAATGTTGACAATGTGCCAGTTACAATAAATGTTGACATTGTATCAGTTACAGTAAATGTTGACAATGTTCGTTACAGTAAATGTTGACAATGTGTCAGTTACAGTAAATGTTGACATTGTATCGGTTACAGTAAATGTTGACATTGTATCAGTTACAGTAAATGTTGAATGTTCGTTACAGTAAATGTTGACAATGTGTCAGTTACAGTAAATGTTGACAATGTTTCAGTTACAGTAAATGTCGACAGTGTGTCAGTTACAGTAAATGTTAACATTGTGTCAGTTACAGTAAATGTTGACAATGTGTCAGTTACAGTAAATGTTGACATTGTGTCAGTTACAGTAAATGTTGACAATGTTCGTTACAGTAAATGTTGACAATGTGTCAGTTACAGTAAATGTCGACAGTGTGTCAGTTACAGTAAATGTTGACAAGTCAGTTACAGTAAATGTTGACAATGTGTCAGTTACAGTAAATGTTGACAGTGTGTCAGTTACAGTAAATGTCGACAGTGTGTCAGTTACAGTAAATGTTGACAAGTCAGTTACAGTAAATGTTGACAATGTCAGTTACAGTAAATGTTGACAAGTCAGTTACAGTAAATGTTGACAATGTATCAGTTACAGTAAATGTTGACAATGTGTTAGTTACAGTAAATGTTGACAATGTGTCAGTTACAGTAAATGTTGACAATGTGTCAGTTACAGTAAATGTTGACAGTGTTTCAATTACAGTAAATGTCGACAGTGTGTCAGTTACAGTGAATGTTGACAATGTGTTAGTTACAGTAACTGTTGACAATGTCAGTTACAGTAAATGTTGACAATGTCAGTTACAGTAAATGTTGACAATGTGTCAGTTACAGTAAATGTTGACAATGTCAGTTACAGTAAATGTTGACAGTGTGTCAGTTACAGTAAATGTTGACAATGTCAGTTACAGTAAATGTTGACAATGTCAGTTACAGTAAATGTTGACAATGTGGTAGTAAGCCTGTCGATTCTACTCAAAGCCGCTCTGATTTCCAGAGATAGACGGTGACGATTTTGTGGCTCAGGCCTTTGCCTTCTTCGCCGCGGGTTTCGAGACCTCTGCTACCACGATGACATTTGCGCTGTACCTGTTGGCCTGGCACGCTGGGGTGCAAAAGAAGCTCCGGGAGGAGATCGCACAAGTCTTGGAACTACACGAAAACGAAGTGACGTATGAAGCCGTGCACGAAATGTCGTATCTGGACATGGTGGTGTCAGGTAAGAACCAAATTCTCGCTTTGTATTGTTGACTTAATTTCCAGAGCAAGTCAAAACATTTTACTTTCCGACAGAAACCCTGAGGCTTTACCCCATCCTCGGCTTCCTGGATCGTATTACGGACCGGCCGTACACCTTTAACAAAGGGAGCGGTTTGACGATCCCAGCAGGCATGGGCGTCTACATTCCGATATATGGCATACAACACGACCCGGAGATATTCCCTAATCCAGAAAAATTCGATCCAGAGCGCTTCAGTCAGGATAACAAGACCAACCGACATAATTTCGCCCACCTGCCTTTCGGCGAGGGACCACGTAACTGCATTGGTAAGTACACAAATCCATATCTTGTAGCTGTACCGGTGTCACATACACTCACGCCGGCAATGTCTTGTAGATGTACCGTTCTCATGTACCCTCACGTGACAATGTCTAGTAACTGTACCAGTATCACATACCCTCACGTTGTGAATGCTTTGAGACTGTTTTCTGTCAAGGTCGCCTACTGTTGCAGGAATGAGGTTCGGCTTAATGCAGGCCAAGACGGGACTTGTTTCCATCCTGAGGAAGTACGAGGTGGTCCCCAGCAAGAACACTCCTCGACGTATTCAGCTCGATCCTAAGAACTTTCTTCTGTCATCAATAGAGGAGTTGCCTGTGGTCTTCAGACATCCTACCCTAGAGTAGAATTGATTTAACTCGAAAATGTTGAGAGTACTGCCAACATTAAAACTTGCGCGTGTTCGTGTAAATTTGTTTATAAAAATGTAGAATTTTATTATGTATATTATTCCTGGCTATTTTCTAATTAATGTTAAAATATAAATGTTGATAGCTGTAGACTAATTATTTGTATGTATCTTAAAATGTATTATTTTAATTTAAGGGATTTCAGTTAAAGGAAGCGACATTTAATAATTGTTATGCTGTTACAAAGCAACGTGTAACAACATTTTGTATTGTTTACATATAAATACAACTACACAGGTTTTATGCATGTACAACATAATTTCAGCTGTAGTAATTTCACAAAGCCATTAATTTAAAGTCGGTTTAGGCAACAGAAATGCAGCTCAGCAGTTTCTTTAACTGTCCTTAACACGAGGGGTGCTCAGTGAAGAATGATGACAGAATACTTTACTAATTTTGATGATCGTTCTCTGCCAATCTTCGAAGACATTCTGGAAACGTCCGTAGAATCGTGTCCCTATCCTTAAAGTGCTTCTGATGATACCAAATGTCTCCCAGGAAGGTGTTTCTAATTAAGGAACTAAATCTGACCTTAGAGATGGTGCGTAATACATTTCATGTTGAATATGGTAATTGTTGTGTGCGGCCATGCATTATCGTGGTGCAGCATCCAGCTGTTGCACGTAAATGTCTTGCAAGTGATATGTCCTTGCAGAGTTTTCAGGACCTCTCTATAGTATTGCTCAGTTACAGTTGTATTGCAAGTAGGGCATAATGGTAAACCATTCCTTGAATAAAGGAATAATGAATTGACCGTAACTTTCTCAGCGGATGCAATCACTTTTGTTGGTGATGGAGAAATCCACACAGAGTGTTGCTGTTTGCTCTCAGGATCGATATGTAGTCAAATTTTATCAGCTGTCCAAAGAAATTCCACATCTTCAACTGCATGCAAACCTTTTGTTTGTTCGGGAATCAGCATTTTCAGAACCCACCGTGCACAAACACTTCTCATATGCAACTTTCCATACGAACGTGTAGGTAGCACCCAGTGAAAGTTTTAGAAAATCTGAGAGTGTTCTTAATTTTATTCACAATCCTGTTTCACAGTGACAGCAAAGGTGTCAATGTTTTCTTCCGCAGAGCGCAAACTGGAGCTCTTTTCACTTTCGAAACCACCTTCGAGCTGTGCTATAGGGAAGAACAAACACGCCATAAGCATCCTCTAACATTGCATAGGTCTCAGCTGAAGATGAAAGCGGAATTTCATTGTTCATGCCTGTAACCTCCATTTAGCTGTAGACAGGACTGAACACTAAATGAAATTAAGAAACTATAAGTGGACGCAACAGAAGTTAAAGGTATTCTCTTCACGGAAGACGAAAAAAACGAACTATGATAAATATGAGGAAATTTGTGATAAATATGATTAACAAAAAGGAGAAAAGGATTGTGGCAATGCTGTGAAAGTGATAGAACTAGGTGCATATTTTGAATACTTTAAGTCTTTAAGGAACTGTGCTAGACTTGTGTTCTTAATAAATCAGAAAATTTGTCTTCTGATCTTCTTTTATCAATGAAGCTCTAACTGTGTAATATATATTCCCGTTTCCGCTTCCGGTGTAGATAGGGTCGTGAATTTGGCGATGACAATATTAAGAATTTGTATGGGTCTCGAGATTGTGTGAAGGGAACGAGGAACCCACAGATAAGCTGTAAAGAGTTATTGCATTCTATAATATTATTTTATGGATTCTCGTTCATAAAAATAATTACAGTTACTTTAATTACATGTTAGATATAAAGGTAATTACAAAAATATAGGTACCGGTGTTTGATTAGTGTCACCAAAATTTGAAGCATATAACACCCCTCGGAGGAAAGCAACTGGTTTATAACGACCTCTTCAGTTCTGCACGGAATCCCTGTATTCATTATCAATGTAAAAATTGAAACTTTTATTTCGTGAGGAAGATAGTATTTACACACGCAGTTCTCAATTTGATTCTCTATAAAAGCACGGACTTGTTGGTGCTTTCCTGATGACTTTATTACCACGTGTAAAGTCGTACACCCTGGAGGTATTTCAGTTCTAATTATAAACCTGCATGAAATTGAAGTTGTGATGAGCAGGGTTCCCTGATTTCCTGCGAGTGCACGCTGCCTGTACGTGTAACGTCACAACGTAACAGAATAGAAGTTATAGCCGAGCAGCAGCATTGCTGTTGGATTCCAATCCCACAGAAATGTTTATTATTATTATTATTATTATTATTATTATTATTATTATTATTATTATTATTATTGTTGTTGTTGTTGTTGTTGTTGTTGTTGTTGGTTTTATAAGTATATATGTAGAACATCACGTTATCTTAATAATATATTATAATATAACGTATCAATTGAGTTTTATGGCATTACCTATGCACACACAAATTAACGTATTCTTTACAAATAACTAAATAAATAGATGAACAGAAACGTTTATCTTCTAAAGTGAAAACACAAATTAGTATCAGATGTATGAACCCTCAGCATATATAACTACCCTCAATCTTCGAGGTGTAGATGATGTCAGATTTCTACAGTAGTGTGGACGAGGGGCTACAACATCCTAGGCTTCTTCAATTTGTGTCCATAAGCCATCTTTTGTCCTTCATGCATGTGCAGCATATTGCATTTAGATAGAACAAACACGGAAGGAAACATTTTAATATGTTAACTTTAAAGCTTACTGTGTAAGGGTAACACTATTAAGTATTTAATTTGTATAATGTGTTGCAAAGATTTATTCCGGGAGACGAACCTGCGCTCTTAAGCACATCACTGCACCACGAAGTGTCATATAACAGCTGCTGCAGTCTTCTGAACTGCGCGTTGCAACGAGTACGACCACGACTTCGAACAATTTTCTCTCTCTCCATAGTGAAAATTGACTGTCCATAAAATCACTTCAAAAGTGAACATCTGTTGTCGGGTTGACGTTTCAGCGAAGTCCAGTAGTCCTCAAGACTGTTTATTACTGGATAAATGTATTTAAACATGAACACTGCAAATGCTGCACTTTGCGGTGCATTAAGTTTCCTGAGCTTGCTGAGATGAGCGACCCGCTCGAGGAAGGAAATTTCAAAATCGCGTTTAGCATAATCCGATTGACTTCTGACTGTAGGGTCAGTGAAAGTACGCCGAATAAAGCTGAAACCGTTTTGTTGGCAGGAAAGTGTGGGCCTCATCATGAAAAGGGTAAACCAGTGACTGGCTGTTATTGGAGTTGAAGCAGCACACAAAAGTTTTCCCCCACCAGGACACATCAGCTGTTTGGGCTACGAAATAGTTTCCCTCCCTCTCTATCTCCCAGAACTTTTCCTCTTTCATAACCTCAGGAGAAGAAATGTTTGGAATGAAGAGACTATTTGTGCTGAGTATTATACAAATTACGAAATGCATTTTTTTTCTGAGAGAATAAAAATTTGAAATCTCCCTGGACAAAATGTATTGAACTCAAGGAGATTATGATGAGAAATATTTTTTTCAGCAAATCTTTTTTCTTACCACACTTATTCATGCGCAGAATCCGTCACACATGCTGTTTGTAAGCTCGGCACCTACCCATCTTGTGCAAAGCTCTTTCACATTAAAATATAACTTGCAAGATATAGCCTCACATGCTTAAATTCATCAACTTTGATGATGAAGAACAGTTTCCATAAACGTTTATGAATTTGGTATTAAACCTTCATTTTACAAACTTTATCATTGGTAAATCTTCTTACTGGTAAACCACAGAAACTGAACTTAATAACACGAGAGTTAATAAAAAAATGCCTTCAAGCAGGAGCTGCGTAAACCAAGCGAATTCATCACAGAGTAAAGTAACTTTAAAAAGATTATACATGCCAAATAACGTCCTTGTTAATTAATGAAATGAAATAAGTTATGGCATTACTTTGTGTTATTAGGGAAACAAAATTAGAATTGTTGCAATCTATAAGAATCATAAAAGAGAAACTGCATTTTACAATTATTATTATTATTATTATTATTATTATTATTATTATTATTATTATTATTATTGTTGTTGTTGTTGTTGTTGAGGTTAAACCACAAAAATTAATGGTAAACTTTTAATTAAATGAAATATATGACCACTGATAGACAAAACTATACAGCGTGGATGTTTTTAAACATTTTTAAATGTAACCATGGTTATGAACTGAACCCTTGATATCATCTTTACATTCACTAAAATAGAGAGAAACAACAGAAAGTTTCGAGTTACATTCTGTATTTAAGATGATGTTCATATGTTTCAATAAAACAAAAACATGTCACTATTTAAAAACAATTGCAATGTACTAAGTAAATAAAAACAGTCGAAAGTTACATCGATTTTCAGTGACTTTGAAATTTAATTTCAATGTTACTGTAGTAAAAACATGTATTTATGTTAAAGAAATGTGCCGAGTTTCGTTGAGTAAAAACAAAAAGAGCGGCCGGTAAAGCGATTTTCAATTTTTAAAGAAATTTTTCGCTTTAGGTTAACTTCCACCCCCAATAATCCAAATTTGTTGCGTTTCGAGAGAAGCTGGTTTTTCTGACACAGCAGGGACTGGGTTTACAACGCCAAAATTTTCTTTCGTTTTTTCATCCTATACTTCCGGAAAATAACTGTCGAAACTATCAAACAAACTCATAGGTAAACTTTATATCTCCAGGTATGTTCTATAAATTCTTTTATCGATGGGAAGCTCTGAAGATTGCCATTGTTCACTAATTCTGCCCAAAACTTTATCGCTGGTATCAAACACTGTTTTCCTTTTCCTTTAAGTGGGAGGCTTAAATTATTAACTTTCTGAAAAAAAGTATCATCTAAAAATGCCCATTTTATTAGCCAGCGCTCATCCCAAAGCAAAGTCGTCATTTAAAAAAGTCAAACTTTTTGCCTCGAGAGAGCCACCTTGTTTCTGTGTGAAGAAGTAAAGATGTATGTGTTATCACACAGCACTTTCAATAGCCTGGTATTCTTAGGTTTGATTTAATAACATTAATTAATTTAACGCTTACGTCAAGACGTGGCATCTTCTTCACAGCAAGGGCTATCTTCGCTTTTTGTGTAATTTTTGAGATAACACCAGACCTCTTTCTTCGTGTCGATTAATTACACCTTGGGATGACTTCCTTGTTATCTGCAGAAGGTGAAGTATATACCTCAATTATTTCTACTGACACATAGCGGCACAAAATTCACATTTTTAAGACCTGGTAATTTCTTAAATGATCACAGTTTGGGAACCAGCGTCCCATTCAATTCAGAGCGTGAAACAGCAGACAAATTTTGCTCAGAGGTCTCTTCTTTCAGGCTTGAGGTCCTTTATCTTGCCGTAAATGTACGACACGGGACCCACGGCTTTGCTTCCCTTCCGAAGGAAGCCATACTTAGGATTTTTACGCCCGAAAAGTTTTTGTTACTTGAAAGCTCATTTGGGTTTGGCATGGTGTCACATTGTGAACTGAAATCTAACTGCAAGACATTTACTAAACAGTGATTTGTTTTTATTATTATATAAACAATGAGCATTTTGTCGGTATAACAAAGGATGCCACCAGAAAGTTTTCAAAAATGTTTTAAATCGGCATTTCAAGCAAAATCAGATAACGGTCCACTTAATACTGACAGAGTATTTATTTCCTTTATAAAATTAAATACACGGCGAAACGTTCTTTACAACAGCTACGTTAGAAGAAAAATTACTTATTACTCCCGACAATGAAGCGCTAAACTGCAATAGCAAAAATAATTACAAAAAAAAAAAAAAAAAAAAAAAAAAAACAGATAGGCATCAAAAGTATGAAAAAGGTAAAATTAAAACCTCCCATAATGTTTGTTGATTCATGAATATCGTTTCTATCTCTACTGACGATCATCAAAGCCATTGTGATGTAAATACAGGCACAAAAAACATTAAAGCTGGCCGAGGCTTGAACATTTATCGATGCAGCGTTTAAAGAAGTAACAGCTCAAAATGATGAAAGAGGAAAATAAGTTGTAGGAACTGGAGGGCATGGTGGGCACTTTGGCGATGAACCAGACAACGGAAGTGGAGCCGATTAAAGTAAAGGAAGTGTTTTGTACAAGTACATGATGTTAGTAATAATACAATTGCCGCTTATAGAGCTGCCCTTGGTTGATCTCTGTTATCTAGCTGTCAGACATCTCGCTTACTTAAGCAGAATTTCATTTCTCTCTTTACATAACCCCCTGACCTCAATGTGATGTAAAGCTGAGTCAGTACACGAGGAAGAAAGCACAACAATGATGATATGTATTCTTAGGACAGATTCTGGCAAAAAGCACCTCAGATCTACAAGATGCTACCAAAAAGTTCCCGGACTGGCTCTGTTATAAGGAGCACAGTACACCCAAACCAGCGTTTCTGCCACTTTTGGAATGCGGTCTCAAAGTCATCGTTTGTAAGTGAGTGTAGAACTTTCTACGATTCAACGCTGGATTCTTAACGGCGACCTTTGCCTGCACTCAAGTTTTCCGAAACCGTCCATGCAGCACGCTGAAGATTGCTATCCCCATATTCTGCGCAAGCGCGCCAAAAGGCTACAACGGGTGGCCTAATGCCATCAGAGCCAATCGATCTTGCATAGATTGTACCGTGACTTCCAGTCCAGGGTTCGATACCTGAAAAAACGGTCAGCAATACGATTTAATGACAGAAAACCTTGGAAAATAATCCGCAAACTGAGAGGGAACCGTGAAGCTCGCTCGCGCCCCGTTCACGGCTGAAGAGCCCGAAGAGAACTTCAGCAACAGTACAATCCTGTTGGTGGCCCCTAGGACAAATCCAAGTTTTTTAAGGGAAAACAAGGATAAAGGATAAAAAAGTATTACACAGAAAGCTGGGAAGTTAGGTGTTGAGGTACCGCAGGATTGATTTGGCGGTGACAATAAAACTGGCATATCCAGTGGGTGAGCCAAGACCCCGCTTGCCCCCTCGGGAATCAGGAGTGGTGATGGATTAGCCATAAATGATGTCTCTGTTTAGGGTGATGCATTTGTTTGTATTCTGGGGTAGCATTGTATAGCAAAGAGTTGCTGGAATTTAGTGTTTCTTCAAGCACAGCTTGACTGGAGACGTGTAGCTGTGAGCTGGAGTTGATGTGGATTCAGAGTACGCCGCTGTAGCTGTGCTGCTTGACATTCCCAAGCACTTGGTGCGGGGGACAAACTCTGCGTGCTAGGTTGCCTAGGCCAGCAATTGAGCTAATCCGTAGCTTCCTCCGGAACCGAACCTTTGTCGTTAAAATGGTAGACCGGACTTTTCCTAGTCTGGACTCCCTGAAGGAAGCGTGCTGTCCCCGGTTCTATTTTCAGTATATATTTCGAATTTCCCGACAAGGGAGAAACCTTTTAATATGCAAGAAGCAGAAGCCTTGACTACGCAGTTGGCCAGCTCCGTTGTTCACACCTCAGGCACGTGGAGGAATGGAACGAGGATATTCTCCTCACGAAGCGCTGCAAACCAGCCAACCCGAGGCCTTGAGTCTGCATGGCCAGATAATTACCTGGAGGAACCAGGTCCTCCCATCACAAGCAACGTTTACATCTTTATCCCGTCCTATCAACTCTTCGACAAAAGACTACAGAACGTGAGCCTACTGAGAAAGGAAGGGAGATAAAGCCACACTGAGTGGCTAGTGGCTCCCGACAACCCGCCCTTTTAATGAAGAAGCCTGGCATAATGAGGTGGAGAAACATATTAAAAATATCGGAGGTTGTATGCCCCAAACACGTACAAAGTTTTCATTGTAAGTTACTTAAAATACGCCAGTGCGGCTTGCACACACATCCCAAAGTCAGCAATGGCAAACAGGACTAAGAAAGCTCTCGTGCGTTCCTGTCACTACTAGGAACATTGGGAGACAGGAATAAAGCCCGTAGCAGATTTTTATTGAACATAAAACTCAAAAATTCGGGTTCACCCGAGTGTGGTAATAAGAAACATTTGCGAAGTTACCACTACACCGAAAATACAGACGAATCAAAATAATATTGTAAATATGTAAATAGCGTAAATAAAAGTAGCCCCTCCCTCTCCGCCTACATGTAAGTAGACTGTAATAGTGTAAAACATTCAAATTTAAGTACAAGTAACAAACACTTGGCATTCCCGACCTGTTTCTCGCAGAACAATAGCAGAGTTGTGTGTGATGAAATATAAGAAAATGATAGTAAACACAAGTAAATTTTCCCCTGAAAGTAGTCCACATGGAAATTTTTGAATAACCAATTTTGATCTTGCCTGTCTGCCTGACCCAAACACACACCAACGATATCAGCATTTACTTGATTTTCTACGATCCCCATGAACTTTTTCAACATTTTTGCAGGTGATTCTCGTCTTCCAGGTACCTTTTTCTACTTTTGAAGCGTCCGTAATACTCGAAACATTGCACCATCGCCGAAGCAAGTGGTTTTGCTAGCAGAAATTCAAATTAACACTGACTGGTAAAGCTCTTAGACAGATGAAATACACCCCCTTCTTAGTGGTAAGTACCGTCAGAACATGGAGCTTGTGTCAAGGCCAAGGCCAGTCACGCTCCCCAACCTGCGTGTCTGTCCTTGAACTTCGCGAAACTACAGAGTAAGGCCTTTTTGTGCTATACCTCCCTGGGCAATTGCTTCCTTGCAGAACTGCAATTAATATTTTTGTGAGTACTTCCGGTGCAGTGCAAAACTAGAAACGCGCCGTTGTACAGACTGGCACACTTTAGTGAAGTGATGTGCTGGGGTTCCAGTGGGAAGCAGCACGGACATCGAGCATCCGCGCATTTGAAAATTAAATTATACACGTATCAATCTGCTAGCAATTGTAAATTGTAGGTTTAAATAACCTAGTTATGCATTAGCACTGTAAATATTAAAACCTTAACAATTGTTTATATCGTTTTTCATTGTAAACAAAATTGTGCAAATTATGCAAAAAGAATATATTATTTACTTTAAAAGCTTTTGACATAAAAGAAATTCTTCTGGGACATTTGGGGAGGTGTTTTAAGTG
The DNA here is from genome assembly GCA_030762175.1 of Metallyticus violacea. Lineage (NCBI taxonomy): Eukaryota > Metazoa > Arthropoda > Insecta > Mantodea > Metallyticidae > Metallyticus > Metallyticus violacea. The sequence continues at coordinate 87,553,498 of CM060837.1, forward strand.
CTTTAAAATGAAACAGCATAAAATGAGATGCTGGACTGAAATATTTGAAATGGGAATTAAGCTATAGGCTGTCTATTATAACTGCATTTAACTAAACGTTCTTTATACTCAAATGCTGAATTGAAAAGGAAATTTTTTCTTCCTTTATACATTATCATTATCATCACTTCCACTCCTACTTAGGTTAACTGAATTATAGAAATGTTATCATTTGAAGTTACCTGCACTTGTAAAGAATTACAAGTACTAATACTTCAGTAGAACGAAATAATTAATAAACTGCAAATGCAGAACAACACAATCACGTAGAAAGTTGAAATTTGGGCTATTGGCACTTCGTATTGCAGTTTTTCATTTAGAAAGTACACGGTTATTTTATTATTAAAATGTCAAAGCTTCTTTTTAATCGTATTATTGCAACAATGCAGATATTTTGAGCGATCTTTCTGTGCACGAGTGCCGTGCTTAAATAAACGCATGGTTAAAAGGAATTGAAATGAAACCTTGATTGAGGAATTAAAGATAATGCAAAGATACTTAATATCAGGGTTTCGGTGTTGAGCAACAGAAAAGTAAACCGAAGATTTTTTGCAGGAGTCGGACGTGTACTCGAATGTGGTGGTGATTCAACACGACGACGAGCTGATAATGCCCGGAGACGCTGCCTTCACCCTGGAGTGCGATTTTTCACTTCCCAGACAAGTTTCCGTCAGTGCAGATCTGAGGTACACGAACAGTTTGTTTCTACTTCCCTCTTGCAGCCAATAGGCCAGAATTGATTTCGTTGCGCAAGTAGTGTACTAACTGGCCTGTAGGTGGCAAACGAGTAGCAACGTCGCTGACATCTGGTGAAGTGCTGTATAACTCGGTACTCATGGCACAGTCATAGTAAACAATTTTAATAAAAGTAAACTATTTACTGCTCAGAACCGAAAATAGCGCCAATAAGAAACGCCGAGGTGATATTTGCATTTATATAAAGGCAAATAAAAAGTACATAAATATGTACCGCAAATAAGAATGGAATTTAGGTTTAGAACGCGCGTTTCCTGGGCAGGAGAACCCAAATTGTAAAAATAAGCTTATTTTTGGTTAAATTACGGGTAAGTGGATGTTTTATGACATGCAGTACAAAAAGTAAAAGTTAAGAAACGAACTGAGTACAGAAAATACGAAAATTGTTTGCTAGCACGTGGCTGGGAGTGGTGGCGTGCTCCTTTAATCCAGCTACCTGGAGGCCTGGTGAAGAGGATGATTTGAGGTCGGGGGTTCTGGTGCGCAGTGCCCCACGTTGACTGGGCGTCCGCACTAAGCTCGACATCAACATGGACTCATCGAAGGAGTTCGATGTGTCCAGGTTGGCTAAGGAGGGGCGAACCGGGCCAGGGGGGAAACTCAGCAGCCAAAAGTTCCCGTGTCGCGCAGTAGTGGGATAGCGTCTGGGAGTAGGAGCTGCGTAACAGCCTGACCAACAAAGTCAGACCTTCACCTTTTTTCACTTTCACTTTTCAAAATTTCTTTTTAAACTCAAAATAGTTATTTTAACTCACTCCAAGCACACACACAAAAAAGAAGACATTTTTTAATATCACATCACAATGAAATTCCATTTCCACGTTTCTCAAGCTACCAAATTCACAATTTCACAGTAAGTGGACACACTCCAAATTATATTCATATTTTTTTACCTGGACATGTTCTGATGACCCGAACATCAAACCCAAGGTTTACAAGCACATTTGCAAGCATCTGAACTATTACAACTGCATAGTTTACAAGGGGAGTTTTTATACAGCATTATAAATAATTCCCACTCATCTATCCGTTGCATTTCATCACAAAATTAGTATTAGCATTTCTAACCCACTACAAGTCCAACCTTGTCAGAAGGATTTCGAACATGGGGCTTCTCAAGTTTCAAGAAATTCGTTAAAAGATACATGCATATGTTTATGGCTGTACATCTCTTGACATTACATGATGTTGTCAAACCTAAATAGCATATTAGTTTTTAGTATAAGGGAGAAAAATATAAAACTTTCATATTTTACAGCATTAAGTACAGATTGCTGGCCACCAAAATGTTTACATGTGCAGCATCCAATAAGAAAAGTTTATTTTGTCATGTCTCATATTATTTCATAAACTTTTTCACTTAAGAAAATGTTTGTTCAAAATTATTATAAAATTGCAGTTTTTAAACCTTTTAAGTGATTTTGTTCGGTTATACTTTATTTTAAGATTGTATTTTACGTAAATTCTGCAATAATTTCACCAACATTCGCGAAAAACCGAATTGTGTAACAGCTTTGCTTTCCAATACATTGCATTTTTTTTTATTGATTTTATTTAAGGACGCTCTTTAACATCTCGGGTCATCAGCGTCCCATTCAACTCAGGGCGTGAAACGGCCGACTAATTTTGCTCATAGGCCTCTCTTTCAGGCTTGAGGTTGTTTTTCGTGCCGTAAATCTATGACACCGGACCCACGGCTTTACTTCCCTTCCGAAGGAAGTCATACTTAGGATTTTTAAGCCCGAAAAAAGCCGTCGTTCCTGACCGAGTTCGAACCCGCGATCTTGGGTTTAAGAGCCAAGTATAGTAACCACTACACCAGCAGGACCGACACATTGTATTTCTTGTTCACTCAGCTGCAAGGTGTAAATGACCTTAAAATCCTTTGATGTTTTAAATCCTGTTAGTGAGTTTTGGAAACAATAGAACTGAGCTTTAATGGTTTTTAAATCTAATGCACAAGATCAAAAATGTGTAAAATATTTTGAATTTTTTTATGAAACGTTCTTGTACATTATTTAATAAATAATGTGAAACATCTGAACAGTTAGGACGCAAATTTAACAAATAAAATCACAGATATTCTGGTAGTATTAAATTCATACCCATATATGGCAATACTGTAACAATGCACATTATATTATGGTAATTGGTGAATCAATAATACCCACAGCCAATTTAGACCAGAGATATTTACCTCTGCATGATTATGTTTAACAATCAGTTTACATCAAAGTGCTGAAAATACGTGCGAAAAATTGGAACTGATGGGAATACGTGTGATATGCATATACAGATGAATTTATTTGTTATATGTGCATTGGTGAAAGCCTTTTGTGCATATTTCAATAATATAGGTGATTTTCTATCCCAAAGAATTATTTCCTCATGATATACAAATTTGGGAAATTTCAAAAAACAAACTTCGTTAATGCAGAAATAATAAAAGCTCTTTGCTGGTATAATTATACTTTTATATACCTTAACAAATTCAACTCCATGAGGTAAGAATTACATCAGGAAATCTTAGGTAGATTAAAAGTAAAATTACTTAAAATCATTTCAACACATTAAAACAGAAGTTTGAAGACTAAATGCAACTCTACATTTTATAGTGCATATATGTTTGATCCAGTTTGGATATGAGCTGCTCCTATGTATAACTTTTATTGGCTGGTATGGAAATATGCTGAATCCATCCAGAGATGAAATATCGAAATTCATTAATTTAATTTAATTGTTTAAAAATATTTTTTTTTTTCATTTCATTTCTTTATTTGCCCATTCTCAATACAAGTATAAAATTTATATTAAATGGAAAAAGAATATTTGAAATGAAAATATTAACAGATTTGTTTTAATACATTCATTTGCCCACAGTTGTATGAAACTTAAATAATGATACTTAAAATTAAAATTCTCCTTTAACATTATTTCACATTTTGATAGCATAGGTATCTCCTAATTCCTCGCCTAAATAAAATACTTGCTTTAAGTAATTTTCAGTTTTTCTTAGCTTTAAGGTATTCCCAGTATTATTTTCTAATCATTTGGCAGGAGATTGTAGAATATTACTCCATTATTTTTTATTGCCCCGTTGTTTAACAATCCATTTAGAATAGCTTGGAAATAGTTATATCTGTTTCCAGTGTCAAGGGTATGTATGTCTGCATTCACTTTTACTTCCTTTGTACTGATAGGAATGTTTTATATATATATATATATATATATATATATATATATATATATATATATATATATATATATATAAATTAACACTAATAATAAAAGTAGATAAAGATAAAACACAGAGAAAGAGTCACACTTGAAATTGCTATATTTCGAACTACTGCGAGTTCTTCAATGGCAAGAAGCTAGACACATATATATGTTAGGATTTTTAACACTCCAAATGTTCTAATTATTTTCTTTTTAAGTATATTTTTAATTACCCATAATTTGCATGTTGCACTTGACTAATCACATAAATTCCTCTGTTTAATTTGTTACTTATTTTATTTATGTGTGTGCCAGTTAAGATTTTTGTCAATGGTAACTCCAAGAAATTTTATATGTTAAAATTTTGGTATATCTATGTTCTGTATTTTAATTTTAATACTGATACTCCCTGTACATTTCAGATTAAATTGCATTTATAACATTAAGGCCATATCAAAACCTTTTAGATGCATATGTACATTATTCATTAGTTGATTTGTTTTCTGATTTATACCGTCTGTTGTTGCATCTGTTACAATTATACTCATATCATCAGCATAACATCTTTGTTTATGAATTACTTCAAGTACCTCATATATGTGTAATAAAAACAGAAAATCTCAATTTCTATCCTTGTGGTACACCCTTTTTCACTGTGGATAGCTCTATAAAAATTTGTATTTCTTTTAACAATGACTTCTTGCTTATTTTCATGAGTGTATTCTCAAAAATGTACTGCTGCTGATGATTTTATAATTTGTTTTAGCAGTAGTGTAATAGTATTATAATAAATAAATGCCTTGAATAAGAAATAAATTGTTAATTGAGTTGTTGCACTATTCCTGTTTATAACTAAAAATTTATGTTTTTGGAAATTATTGAAATTTGAATTTATATTAAATTTACTGCAAAATTCTAATAACTGATTTGAACATAATTCCTCTATGATTTTGGAGAAAACAATTCTAAAGCTTTCAACAGTGAGTTTTGATCCCGTTTGTTTCTACACAGATCTTACAATATCTTTTTCAATAGATCAGGAAAGATGCCATTTGCAAATCTTTGGTTAACAATATCTGTTAGAGGTTGTTTTGTAAGTAATGTTTGTTTTAAAGCAAAATTTAATTGAAATGTGACCTAACAACAAATCAAACAAATTTCTAAGTAAAGGCCTTTAGATTCTATAATCTTGAACAACTTTTCAGTGAGGTTTGTTATGCTGTGAGGCTCTGATGGTACCAGGTTTGGATTTTGTTGCAAATAATTCAGTGATACCATGGCTTTAGTCTTTTCAAAATTTCTGTGCGCCTGCAAGAAATAGGTCATGGATCATAAAATATGGTGTTTTGAAGGTGCAAGATCAGGTCTATATGCTGATAGCAAGTCAATCCTTTTTAATTCTTGGAAATTTTCTATGGTTTTTAGAGTTGTATAGGGTCTTGCACTCTTCTGCTGCAAGAGAACTATATTTTGATAAACTAATGCTGGGCACCTCTGTTTCAAAATTTCATCTCATTCCAGTTGTTGAGAATAAAGATTTGCATTGACTGCATCCCCATTTGGAAAAAATTCCCGGTGAATCATGCCTTCTAAATTCCACCAGACACCAACATTACTTTGGGGCATGAACCATTTTTGTTTAGTGATGACTTTGGCAGGCTGACAGAAATCAAGGTGTCAGAGTTGCGATAGTGTACCCATTTTTCATCACACGTGACAATTCTGCTGATAAATCTATAATCCATAGGATTTGCGATAAGCTGACAACAGATGTGCACTCTACGTCGATGCTGTTCAGATTCAGTTCATGAGATATAGATCAACAGTTTCTGCATGGTTTATACGTGTCTTAATGTATGGTATCTTATGATGCATCAAGTTTTTCTGACAGCCAATGAATAATTTTTTGCACATTTTCTTCCCAAACTCTGCAGATTTTCTCAATATGTTTTAGCTTAAGTCTTCTAAGACGTGGTTTTCTTCACCATTATTGGGCTACATGTTCACTAACGATACCTTCCCCCTCCACTTTACATATTCTTTGAGTTGGGGCAGCAGTTTTATAATCTTGTTTCCAGTAGTGGTTTACAGTAATTTCAAACTTTGTTATCACCATTTTATGATTTTAATAACTGATAATATCATATACACAATAATAACCATTACATTGCCATTAAAATCTTACAAAGCATGAAACTTAAAAACAGATATTTCTTATTTTCTTTTTTTCTTTCTCTTTTTGTTAAAATAATGTAAAGGTTGGTAATGTGGCACATTAATCAAAATTGTCATCATTGCACTTTCTAAATGACACTATAGCATGTTTTTGATTATTAGGTCTTTGCTCATTATTCTGACATTTCAATTGCACTTATTCTCTTGTCAATAATTCATATCCTTTCTGTTTTCTTCCTTCACCTGTCTTCATATGGTTGGTATTCTTTGTTGTATATTAATCATGCTTTGCAGTTAAAGAAACTTTGGACATTTTTAGATGTTTGGGAACGGTCTCTTCCCACTTCTTTTCATTGTTCACATATCATCAGTTCTTTGTGCTATTGCTCTACTTTACTTTAGCACTGACATGTTCCAAAGTAATTTCTTTGAAGTAAATAAATATTATATGGAGAGTGTAGTTTTAAATAGCAGGAATTTTCAGAGTAAAATATGTTATAATTATGCAATATTTTGTGAGGAACATCAATTTTGTTCCACTTACTTTGACATATAGTCTACATCATCAGCATCGTTCCACTGGTGTCTTCCCAAAGTGGTATAACTAATACAGTGTAGCTACTTATATATTCTTAATTAGCTGGTGAGTCGATTTAATACACCAATACTCCAGTTACCATTAAATTATACAGAACATGTTTCATGGAGCCTTGAGTGCATCAGCAGTTGTGTTCATTGATGGTTGGATGGACTTGGTGTAGCCTTGTGGACATTTTATGAACTTTTGGATTAATTTGTCTTCTGTTGGGATCTCGAAGTTCATAACTTTATCTTCCTATTTTTTCAATATAACTTTTGTGTCATATTCCCAGCTCCAAGGATCTATCTACGAATTTCAATTATTTGGCTTCTATTTCTGTATCATGTTTATCTCTCCAAAAGTCATCTTCAATGCTGGTTTATCTATTATATTGTATCTGATGTTTCTCCAGTCCAATTGTTTTGCTAATATATACTTTGTAGCATTTCCAGCAGTGGATTTTATAGTTTCCTGGTTTCTTCTTATCAATATCATCAGAATTGAGCATTATGTTCATCTACACATAATATTACTACAGGGAGCAACAAGGTAATCTCAATTAGGCTGCATTTCTTGCAGTTGTCAGCGACAGGGACGTCACTATCTTCTGCCGAAATCTGCTATAAATTAAATCGCCTTTCTGAGTTTCGGTTAATAGCCTCCGACGAACTCATGTCGGCTCCTACAGCGATGTTAGGTAGGTTTTGCAACCGTGGTTCACTTTTTAATACTCAATTTCCGAGTTTTGGTGTCCCGCACTGCCAAAATATGGTTCAGTGACATGAAACTCGGTGTATACTGAGAACTGAAAATAATATTACCGACTGTTTTGTACTTCCCATTTAACCAAAATAACTCAAACTCTCTTATTTTAAATGAAACACCCACTTATTTTTACATTTTTCGAATAATATTCATTAAGAGCTTTACAAATGAAGGCTGTAATATTTATTGTTGCAAAATCAAGACAACAAAAAAGTGAATAATTAAATGCTTCTTCCTTGTCAAAAACAAAACAACAGTAGCTCAAAGTCTAAATTCTATGTTCACCTGCTTGACAACGTGCCGGTCAATAATACAAAACATTTAAGAGGGTGTCTTTCATTATTCGATACTCCAGTCTTGGGTCTTTCTCGATAACTTCAAATGACCCCACAAAAATCCAAGGACGACAAATGTGGGGATTTTGCTGCCACTCTTGTTGTCTCTGGATACTTCGTGATTTCGAAACAAATGCAAATATCTATTAGCGTTTCTTAAAGAAGAAAGAATCAATGAAATGATTACCAACCGCCAAACAGTAAGTTTTTGTGGATGCTGCGTGGATTTACGTCTTACCAGTATCGGCAGTTGTGTCTTCAGACACAACGTGACCTCATCTGAGAATGCAATTTGTCTAAGAAAAACTGAATACGCTCCATCACATTCTTCTGAAAAGGATATAGCTTGGCACTTTTAGGGATTTTCATCTCTACACCTTGGTTTATATAATAACAAATTTGTTGTGGATTTTCTTGCAGAATCATTTGCACGTTACGGGCGACCTGATCTTGTTAAGTTTTTTACACTTTCAGTAAATTTCTTTACAATGCTTGTCACTGTTGTATGTGGTATTGGATTGCAATCCGGATGTATGTCATTAAATAAATTCGCCGCCTCTCGTTGAGATCGTTGCCTGTATCCATAATTAAAATTAGAATTCTTTCCTTTTCGTTCAACATCAGATGGAATTATTTAGCACATTATATTCCAAATTTAATTCCTTAAATAAGACGTTTCATAAACACGATTAAACAACTTATATAATGAGGAGAACGTTATCTCTTTCATGTCAGCAAGAGTGGGTTATCACATTTGGGCGATTTCTTAAGATGACGAAATGATAAATATAATTTGGGAGGCCCGTAGTGATATCATGTTTGAGTGAAGTTCTTAGATGACGAAATGGTAAATTAATTAGGGAGCGATATCTACCAACGCGACTTGCTTCCTTCAGACGAACTAGAACAGCGCACAGCGCCACAAGTCGATCAGACAGGCCGTCATGGGTTTCTTGTTCGAATCGCTCGCACTGAACGTGCTGACTGTGTTCACGGTCTTCTTCGCACTCCTCTACCTCTACTTTGTCCGTAACTTCGATTATTGGAAGAAACGTGGAGTGCCTTATGTAAAACCTCATGCTTTGTTCGGCAACCTCAGGGACGTCGTCTTCATGAAGGTTGGTGTTGATTTGTTTGGTAACACGTCAGTGTTTCTCTCTCATGCTTTCCTTGCTGATTTGCTGATTTCTCTGCCAGACTGGCATCGCGACCAGACTAAAGAACATATACGATGCCTATCCTGGGGAACCATATGTCGGGATCTTCTCGTTTGACCGCCCCGCCCTCTTAGTGCGGAACCTGGACTTAGCCAAGATGATTCTCGTCAAGGATTCGCACGTGTTCATCAACAGGGTGGTTAACGTGGATGAAAACTTGGACCCGATGCTCGGCCGTACCTTGTTTTCCCTTAAAGGCAACCGATGGAAGCACATCAGGACTAACCTGACGCCGGTGTTCACTTCGGGCAAGATGAAGCGCATGTTCAGCATGGTACAGAAGTGCAGTGGGCAACTCGCCGAGGTTATTGACGAGAAAGTCAGCTTTGGTGAGTGTTGATATCTTTTTTACTATATTCGCGCTCTATACCCCAGTAGTATCCGCTAACGTGTATCCTGTACCAGGTGCGACAGTCGAGCTGAAGGACACCATGGCCAAATTCACGACTGATGTCATATCCTCGTGCGCCTTTGGCATAGAGAGCAACTCTCTGAAAGACCCTAATGCAGAGATTCGCCGTGGGCTCCGGAAGATTTTTGAGTTCAATAAAGTGAAGGCTTTGGCGAGCCTGACTTTCTTCTTCAATCCTGCCATCCAGAACTTTCTGAGGATTCCGGTAATCGAAAAGGAGACGGCTCAATTCATCAGGAAGACGGTGTGGTCTACGGTGGAGTACAGGTAAGTAGCGTTTGGGAATGTGCTAAAACAGCAGCCATATCGGGCTTTAGTTATAAACCTTGACCGCTCTGGGCTACTAAGCTCTTTAAACCTGAATACAATGTTAAGACTAGAGTTGAAACTGAATTTGCCATTCCTCTAAAATAAGCAGGCGTATCGGGGAAATACATTCTAATTGACACGATTAAGTCACACCGAAACCCTTTCTAACGTTTTTCGTTATATTTTAACCCCCCGTTTTTTTAATTTCGGGAGTGATTTTGTAGATGGACGTTTAAGATTTACTTACGGCAATTTCGTATAGTTTTATTTCAGTTAAAGCTATATGACTACGTCAATGTTCTTTTAATCTCTGAATCAGTAGATTTAAATTTTTAGCAGGGGAAATGTTGTGGCGAGGATGATGGTGACGTCATTATCGTTGCCAACTGCAAGGAATGCAGTACAGTGCGGAAAGACCTGTCATAGAGAACATCTAACCTACAGGTTACATACGGTAACCCGTCTATGAAATTTGAACAATTCCATTTTTTGTCCAGTTCTTTTCAAACGTTGAGGATACACTGCTTAAACTGGATTAAAATGAAATTGTGAGTTTAAACGTGGCATTTTGAATACTTTTGAAAAAAAATGATTTTTATAACAATGCGGTGAAAATAGTCCACGGAAAATATATTTTAATCAATAGCATTTAAAGTTTTACGGCTAATTCATGAGATATACAGTAAAGTTACTCTTATATGATATAGTGTTTAAAACAAAATAATTCTGAAACGTCATACAATCCAATATCTGAAATTTTGACAAAAGTTGCAAATTCTGGTTGTAATATAAATACAGCAAAGTTTTTAGGTATGTGTTTCTGCAAAAAGAGCATTTTGAACCTACTCATATGTTATATATCAACATTTTCAGTTTTTCAAACTTCAATCGCTTAGCACTCCTTGTTTGATGATCTGTGAAACTTCATAACTCACCAACACCACATATTTTATCCAAATTGTAAAACTTCATTGGCATTATTGAGTTTCCACTCCAATATTGTTCACGCATGTGTAAAACAGCAGATTTGCTTTGCTGAACATTTAGGATATGTTTTTTATTGCATTTCAGTTTGATTATGACATTTTCTGTAAGGTTGCCTACATGCATAACACTGACAACTTTGCCTTTATTAACGATTTTTTTATTCGGTTTATTTACGAACACTCGTTAACAGCTCAGGTCATCAGCGTCTCATTCAATTCAGAGCATGAAACGGCCGACAAATTTTGCTCAAAGGTCTCTTCTTTCAGGCTTGAGGTTCTTTTACGTGCCGTAAATGTACCACATGGGACCCACGGCTTTACTTCCCTTCCGAAGGAATCCACACTTAGGATTTTTACGCCCGAAAAAATCCATCGGTCCTGGCCAGGATCGAACCCGCGATCTTAGGTTACCACTACACCACCAGGACCGACCAGCTAATTCCGAAGGAATGTCACTATTGCGGTTGTACTTTTGAAAAGATTTTTAAAGATGTCTGTTCAAGTTGTGACTGACTCGCTAAACGAAACATCGGGCCATTACCTGAAAACCTCTAGCGGCCGCAAGCTCGCTATGCGCCATTGAAATAAAATAAGAAAATTAGTTTAGTCAGCATCGTGCCTATCGGGTCTATTTCAAAATGGCCCCAGGTTGAAGACCAAAAATATGCGCAAGTAGCGACAACGACGGTAGACCCGGCTGTAGATTTTTTAAATGTTGTTTAACGCCCGTTTTTACTACTGAGGGATCACAGGCGGTGACACTGATGATACATGAAATGAAATGATAAACTGGGAAAGGATTTTTTTAAGAAAGGAAAAGTTCCAATTATAAGTTTAGGGTACCTCCCCGGCATTTGCCATTTATGAGGACTGCGGAAAACTGGTAAAAATCTCAGTCAGGGAGGACGGGTCTGGTGGGATTCGAACCCCAGACCTCCCGCTCACGAGTCCGCGTCTTAACGACCTCGGCCACTCGTGGCGGTCAGCTGTAGATGGCCTCAGGTTGTTGCTGTTAATTCAGAGAGGGTGTTGCTCTGCTACTTCCGCCCCGAGTAGAAGTAACAAAAACTCGGGTAGATTCCACTGGGGCCTAGAGAGAGGTACCGGCAATGCGAATAAATAGAACTGCACTTTCTGGCGCTTAACACAGTCACGCTGCGCGATTACAACCGCACACTTGATAACTATTTATTACACATTCCCATTATCTAAATATAACTCAGAAGTCAGCTGAACCACGAAGCGAGCGAGGCGATGAAATCGAATGGAATGGAATGAAGCTCGTCATAGATCGTTTAAATAAAATAGGAATAATAGTTGCTAAAAATCAGTGATATCAAATTATTAGGATTGGGAGTATACCTAAAGCTCCAACTTTAAAAATTAATCCACATTTATTTTTTCGCAACGATACTAGGTATATATATTTTTAATAAATGAAGAAAAATAGTTATTGAAATTCAAGAAATTCGAATCATTAGGAGTGCGGTTTACTTGAAACCCAAATTTTAAAAATCGCTCTAGCGGCAACAATGTTTGTTTCTTCACAACAAAAATGATATACGTTTTAAATAAAATAAGAAAAGCAATTCCTGAAAATTAGCCAAATAAAACTTTTAGGAGTAGGGTAAATTTGAAAATTGAAATTTAAAAAGCGCTCTTTCGTTTAATTTTCTCTACACTTCTTTCTCAAAATAAAATGGAATATTAATGTAGCACATAAACTGTATTTATAATGTTGCACATTAACAAAAGTATCGTCGTGAAGATAGTAAATATGAAATATTAATCTAATATATGTAAGAATTATATTTGTATGTAAGAGCGCTCTGTAATAACCTTCAGAAAACGTTTACGTTACATGTTAATAACATTTAAATTAAATTTCAAAGCCACTGAAAATCCATGTAACTTTCGACTGTTTTTATTTACTTAGTACATTGCAATTGTTTTTAAATAGTAACATGTATTTGTTTTATTGAAACATATGAACATCATCTTAAATACACAATGTAACTGGAAACTTTCTGTTATTTCTCTCTATTTTAGTGAATGTAAAGATGACATGAAGGTCTCAGTTCATAAACATAGTTACATTTAATGTTAAAAATATCCACAGTATTGTTTTGTCTATCAGCGGTGATATATTTCATTAAAAAATGGTATACTATTAATTGTTTTACTTTAATCTCAATAATAATAATAATAATAATAATAATAATAATAATAATAATAATAATAATAATAATACTTTTTAAACATGTGGTTCTCTTTTGTAATAATAGTACATTGCAAGAATTATCATTTTGTTCCTCTCATTAACACACTGTAACTTATTCCATTTTATTAATTAATAAGGGTAAATCTTGAATTTTATATTCATATTTAAAATTATTGAAATTGCTGAGGAATACGCTTAGTTTGTGCAGCTCCTGCGTAACGGACACTTTCTCAATCCGGTTTCTAAACGTTTTGATGTATCATTAAGATCACAAATTTTATTCGCAGGCCTGGTTTGAAGACTGGCGGGCACCTTGTTGCTACCTTTAGTAATATTATGTTAAGAGTTGCGACTCTGAAAAATAGTGAATGCCCATAAGCAAGTGAGTACGGAGTTGCCCTGATGGTGAACAAGGACATTACTAAATGTGTTGGCGCATTTTGCAGAAAGTGAAGGAACTTAAAATTTCAGAAGAGAAATAAAAGTTCGAAAAATGTACAAAATGAGAAAATTAACAGAGGATTGTAGTAATAATTATTACGGGAAGAATGCTATGAACTTAACGGAAATAAAAATAAAATACATAGTATGGATGAACGAATGTTAAGCTGGATTGTGCTTGCGGTCCAAGAAAGAGTAATTGACGAAAAAAGTTCTCAAAACATTTCACAAGCCATGATGATTATTTTAATACATAAAAATGCGTTGCTTTAGTATAAAATATATTAGCATCTTCGCTAATTAATACACTGTCGTGAGACAGCAGTATTCAGGTTCAGAAACCGAAATGCAAGGACATGCCGCAAAATTGAAGCAGGGACACCGCCAGCTGCGGTACATGTAATAAAATACCACGTGTTCGGACAAGATTTATAACTAAAGCCTCATATAACAGTTGTTTTGTTGTACAACAGCAATGGGCTATCTGGTTTATTATAAAAAAATCTCGAAAGTTTGTGTAACACATGACAACGATCTACCTACCGGGGGAACATAAAACTCAGCCGACATATTCAGTGTTGTAGTACAAACACTTGCCGTTTCCCCTCAAGCAGCTCTGAAATTATAAATAGCACGTGTTGGTGTCACACTGTTGCCTGGACACAGATATAAATAAATTAGAAGTAGAGCAGAAAAGGGATGTTTTCAAACAATGCGTGTTTTGAAGTATAAACAAAAGGTAGCTTAATGCCAGCTGGGGATGGAATTAGCGCCGCGACTTTGGTACCTACTGCAGCCCTTGCTTTTGGGTTCTTTCTTCCACAATTGTACTTGAAGTAATATGAAGTTTGTTTTGTTAAGGGAGAAGAATGGAGTGGTAAGAAAGGATTTCCTGGACAGTATGGTAGACCTGCGCCGTAAGTCATTACAGCATAGCCCTTCTTTCAGTAAGTATTGACAGTGTCAGTTACAGTAAATGTTGACAGTGTGTCAGTTACAGTAAATGTTGACAGTGTGTCAGTTACAGTAAATGTTGACATTGTATCAGTTACAGTAAATGTTGACAGTGTGTCAGTTACAGTAACTATTGACAATGTCAGTTACAGTAAATGTTGACAGTGTGTCAGTTACAGTAAATGTTGACATTGTATCAGTTACAGTAAATATTGACAGTGTGTCAGTTACAGTAACTATTGACAATGTCAGTTACAGTAAATGTTGACAGTGTGTCAGTTACAGTAAATGTTGACATTGTATCAGTTACAGTAAATATTGACAGTGTGTCAGTTACAGTAACTATTGACAATGTCAGTTACAGTAAATGTTGACAGTGTGTCAGTTACAGTAACTATTGACAGTGTGTCAGTTACAGTAAATGTTGACAATGTGTCAGTTACAGTAACTATTGACAGTGTGTCAGTTACAGTAACTATTGACAGTGTGTCAGTTACAGTAAATGTTGACAATGTGTCAGTTACAGCAAATGTTGACAATGTGTCAGTTACAGTAAATGTTGACTGTGTGTCAGTTACAGTAAATGTTGACAATGTCAGTTACAGTAAATGTTGACAATGTCAGTTACAGTAAATGTTGACAATGTGAGTTACAGTAAATGTTGACAATGTGTCAGTTACAGTAAATGTTGACTGTGTGTCAGTTACAGTAAATGTTGACAATGTCAGTTACAGTAAATGTTGACAATGTGAGTTACAGTAAATGTTGACAGCTGTTAGTTATAGTAACTGTTGACAATGTGTCAATTACAGTAAATGTTGACAATGTGTCAATTACAGCAAATGTTGACAATGTGTCAGTTACAGTAAATGTTGACAATGTGTCAGTTACAGTAAATGTTGACAATGTGTCAGTTACAGTAACTATTGACAATGTCAGTTACAGTAAATGTTGACAATGTGAGTTACAGTAAATGTTGACAGCTGTTAGTTACAGTAACTGTTGACAATGTGTCAATTACAGTAAATGTTGACAATGTGTCAGTTACAGTAAATGTTGACAATGTCAGTTACAGTAAATGTTGACAATGTCAGTTACAGTAAATGTTGACAATGTGTCAGTTACAGTAAATGTTGATAATATGTCAGTTACAGTAAATGTTGACAATGTCAGTTACAGTAAATGTTGACAATGTGTCAGTTACAGTAAATGTTGACAATGTGTCAGTTACAGTAAATGTTGACAATGTCAGTTACAGTAAATGTTGACAATTTCAGTTACAGTAAATGTTGACAATGTGTCAGTTACAGTAAATGTTGACAATGTCAGTTACAGTAAATGTTGACAATGTGTCAGTTACAGTAAATGTTGACAATGTCAGTTACAGTAAATGTTGACAATTTCAGTTACAGTAAATGTTGACAATGTGTCAGTTACAGTAAATGTTGACATTGTATCAGTTACAGTAAATGTTGACAGTGTGTCAGTTACAGTAACTATTGACAATGTCAGTTACAGTAAATGTTGACAGTGTGTCAGTTACAGTAAATGTTGACAATGTGCCAGTTACAGTAAATGTCGACAGTGTGTCAGTTACAGTAACTATTGACAGTGTGTCAGTTACAGTAACTATTGACAGTGTGTCAGTTACAGTAAATGTTGACAATGTGTCAGTTACAGCAAATGTTGACAATGTGTCAGTTACAGTAAATGTTGACTGTGTGTCAGTAACAGTAAATGTTGACAATGTCAGTTACAGTAAATGTTGACAATGTCAGTTACAGTAAATGTTGACAATGTGAGTTACAGTAAATGTTGACAATGTGTCAGTTACAGTAAATGTTGACTGTGTGTCAGTTACAGTAAATGTTGACAATGTCAGTTACAGTAAATGTTGACAATGTGAGTTACAGTAAATGTTGACAGCTGTTAGTTACAGTAACTGTTGACAATGTGTCAATTACAGTAAATGTTGACAATGTGTCAATTACAGCAAATGTTGACAATGTGTCAGTTACAGTAAATGTTGACAATGTGTCAGTTACAGTAACTATTGACAATGTCAGTTACAGTAAATGTTGACAATGTGAGTTATAGTAAATGTTGACAGCTGTTAGTTACAGTAACTGTTGACAATGTGTCAATTACAGTAAATGTTGACAATGTGTCAGTTACAGTAAATGTTGACAATGTCAGTTACAGTAAATGTTGACAATGTCAGTTACAGTAAATGTTGACAATGTGTCAGTTACAGTAAATGTTGACAATATGTCAGTTACAGTAAATGTTGACAATGTCAGTTACAGTAAATGTTGACAATGTGTCAGTTACAGTAAATGTTGACAATGTCAGTTACAGTAAATGTTGACAATTTCAGTTACAGTAAATGTTGACAATGTGTCAGTTACAGTAAATGTTGACAATGTCAGTTACAGTAAATGTTGACAATATGTCAGTTACAGTAAATGTTGACAATGTCAGTTACAGTAAATGTTGACAATGTGTCAGTTACAGTAAATGTTGACAATGTGTCAGTTACAGTAAATGTTGACAATGTCAGTTACAGTAAATGTTGACAATTTCAGTTACAGTAAATGTTGACAATGTGTCAGTTACAGTAAATGTTGACAATGTCAGTTACAGTAAATGTTGACAATGTGTCAGTTACAGTAAATATTGACAGTGTGTCAGTTACAGTAAATGTTGACATTGTATCAGTTACAGTAAATGTCGACAGTGTGTCAGTTACAGTAACTATTGACATTGTATCAGTTACAGTAAATGTTGACAATGTGTCAGTTACAGTAAATATTGACAATGTCAGTTACAGTAAATGTTGACAATGTGGTAGTAAGCATGTCTTTTCTACTTTAAGCCGCTCTGCTTTCCAGAGGTAGACGGTGACGATTTTGTGGCTCAGGCATTTACCTTTTTTTCCGCGGGTTTCGAGCCCGCTGCTGCCACGATGACATTTGCGCTGTACCTGTTGGCCTGGCACGCTGGGGTGCAAAAGAAGCTCCGGGAGGAGATCGCACAAGTCTTGGAACTACACGAAAACGAAGTGACGTATGAAGCCGTGCACGAAATGTCGTATCTGGACATGGTGGT
Organism: Metallyticus violacea; assembly: GCA_030762175.1. NCBI lineage: Eukaryota > Metazoa > Arthropoda > Insecta > Mantodea > Metallyticidae > Metallyticus > Metallyticus violacea. Next base: position 87,571,015 of record CM060837.1, read on the forward strand.
GTCAGGTAAAAACCAAATTCTCGCTTTGTATTGTTGACTTAATTTCCAGAGCAAGTAAAAACATTTTACTTTCCGACAGAAACTCTGAGGCTTTACCCCATCCTCGGCTTCCTGGATCGTATTACGGACCGGCCGTACACCTTTAACAAAGGGAGCGGTTTGACGATCCCAGCAGGCATGGGCGTCTACATTCCGATATATGGCATACAACACGACCCGGAGATATTCCCTAATCCAGAAAAATTCGATCCAGAGCGCTTCAGTCAGGATAACAAGACCAACCGACATAATTTCGCCCACCTGCCTTTCGGCGAGGGACCACGTAGCTGCATTGGTAAGTACACAAATCCATATCTTGTAGCTCTACCAGTATCACATACGCTCATGTCGGCAATATCTTGTAGCTGTACCGGTGTCACATACACTCACGCCGGCAGTGTGTTGTAGATGTACCGTTCTCATGTACCCTCACGTGGCAATGTGTTGTAATTCTGTCAGTATCACATACCCTCACGTCGGCAATGTCTAGTAGCTGTACCGGTGTCATATACACTCACGTCGGCAATGTCTTGTAATTGTAACGGTGTCATATACCCTGACGTCGGCAATGTCTTGTACATGTACGGTTCTCATGTACACTCACGTCGGCAATGTCTTGTAATTGTAACGGTGTCATATACCCTGACGTCGGCAATGTCTTGTACATGTACGGTTCTCATGTACCCTCCCGTCGGCAATGTCTTGTAGCTCTACCAGTATCACATACACTCACCGCCACGGGTGGCTGAGGTCGTTAAGGCGCGGAACCGTTTGCGGAATTCTGGGGTTCAAATCCTGCCAGGACGTCCTCCCTGACTGAGGTTTTTTCCAGGATTTCCTCAGGCCTTATAAATGGCAAATGCCGGGGAGGTACCCTAAACTTAGGCCTTGAACTATTTCTTCCTGAAAAAATATCCTATCCCAATTTATCATTTCATCTCATGTATCATCAGTGACCATCACCTGTGGTGCCCCAGAAGTAAAATCGAGCGTAAAACACTACTCAAAAAAAAAAAAAAAAAAAAAAAGTGCATACACTGAAGGTCGCCTACTGTTGCAGGAATGAGGTTCGCCTTTATGAACGTCAAGACGGGACTTGTTTACATCCTGAGGAAGTACGAGGTGGTCCCCAGCAAGAACACTCCTCGACGTATTCAGCTGGATCCTAAGAACTTTCTTCTGTCATCAATAGAGGAGTTGCCTGTGGTATTCAGACATCCTACCCTAGAGTAGAATTGATTTAACTCGAAAATGTTGAGAGTACTGCCAACATTAAAACTTGCGCGTGTTCGTGTAAATTTGTTTATAAAAATGTAGAATTTTATTATGTATATTATTCCTGGCTGTTTTCTCATTAATGTTAAAATATAAATGTTGATAGCTGTAGACTAATTATTTGTATGTATCTTAAAATGTTTAATTTAAGGGATTTCAGTTAAAGGAAGCGACATTTAATAATTGTTATGCTGTTACAAAGTAACGTGTAACAACATTTTATATTGTTTACATATAAATACAACTACGCTGGTTTTATGCATGTACAACATAATTTCAGCTGTAGTAATTTCACAAAGCCATTAATTTAAAGTCGGTTTAGGCAACAGAAATGCAGCTCAGCAGTTTCTTTAACTGTCCTTAACACGAGGGGTGCTCAGTGAAGAATGATGACAGAATACTTTACTAATTTTGATGATCGTTCTCTGCCAATCTTCGAAGACATTCTGGAAACGTCCGTAGAATCGTGTCCCTATCCTTCAAAGTGCTTCTGATGATACCAAATGTTTCTAATTAAGGAACTAAATCTTAATACAATATTAAGAATTTGTGTGAAGGGATATGCTGTAAAGAGTTATTCTCTTCCTCACTTTATCTAAAGTACTGTACACAGACAGTTGAAAGACTACCTAACCTGGTTATAGGTATAACATCTGAACGGCACTAGAAGCAGAACTAACTCTGCTGTATTACTAGACTTTTGACACTATCGACTATAGCCTGTGCAACAATTTACTAGCTTAGTGATCGCCAGCTGATTTTGTCCCCTCATTAAGGCAGGGGTTCTCGTATTACTTATGTCATTGCTAAAGAGATAAAACTCCTCAGTACTTTCACACCTCCTCTTGTTCTGTCCATGGAGCCGTGACTGCAATAAATGAAGATCTAACGTCAGTCTCTCCTTGGACTAAAACTGAATCCACAAACGATAAAGAAATGTAACTAATTATACCAGCGCGGAAAAACCCTAGATGTTTATATAGACTCCGATCTAGAATGGCACAGCCAGGCAACCCATACACGCAATAAAAAGCTCTCTTTGATTCACACTCTAGATCACAATGCCTGCGTTCATTTCGTCTCCATCACTCGTAAATTTGATCACGTGGCACCTCAATTGCCATGGTTACCTCTAAAAGAGCGTAGTAGGACTTTCCATTCCCTCGCGCTCCTGTTCAGAATCCTCCCTCCTCAGTATATCTCCTCTCGCTTCGCACACCTGCCCCCCCCCCCTCGAACCGGGAACATGACTTTACTGTCTATCCCCCGTCACCGAACACATTTGTACTCAACTAGTCAGCGTGACTTTACTGTCAAGTCTCCGTCACCGAACACATTTGTACTCAACCAGTCAGCGTGACTTTACTGTCAAGTCTCCGTCACCGAACACATTTGTACTCAACCAGTCAGCGTGACTTTACTGTCAAGTCCCCGTCACCGAACACATTTGTACTCAACCAGTCAGCGTGACTTTACTGTCAAGTCCCCGTCACCGAACACATTTGTACTCAACCAGTCAGCGTGACTTTACTGTCTAGTCCCCGTCACCAAACACATTTGTACTCAACCATTCAGCGTGACTTTACTGTCTAGTCCCCGTCACCGAACACATTTGTACTCAACCTGTGTCAGCGTGTCCGTTACCAAAATCTGGAACTGTGTACCTGAGATTGTCGGATAATAAAACAATTTAAACATAGATAAATTGTCATCTCAACTCTAATAATTCCTCTCCCCTTGAACTGTAGAAAAATTATTGAAGAACAAGCTGAATTCTAACATAACTTTATCAACTCTCTAACTGTATTAAAAATTAATTTGACTTTTTATGTATTTTCTATAACTATATATATTATAGTCAGTGTTTTTTTTTTTTTTTTTTTTGTGGTTCTTCTCCTGGTTCCATGGTAGAGAAGACCCCATGTTCTTAATTCTTTTCAGGGTAAATAAACAAACAAATAATTTAATTCTCAAAGATTATCACACATAAGAGATAAGGAAATGTATAAATATTAGTACTGGGGTTATTATTAGTATTTGAAGTCTATGACATCCGCACCCTCCCAGAGGAAAGCAGCTGGATGGTTGACGGCATGTCTGTCTCCGCCCGGCTGCTTATACTTATTATTTCTATAATGATTATCAATAAAGAAACGCGACCACTATTTAACTACATAATAATCGGGAGGCTGTGTGCACTCTGATCCTACGTAAACAAAGGTCGTAGTTCTTCAGTTCTAATCATAAACCTGCACGACCAGTTTAACACGAGGTTGCTGCATCTCTGTTCGTTGCGCTGCTCGCCCCCAGGAGCGCTACAAGCGTTGGGAGAGTGGACAGGTGAAGTGAAAGTGACGATCAGATGTGAAGAAGAAGTAGAACGTCAAGATGTGGAAGAATATGTTGATGTTGGCAGCAGCGGTAGTAGGTCAGTACTATTTTATGTTTATACTGCAAAGTGGTCGTAACGAGAGACATTTATTTACTTTACCGGAATGTTTTGTTCTTTCCCACTCGTTTAATTTCTTTTTACATGTTTACATTTTACATACCGATTGTGCAATATTGGATGTATTTTGAGTCAGGGTATAGTGACGTGCAGCTTAAGTTTTCTGGATGCTCTGGCGTGTCTTGTTTTTGAGAGGGGTAGGATGAACACCTGGGTTAGACATGACGGATTCCTATACCGCCCGCGGCAGGGCAAGTGGCGCCATTCCAAAGTCACGTGCACTTAAAACATTCCTTAGGTTTTCACGACCGGCGTTGCTAATGTTGAAATTGATCGTCACAGGATTTTTCCAATAATAATCACGTGTACTTTCAAGACGTTTGCCTTTCTTCTTTCTCGTCTACGAGACGACATTTTCTACTTTATTTTTCAACATAAACGCCCTTAAGATCAATACATTTATTTCAAGGATGGTCCGTCAGACTCTGGCCTGCAGAATTCTCCTACACAGCTGTTTCTTGATATGATGAAAAACGCTACATGGAGAAGGAATGAAAGCCCGAGGGAGTGTGGCAGATGCTCCAACAATTCATACTTAAAGAATTTTCCATCGCATACACTGTCCTAATGAAAAATTACATTTTTCTTCTACAAATCAGGTATATATATTGCATCTAATTGGTTTAAAAGATTGAAACATTACTCCCTAGTTTCGGTTATACCCGATAATTAATTAATAAACTTGTTTTAGTGCCCCGAAAGACTATACCACAATCTTTCCTGTCTTCTTGGCGATAAACAACCGGTTTCTGTCCACAATTTTGGCCAGTGTTTCGATTTCGTGTATGTACGAGGTTGCATTGATAAATTGTAAATCTCAACGAAATTGCACAAACTTTTGTTAAGCAGTATGTTGGTAAGCGTGATTCTTGTAACGGTTTTATTCAAAACTTCAAACAAATGCAAAGAGCAGTTCTTTGTTGGCTGCTATCTTAGGTAATCGGTGTAACAGGTTTCGTAGACAAGTATCGTGCAGTTTTTATTTTAAAAAATTGGCCACAAACTGTGCTGAAGAAAGTTCATGGGGACTCTACACTAGTACTCACGGCCATTTATTACTGCATAAATAAATTTAAACGTGGTCGTACGAGTACAGCAAATGCTGCATGTTTCGGACTCCCGATTGAGGTCTCTTCTGAAAAATTGGTTAATAAAATTCATAGTATCGTGACAGTGGACAGTCGCATTAAGATTCGTGAAATTGTTCAGATGGCAGGCATCTCATGGTGTCGCGTTTTTCCAAAGGATGATCCTAACATCAAAGTTATATATTTGGTTATGAAAGACTAAAGTTTGTTTGTGGGGAATTCGCCTAAAAGAAGTTAACTGTTCAAGAATCATACGGTAAACATTGGGTCATTCTGACCAACTTATCATGTCGACATTTCTTGAAGGATTTCCAAAAGCAGCTGTAAGTTCTAACTAAATGGTTTCTGCCTTCATTACTGTTCTGTTTCTTGTATTAAAAATGAGATCTTGTTCCATTAATACTGCGCTATGAAAATACAGGAACTCTTTCTTATAAACGGCGGGCGGGCGGTTCAAGCTGGTGTGATATGACAGTTATTTGTTACTAACTCTTTCTCACCATTGTCAAGCAAGACGATTCTTCATTTTCCATACTTTCTAGCTCAACACACGAAATAAACCATTACCGTCTGCATTCTCTGAAGACATTTCTTCACAAATGTTATTTTTCAGTTTATTTAATGTGTGTGGATATGTCTTGTGCACATTTTCCTTTAATGCACCCCAGAGATGAAAATTGCGGCGCGTTAAATCGGTGGGCGGATCATGGCGCATGTTATTAATGATGACTATCGTCATGAATTGATGGGCTGTATGTGTCGTTGGAATGTCGCAAATCTACGTTGCCTTACAGTTAATTCACGGGAAAATGTTACAAAATATTCTCCACATACGAGCATCTATCACTTAAGGGGGCATTATTCCCTCGCCGCTAATGATCATGCAGGGAAGCAGGTTACATTTTTATGAACTGCAGTATTGGTTGTTGTGTAAATTAACATATGCACTTAGGTTTTTTTACTATCTTTTTTATAGTATTTAACTACGGTTTTTACTGCTGAGGCACCACAGGCGGTGAACACTGATGATACATGAAATGTAAAACAAATCAGGGTTACCCGGTTTAAGTTCTTGCACTACAGCAGTTTTAATTTTTGTACTTTGTACATGTTCGAACAGAGGATTAGGACACTTCCGTTTGCTGAGAAAGACGTTCCAGAGCATGTCTAACGTCATCTTCTGTGTGTAGTGTACGCTTCCCCTTTCACGAAATTTATTTATCAATCTATGAATGGGACTTGGAAGTTGAATATCTCTTGAAACAATCTCCGTACCTCACGAGCTGATTCTGTACGCACGTAGGAATCGTAAATAAATCTCTTTGGGAATAGAATAGAGCGATATTAATATCCGCGTGTACCTAGAGTTAAACTCGTGCTGAGGTTGCCGGCCGCTCTCAAGCGTGGGAAGAAATCACGACGAGTGTCCATTCTCTTCAGTTACAAGAACCACAGCTGGACGTACACCTGGAGTTCACCAATGGAAGAGATAGGTTGGCATTTTGGAATTAAAAAGTTTTGCACAGCTTCTGAAAAGTGATAGCTGTTTTCCTGAAATTCTTCCGGAGTTAACTAAATTTTTAGATTGGCTTTAATCGTTCCGGTCTTGATTCTTAGAAGACCTAATGCAATCACTATTTTAAACATAACCACCTGTTTGAACAGTTCATCGGAAGGAATGACACGTGTTCGCCAGATGATTTCTTAAAATGTTTTTGTTGATTTAAATGTTTCACTTTGTAAATTCAGAGTCTAAATATAGAGCATTTTAACAAATGCATATATTTTATTTCAATTTAGTACTCATAAACATGTGTGTTCTCTATATTTTAATTTGTCCGCTTATTAATGTATGCCATTAATAGAGATATAGTTTTTAGTTACATCGGGGTGGATATTTACAAACTTTGTGTTTTCATTGGTGTTGTTCACTATATATTTACACACCTCACAGAAGAATATATTACAGAATTGATTTGTTTATTTATGGACGCTCTTTAACATCTCAGGTCATCAGGGGCGGGAAACTGCCGGTAAATTTTGCTCAGAGGCCTTATTTTTCGGCTTGAGGTTCTTTTTCGTGCCGTAAATCTACGACACGGGACCTACGGCTTTACTTTCCTTCCGAAGTCATTTTTAGGATTTTTACGCTCAAAAAATCCATCGACCTTGTCCAGGATTGTACCCGCGATCTTGGGTTTAGGAGACAAGTACGGTTACCATCAGTATCGACTCCTGTATATATTCGCCTATGACTTGATGTAAATAATTTCATAAGTTCGTATATGTTGATCTGAAACGCTATACAAACTGTTTTTTAGAATTGTAGTACAAAAACCATAATGCATTTCGCTTTTCTTGAGAAGTACTTTGAATTTCTAAATTCTGCTAGGGATCAATAAATTAATTTTTTAGATGTCTAATGTAAATTGGCAACACAGTGACATCTATAGTCGTTATTCACAAGGATTTTCGACTAACTGGAATGAGCTTCGAGCTTTCAAGTAACTTTGAATACATCGCCTTGTGCAGCAATACACAATGCGGCCTCAAAGTGAGCGTATTCAACTCTGTATCTCATAACGGCCACCTTTGCCTGCACTGTCCCAAACCATGTCAGCATTTAAGTTCATTTTCTACGATCTTCATGAACAATTTCCCGCATTTTCGTTTTCTACTTATGAAACTGTCGAAACATTGATCATCGCTGTAAACTTGCCAAAGCAGGTGATTAGCGGGAAGATGTGGTTTTGCTAGCAGTTAACACTGACTGGTTGGATTAGACCGATGCAATACATCCCCTTGTTTACAGAACATGTCCTTGCGTCTCGGCTAAGGTCGGCTCCGTTCCCCTTCTCGCCTTCTCGCCTTCCAGCCTGCTAGTCCGTCGAACTTTCAAGCCGTTACCAGCGAAGACTTTAGAGCAATGTACTTTATATTCCAGCTCGTCATGTTCGTCAGCAAATTCCCTGGGCGATTGCCTTCTTCCAGAACTATAATAAATTGGATATACTGGTTAAGTGCAAAATAAGAAACACATACTAAGACATTTCTTGAACGTTCCCCAACAAAAGCACTACCGAAATTAGCACAAGTTGAAGTTCAGTGCCTTCTGCACTTACAGCAACAAAATTGTTAAAACCCAAAATTGCAAGTGTACACGTGCCCATTGTGATCCTGTAACATGTGTGCGTTATTGTGAGTGGTTTCTTTCATCGTGACTAAATAGTTTATTGACCCACAGCTTTTGTTCTTTTCAAATGAGGTGTGATTCCACTGTGTGAACAAATTCGCTGTTGGTGTTCTGAAACTCCTGTTTGATCCGAAACTGACCCCGAACTTAATAACTCAACAATGTTTTAATTGTCTTAACATCACTATTTGATGTTGCTCACTTCACAATTCATCCCTGACTGGTATCTTCGAAGAAGAAAGCAATAAAAATGGGGTGGGCTACTACAGTGTGTTACAGAACTTCGTCACACCTAGACTGAGGAGCCACACTCAACAATCTTCATGCAAGATGGCACACATCTGCACTTCTGCAAAACAACAAATTACACCGATCTTTGACGATCGTATAATCAATTGACAGATTCCAACAATATGACCTTCATGATTTCCCCGACCCGGCCGTATTTTCCTGGTGGCCACTGAAAGACATTCGGAATGTTCCAAGACACTGTCTGCAAAATGCTGTGCATGGTTAAGCAGCAAGAAGGAGCGAATGCATTGTTTACTAAGACAATTATATATATTTCTATCTCTATTATATTTAACATTTATAATGCTTAAAGTTTCTGAGTGACTTTAAAATACTCTAAAAATTCCACAAGTTTGTCATTAGGCGTATTGCAGGAGAGACCTGGCGGCAAGACGTCAGCGATCAGATGGAGATAGGGGTGTCCAATGCTGGCTATCGCCACGTAAAGCTGCTCTGTGGTGCTGACTACATGCAGGTGGATATTGAAACTGAAGATGAGTTTGATGGCGTCATATACACAAGGGGCAGCTACCACAAGAGGAAACCGCCCTGTTTCCTGGACCCTGGCAAAGGGAGGGCATTCTCCTTGAGGTTCCCTCTGACGGAATGTAACACGAAAATGGTGAGTATTTCAGCACAGGAAAGTTGTCGACTTTCTGTACCGCAATCTTTCCGTACACAATCGCGTTTTGGTCATAAGGTTAACGAACTCGCTGTAGTCAGCGAAATGGGCAGCTGCTTAAAGTAACTTGTCTTTGACAGATTGTTATGCTTTATCGAATTGCTTGTTGTTACGTACTGAAGTCACTTAAAGCTGAGAATTGCCCGCTGAAAGTTCAGAGGAAAAATGACTGCCTATTAAACAGAAATTGCATGTGACAAGGCCAGTCCATCCCTGTACTAATCACTTCAGAACCTACCGACTGAGAGGTGGCATAAGGCAGATCCGCTTTAAGATGTTTGCAACTCGCGTCAACAATTTCAGTGGAGAGAAGATGCCTGACTCGCTCTTTCCAGTAGTACTGGATCCTTATTTATTTCTACTTTTGAGAACTTAATATGTTTCTATCATTTTTGTGAAAATTATGCAAAAAGAATATATTATTTACTTTAAAAGCGTTTGACATAAAAGAAATTCTTCTGGGACATTTGGGGAGGTGTTTTAAGTGCTTTAAAATGAAATAGCATAAAATGAGATGCTGGACTGAAATATTTGAAATGGGAATTAAGCTATAGGCTGTCTATTATAACTGCATTTAACTAAACGTTCTTTATACTCAAATGCTGAATTGAAAAGGAAATTTTTTCTTCCTTTATACATTATCATTATCATCACTTCCACTCCTACTTAGGTTAACTGAATTATAGAAATGTTGTCATTTGAAGTTACCTGAACTTGTAAAGAATTACAAGTACTAATACTTCAGTAGAACGAAATAATTAATAAACTGCAAGTGCAGAACAACACAATCACGTAGAAAGTTGAAATTTGGGCTATTGGCACTTCGTATTGCAGTTTTTCATTTAGAAAGTACACGGTTATTTAATTATTAAAATGTCAAAGCTTCTTTTTAATCGTATTTTTGCAACAATGCAGATATTTTGAGCGATCTTTCTGTGCACGAGTGCCGTGCTTAAATAAACGCATGGTTAAAAGGAATTGAAATGAAACCTTGATTGAGGAATTAAAGATAATGCAAAGATACTTAATATCAGGGTTTCGGTGTTGAGCAACAGAAAAGTAAACCGAAGATTTTTTGCAGGAGTCGGACGTGTACTCGAATGTGGTGGTGATTCAACACGACGACGAGCTGATAATGCCCGGAGACGCTGCCTTCACCCTGGAGTGCGATTTTTCACTTCCCAGACAAGTTTCCGTCAGTGCAGATCTGAGGTACACGAACAGTTTGTTTCTACTTCCCTCTTGCAGCCAATAGGCCAGAATTGATTTCGTTGCGCAAGTAGTGTACTAACTGGCCTGTAGGTGGCAAACGAGTAGCAACGTCGCTGACATCTGGTGAAGTGCTGTATAACTCGGTACTCATGGCACAGTCATAGTAAACAATTTTAATTAAAGTAAACTATTTACTGCTCAGAACCGAAAATAGCGCCAATAAGAAACGCCGAGGTGATATTTGCATTTATATAAAGGCAAATAAAAAGTACATAAATATGTACCGCAAATAAGAATGGAATTTAGGTTTAGAACGCGCGTTTCCTGGGCAGGAGAACCCAAATTGTAAAAATAAGCTTATTTTTGGTTAAATTACGGGTAAGTGGATGTTTTATGACATGCAGTACAAAAAGTAAAAGTTAAGAAACGAACTGAGTACAGAAAATACGAAAATTGTTTGCTAGCACGTGGCTGGGAGTGGTGGCGTGCTCCTTTAATCCAGCTACCTGGAGGCCTGGTGAAGAGGATGATTTGAGGTCGGGGGTTCTGGTGCGCAGTGCCCCACGTTGACTGGGCGTCCGCACTAAGCTCGACATCAACATGGACTCATCGAAGGAGTTCGATGTGTCCAGGTTGGCTAAGGAGGGGCGAACCGGGCCAGGGGGGAAACTCAGCAGCCAAAAGTTCCCGTGTCGCGCAGTAGTGGGATAGCGTCTGGGAGTAGGAGCTGCGTAACAGCCTGACCAACAAAGTCAGACCTTCACCTTTTTTCACTTTCACTTTTCAAAATTTCTTTTAAACTCAAAATAGTTATTTTAACTCGTCCAAGCAAAAAAAAAAAAAAAAAAACAAAAAAAAAAAAAAAATTTAATATCACATCACAATGAAATTCTTCCTTTTCCACGTTTCTCAACCTACCAAATTCACAATTTCACAGTAAGTGGACACACTCCAAATTATATTCATATTTTTTTACCTGGACATGTTCTGATGACCCGAACATCAAACCCAAGGTTTACAAGCACATTTGCAAGCATCTGAACTATTATAACTGCATAGTTTACAAGGGGAATTTTTTATACAGCATTATAAATAATTTCCACTCATCTACCCGTTGCATTTCATCACAAAATTAGTATTAGCATTTCTAACCCAGTACAAGTCCAACCTTGTCAGAAGGATTTCGAACATGGGGCTTCTCAAGTTTCAAGAAATTTGTTAAAAGATAAATGCATATGTTTATGGCTGTACATCTCTTGACATTACATGATGTTGTCAAACCTAAATGGCATATTAGTTTTTAGTAAAAGGGAGAAAAATATCAAACTTTCATATTTTACAGCATTAAGTACAGATTGCTGGCCACCAAAATGTTTACATGTGCAGCATCCAATAAGAACAGTTTATTTTGTCATGTCTCATATTATTTCATAAACTTTTTCATTTAAAAAAAATGCTTGTTCCAAAATTGCAATTTTTAAACCTTTTTAAGTGGTTTTGTTCGGTTATACTTTATTTTAAGATTGTATTTTACGTAAATTCTGCAATAATTTCACCAACATTCGCGAAAAACCGAATTGTGTAACATCTTTGCTTTCCAATACATTGCATTTTTTTTTGATTGATTTTATTTATGGACACGCTTTAACATCTCAGGTCATCAGCGTCCCATTCAACTCAGGGCGTGAAACGGCCGACTAATTTTGCTCATAGGCCTCTCTTTCAGGCTTGAGGTTGTTTTTCGTGCCGTAAATCTATGACACCGGACCCACGGCTTTACTTCCCTTCCGAAGGAAGTCATACTTAGGATTTTTAAGCCCGAAAAAAGCCGTCGTTCCTGACCGAGTTCGAACCCGCGATCTTGGGTTTAAGAGCCAAGTATAGTAACCACTACACCAGCAGGACCGACACATTGTATTTCTTGTTCACTCAGCTGCAAGGTGTAAATGACCTTAAAATCCTTTGATGTTTTAAATCCTGTTAGTAAGTTTTGGAAACAATAGAACTGAGCTTTAATGGTTTTTAAATCTAATGCACAAGATCAAAAATGTGTAAAATATTTTGAATTTTTTTATGAAACGTTCTTGTACATTATTTAATAAATAATGTGAAACATCTGAACAGTTAGGACGCAAATTTAACAAATAAAATCACAGATATTCTGGTAGTATTAATTCATACCCATATGGCAATACTGTAACAATGCACATTATATTATGGTAACTGGTGAATCAATAATACCCACAGCCAATTTAGACCATAGATATTTACCTCTGCATGATTATGTTTAACAATCAGTTTACATCAAAGTGCTGAAAATATGTGCGATATGCAAATACAGATGAATTTATTTGTTATATGTGCATTGGTGAAAGCCTTTTGTGCATATTTCAATAATACAGGTGATTTTCTATCCCAAAGAATTATTTCATGACATACAAATTTCAATTGAGATGAAGCAATAAAAATTCTTTGTTGGTACAATTTATATCCTTGTATGAAATGCACTTACATATAGGGGTTGCCAAAATATGTATACACACTTCTAATAAAGAAACATGTGTTAACATAACAAAACTGAATTCACACAAATAGAAAATGATGAGCACTAATCATTTTATTCTTTTACAGTTACAGCAGTTGCTCAAAATGCCCACAAGTGGCGTGATACACTTCTGAGTACATTGAACTAATGATTGAGCAATGTTTGCAAGAGTGTCCTCAGTGATTGATCACATGCCATTTTAATTTCTTCCCAAATTGCTGCCAGTATAACTGGTTTTCTACGGTATACAACATCCTTAAGATTTTCCCATAGGTAGTAATAGGTAGAAGACCAACAGAGTTAGATCCGGAGAACAGTTCTGTTTGGTACACATGTATACTTGCCTTTGAATTTCAACAACATTCTAGGGTTTCTAATATCTAAATTGCTTTCCACTGTTCAAACGAAAATCTTGGCTCCATTTTGTTGTAGCAATGCTAGGCATAACATAATGTGAGTCACCTCTGTTTATAGAATATCATATAAAATCTTGGCTTCATTTAAAACATATCTTTTAAAAAAGAAATTATTTTAAATAATCATATGGAACTAAAAATTATGAAGAACCATGAAAATCTGAACTTTGGCATATATAGAAAAAAAAATACATATACAAATAATCATATCAAGGCAGATGGCTTTAACCCTTTAATACACAAACATGCAGTTTTCAACAACTTGACATATCATTATTTAATTTACCAATTAATAAAGAAGAGTTTAAAAAAGAATACAATAAAATGGAAGAAATGGCAATTTTAAATGGCTTTAATAAAGATCTGGTACATAAAAAGGTGGAAAGATTTAAAAGGAAAAAAACTTATCAAAGATACCACCACATTATCAGCAGATATAGAAAAACCAATTTTTAAAAAAGTTACATATCATCTAAAAGCAATGAACAATTTTCAAAATAGTTTTAAAGGTTTCAATATAAAATTGGCACCCATCAGCAGATTTAATTTAGGAAACATCTTGAAAGATAAAACGACTTTAAAAACCCCACAAGAGAAAAAAGCAGGTATTTGCAGAATAACAAGCGCAGATTGTGAAAAGATCTATATTGGAAAAACAGAGAAATATAGGCACATGTTTAAAAGAGTATTTCAGGAACATACATACAGATAGATCAGTTATGGCATACATTTTTGGACTGAAACCATCAGATTGTGAAGAAGGTGGATTTATTAAAAGAGGCTCAGGCACATAAAGAACTTGGGAAAAAATTTACATTCATGAATACAGAGATCAATTAATTAATTAATCAATTTGTTATTCCAAAGGTAGAAAACACCAATTTTAAGTACATTAAAACACCACCAGGGTAGTGCTTCATCTCTACAGAGTCATTGGATTCTCCAATCAGTCGTAGCCTTGGCCAAAGATGAAGACAAAGGTCTTCGAAACAGGTTCCAAATATTGGACAAGTAAGTGAAGCAATAAGAGCGTTTAGTTTGACATATATCTCATGAATTTATTCATTGGCTTCATTTGTTCATTGTTGATTTATGATAATCATGCTTCATTTGTTCATTGTTGATCTGCCTGTCAGATAGCAACGCTATTAAATTTAGGTGAATTACATCTGTTTTCAGAACATCATACTACACTGTTGTTTTTCAGTCCAACTTTTAAAATATATTAAATAGATATATATTATGAACATATGTATACATTTATTGGCACCCTCATTAGTAATACATTAATATTTGGTATTAAAACAATATTAAGAATAATGTTTGATTTTATATATTTTCAAAATCTCCATATATTTTGGAAGCAACATATTACAAATGAGATGCAGAATAAAAGCAAAAATAAAAAATAGACAAAAATTTTTGGACAAGTTAAATAGTGCTGCGAGTTTCTTTGCATTGCTAATTGAAGTCAGTTTGCCAAAGAGCAATGTAATGTAACTGTTTAGACCTGGCTGGGTCTGAGTAGCTTCACTGTTAACATCTGTTGACTGGAATTGGAATTTACTGAATTTATCAAGATTAATTGAGATACAGGCTGCATCATATTTATGGAGGGAAAATTGTGTTCCATTTGGAAGTCGTGTGGGTCATAAATAATCATGTATTTCATATTTTGAAATTATACAAAACTTGTGAAATGTTCATAATTTCTCATATTTACAAAAATTAACCAAGCACTTACAGCAGTAGTTTGAGATGGGGATGTGAATCTTGTGTTGGGGATAATTGTGTTATAGGTGAACTGGTAAGCTAGAAGCTGTGGTCAGCGCACTTGCCTCATATTATGGTATTATTACCAGTTTTTTTAATGGGAATTTTGTGCATTTCTTGTTCGTTTAAGGTCATTGAATGCACAAAAGTTTTAATCCTCAGGAGAACATTGGTTTAAGATGTTCACCATTTACCTTCCTGTTCTCAATATGAGCATATTCATTTTCTATTTTCTAAGCATTCCTGACCAAAATGCATTTGCAGAGGGTATTTCAATATGAAATAAGAAATAGAACAATGAATGATGAAAATTTTATTTAAATTTAATTAATAGTAATATTGAAATAAAATTAACATTTAATGAAACTAATCAAATTTTTATGACTGATAAATGTTATTAATTAATGCCAAAAAGAGTTGCAAGTATATTGGCCCTCCATGTTTATGTAATTGTATATAGAGTGTATTGACCGTTAATATGGTTGTCATTTTCATGGCTAGCGAATGACTCCTACTGACCTTTGAGATAAAATAAAAACTATATGTTCCCTATTGGAATTGAAAATCTGGCAAGTCAATCATTCACTGTTTAAAGTAAGTTCACTTACTCATATATAGTAATTATTTTGTATTGTGTTTTTGTGAATGGGATGTTAACTAATCTTGTATTAAACTGTTTTTTTATAGTTATCTATATATGTGTTTTTTCTATAAATACCAAAGTTGAGTTTATCTGAGTTTCTAATGGTTTGTAATCCAAAACTGCTAGTTCTGCATTTTCTTCCATTTTGCAATGACAGAATTTATATATATTGTGTGTTTTCCTTAAACTGATCTATACACAACAATAATTAATATAAAACCAGTATTTATAAACCTAACCCAAGTACCTTTATTTATTTGATCTGTAGGTTAGTTTTAGAACCAGGCTAAAATAACATTTGTACTTAAAATTTGAACAAATCATCCACTTCTTAATTTCATCCTTCAGCTTTACTCCAATTGTTCACTCAGTCAAAACCAAATTGCAATGTGCTCTTTAGAGCCTTGTGATTATTTAAAATGTGCTGCACATACTCATCTTCCTCCCCTAATAAAATAGGACATTTTTTTTATTTATCTTGTATAAAAACATTTATGAAAGACTGTAATGAAACTGAATTAAGCTGTATGGTAGCCTTGTAACCCCAAATTATTTTAATATTGCAGGCCAACAGTCAGCTCTAGGATAAGTATTGCAGATGCTGATCCTGCAGGAAAGGAAGTACCTCGACACCAGCGCTCTGCAGTCAGCAATGTATCAGATACTGTCACCTTTACATCAGATGATGTCAGGACATATTCAGGACAGCCTAGTAAGGATGAACTCTAAGCTAGTAACATTAGTTTCTTGGAGTTGTACATTCCTCACTAGAGCATTGACCTTCCGGATTATGTGCCAGTCCCCAGTAGTGAGAATCTATTGTAATGAGCTGGCTTCAACAAAAACTGTTGAAAAGCTATATTGAATAAGTTTTTGCACAGCAGGGTACAGTAACCTTAATATAATTTAGTCTGTTAACAAAATAAAAAAAACAGGAGTTCATTTTTAAATGAAATCATAATTAAAATTAATTTTGCTATAGAAGAGGAATTTTAAGTCAGGAACATTCAGAATTTTCAGATATGTCTATTCAAATAACTGAAACATGAAGTCATTGCAAGCTTTACTTTCCATCACAACGTTTCTTTGTATTAAATAAATAAAAACAGATCCATATTTAATACTGTACTCTTTTTCGTCAGGAATACTTGTATAAGGGACTGTAGATAAGTGTGAGATGTAGTCACATCTTAAAGCGACAATCAATTAAAAGATTTCCCCTTCCAATTCAGTCAGCTCTAAGCAATAGTCTGACATTGCCAAAGTTTTCAAAATCAGTAAGTATGTAATGGAGTTGGAAAGCATTTTGTATGACTATAGGTACATGTGAGTTACGAGGGTGTTAGTTGCATATTAACTGAAGATAAATGTTAAGATTCATGTCTTTTAAAGAACTTTTTTTAATATTTACTAAGTTTGTGGGGTTATGCATTGAAATATTTTATTCTAAATATTTACATGTTCTACCCCTTTGTAGTAATATTTGTTTTAAAGCAAAATTTAATTGAAATGTGACCTAACAACAAATCAAACAAATTTCTAAGTAAAGACCATTAGATTCTATAATCTTGAACAAATTTTCAGTGAGGTTTGTTATGCTGTGAGGCTCTGATGGTACCAGGTTTGGATTTTGTTGCAAATAATTCAGTGATACCATGGCTTTAGTCTTTTCAAAATTTTTGTGCACCTGCAGGAAATAGGTCATGGATCATAAAATATGGTGTTTTGAAGGTGCAAGATCAGGTCTATATGCTGATAGCAAGTCAATCCTTTTTAATTCTTGGAAATTTTCTATGGTTGTTAGAGTTGTATAGGGTCTTGCACTCTTCTGCTGCAAGAGAACTATATTTTGATAAACTAATGCTGGGCACCTCTGTTTCAAAATTTCATCTCATTCCAGTTGTTGAGAATAAAGATTTGCATTGACTGCATCCCCATTTGGAAAAAATTCCCCGTGAATCATGCCTTCAAAATTCCACCAGACACCAACATTACTTTGGGGCATGAACCATTTTTGTTTAGCGATGACTTTGGCAGGCTGACAGAAATCAAGGTGTCAGAGTTGCGATAGTGTACCCATTTTTCATCACACGTGACAATTCTGCTGATAAATCTATAATCCATAGGATTTGCGATAAGCTGACAACAGATGTGCACTCTGCGTCGATGCTGTTCAGATTCAGTTCATGAGATATAGATCAACAGTTTCTGCATGGTTTTTACGTGTCTTAATGTATGGTATCTTATGATGCATCAAGTTTTTCTGACAGCCAATGAATAATTTTTTGCACATTTTCTTCCCAAACTCTGCAGATTTTCTCAATATGTTTTAGCTTAAGTCTTCTAAGACGTGGTTTTCTTCACCATTATTGGGCTACATGTTCACTAACGATACCTTCCCCCGCCACTTTACATATTCTTTGAGTTGGGGCAGCAGTTTTATAATCTTGTTTCCAGTAGTGGTTTACAGTAATTTCAAACTTTGTTATCACCATTTTATGATTTTAATAACTGATAATATCATATACACAATAATAACCATTACATTGCCATTAAAATCTTACAAAGCACGGAACTTAAAAACAGATATATCTTATTTTCTTTCTCTCTCTTTTTGTTAAAATAATGTAAAGGTTGGTAATGTTGCACATTAATCAAAATTGTCATCATTGCACTTTCTAAATGACACTATAGCATGTTTTTGATTATTAGGTCTTTGCTCATTATTCTGACATTTCAATTGCACTTATTCTCTTGTCAATAATTCATATCCTTTCTGTTTTCTTCCTTCACCTGTCTTCATATGGTTGGTATTCTTTGTTGTATATTAATCATGCTTTGCAGTTAAAGAAACTTTGGACATTTTTAGATGTTTGGGAACGGTCTCTTCCCACTTCTTTTCATTGTTCACATATCATCAGTTCTTTGTGCTATTGCTCTACTTTACTTTAGCACTGACATGTTCCAAAGTAATTTCTTTGAAGTAATGGGGCAATAAATATTATATGGAGAGTGTAGTTTTAAATAGCAGGAATTTTCAGAGTAAAATATGTTATAATTATGCAATATTTTGTGAGGAACATCAATTTTGTTCCACTTACTTTGACATATAGTCTACATCATCAGCATGGTTCCACTGGTGTCTTCCCAAAGTGGTATTCAGATCTCTCTTAGTAGATTTTATGACTTTGGTAATGAGGTTATTATGTTTGAAAGATCAGAATTATCTAAATTGTATTTAATGATATTGATAAAGAGTTGGTTTGGTGACACTAATTTTATTTATTCGTTTTTTAAATGAACATGTTTTGGGAACATTTGCTCCCATTATCAGAAGAAGACTAACAAAATTTCTATGTTTTTGCTTATGAATATATTTCCCAATCTGTTAATTCTATGGGTTTGTGAAGAGCTTTTCATAGTTTTGATTCATTTTGGAACTTGCAGTTTTTTTTGCCAGAGAGGATATAATATTGCTGGTTTCTCCATATGTTTATATTTAATATTTCTTATGTCTTCACATCCATAGGATAATATTTCTTTTTATTTTGCCTAGGTATTTCATAAGGCAGTCTTTGTAACTGACTTTGTAACTGCCTGATTTTTTTCCTGGCAGAATTTTTTCTTTTGTGTTGACATAAAATAAGTATGTAAATTTTAATAGTAATTCAATTTGGAATCAAACACAGTGAAACACCCATTAAGTGATACCATAAAGAGTGTTGTAAACATCCAATTCAGAAGAGATTATTAAGTATGCAAATGTTGATACCATTAATTAGATGATGTTTTTGCAGTAGTAAACGAAAATGGAAAGATGATGCAATAAAATTCTATATTTTATGAGACAACACCATAAAGTTCATAATGGAAATAAAATACAACAATGTCTTTTCTTCCTTGATATATAAATCATAAAAATGCCAATAAACTGGAATTTGGCATATTCAAAAAAGATACTCTTACAGATATTGTACTTACAAAGCTGTTGACAATGGAGTGGTAATATATCCTAAACCTAGGTATTCATTTTTCACACTAAACTCCACTTACTTTTATATAAGTAAGTGGAGTTAAGTGAAAAATGAATACGTAAGTTTAGGATACTCATACAGATATTTACATAAAAAGCAAAAGGCATAACCCAAAACAACACAAATTCATAATAATCAACATCCTCACATTTAAATTAACAAACCTACCAATAAGCAAGACAGACTACAATTCCAAAAAAAAAAAAAAAATAAAATAAAATAATAATAATAATAATAATAATAATAATAAAAATAAAAAATAGATTAACCCACTAAAAGGCTATAAAGGAGATCATATGTTCAAAAAATTCATATGAAAAATGTAAAATTTAGACATATGGAGAAATCAGCAATAGCACATTATTTCTGACAAAAAAAACTACAAGTTTCATAATGAACTTAAAAGATCTTCAAAAACCCTAGATTAAAAGTATAGTAAAATATATTTCTAAACAAAATCAAAGAATATTTAATTAATTTTGATCTTCCAAACAGCAATAAAATCATTACCAAATTCACAAAATCTGCAGAGCAACATCTGAATACCATACTAGGATGCTGAAAGTGGAACCTGAAAAACGTTCTAGTATGAATGAATGAATGAATGAATATTTATTTATATCATTTAAATACTAAACACATTTTTTAATTAAAGTAAATTTTACAAACAGCCCCAGTCCTCAGTTCATCAGCACATTTCTTCTGGTTATAGACACAAATAAAAGAAAGAGAAAGAGAAATAAAAAACATTACCTTTAAATATAACAATTAGGAACAGTGCCTTCGGCAATTCCAGAAGGCACTGAATCCAAGTAAGTGGAACAAAATTAGTGAAATTAGAGTAATTTTCTCATAAAAAGTGCAGACTAATTGGAGAATGAAATTAGTTAGCATTTACAATTGAAGTGTACAGGAGAAAAAATGATAATATCAGAAGCAACATGAATTGAAATAAATGATTTTTAATTTTTAAAACTCTTATAATATTGCATACGTATAGTATGGAAATCTGAATCTTATATAAAGCCTTGTACTGAATAGCTAATTATAATTAAGCTCAAGGATACTTATTGTAAAAATTGTTTCTATACTGGGAAAAAAAGATGTCCATTTTTTACAAACTGGCCTGAAGTATTGTTTATGTTTAAAGCAAATATTTATTATATGTATTTTGCAAGATTGAACAACACTATTGAGTAATACAACATATGACATATCTTATTTGGCTGCTGTTTTGTGTGGTAGGTTATAATAAAACTTTTGTGCACTTTCCTCACAGAATATTTTTAAATCTTGCATGTCCTTATATTTTTCATGAGAAATAGGTTTTGGCCCTTATAGTTTCTTGATGTATGCGGAAATTCTACATTTTGTATATCAAGTTGAACTTTTCTCTTGTTTTTTGGAACTGTTGTAACCAGAGTCTGGAAGTTCAGGCATGTATTTTGGTTAAAATATACAGGCAAAAAGGGCATTTAAAATATTGAAAATAGGCAGTAATATGATTTAAATAGGTATTTAAGATACTTAATAATTTCTTTATCACATAATTAAGATACTTAAGCTTACTTTTATTGGTTACAAGCTACAACAAGATTTTTTCCAAGATATCAACTGTCATAGTCAGCAGCTTGTCATAGAAAACACTTTTCATCATGGAAAAGAACGTTCTACTTCCACTGAAGTGATTGGAGTACATTTAAAAGAAGCTATTTCAGAAGGACTTATGCTGGTTACATCAGAACATTCAGCTTTCAGGACATCATGGAAATGTTGATCAAGACAAAGTAAAATAGTTTTGAATAGCCATAGCGAATGAGCAAAAAATGCACTGTGGTTTCTGGTTGAGTTTGTTTTCTATTTATGAGTTAATAGAGGAATCAGGTTAGTATCTCTCTTACTTTTGTACTCAACATATTGTAGGGACAGTTTATGGCACAGTTGTACTGCTCTCATCTTTCTCGCTTGCAATTGTTTGTTATATTTATGTAGCTGAAAAGTTACCCCATCACAAATTTCCTAGAGTTGTCTTGTGCAGATCAATTCAAGGTCATTTGCCAGAATTGTTCAAAACAACAGTACTTCCCTAATCCACTCCATTTCCTGGTATTCATATGCCCAAGGTAACAGGGCATTTTTTTCAATAATGAAGGTTCTGATATTTAAAGAGTTTAAGTGAATGGATTGATGAGAAAGTTTATGACTGCTTGAAAAGAAATAAATGTATAACAAGATTCTCAATAGATATTTTTATGAGATGAACAGGCCATTTAATTTAATTTTTATAACTTTTTTCATTTCAATATATTGAAATTGATAATGTATTTTTTAAAATGCATAAATAATTGCAGAAGAAATCCATAACAATCTAAAACAAGAAAAAGAAGTTTTTAAACCTTAAAATAGGAAACAGAGGACTAAATATGCAAAAAGGCAAACTAAAAACTGGCCCTATCGATCCCAAAAGTATGGAAACATGTTCATTTCTACCTAACTCTGAAATATATCCACCCAGATAGATTTGCCCAACTTCCTAATTGTGAAGTAAGACTTGGGGTTGAGTATCATATTCTGAAGCATCTCCCCAGCTTAGCCTCTGTTTTGAAGCTCCAGTTCTGTTATTAGTAAGAGACATGTTCCAATACAGCAATTTCCTCTTATTGGTTAGACTACTACAGTGACAGTTTCAAATGCTCTGAAAAGATGGCTGTATAGCTTTTGTTTTTCCCATATCAAGAATCGTAAAATAGTGTTAAGTTAGTAAGTAAATGGAGTTTATGTTTAAGGACAGTCGAAATCCACACAGTGAAACTATAATGAATCTTATTTTGATTTAAAGTAAAACACTAAAAATCAAGTCATCACGTTAAAACTCTCTTGAAGTTTCACAAACACACTTATTAAAAGTAATTTTGGGACATGTTTCTTGAGGCAAATTGCTCACATTGTCAACCAATCGATGATTGACGAGTCAATTAGGTAATGTGTGCTATGTTTGCTCTGGTGGTCTGTTAATGAACTTAAACAATATGTTGCCTGCTTCCGGTATATCAAAATTCATAAGTTTGTATTCATATTTTTTATGTAGATTTTTTCCCATATATTAAGTTCTTTTGGACGTTGGATTGTTTTTAGTAATATTATATTCTTTTCTATTTCATGATTTTCATTCCAAAAATGTGCAGCCACTGCTGATTTTTCTATTTGTTTGTATCTAATATTTCTCCAGTGTTCCTTTAATCTTATCCCCAGATTTCTCTTTGTTTTTCCAATGTATATTTTGTCACAATCTTTGCAATTAAATCTATATATACCCGAACTTTCCTCTTTTTTCTTTTAGTTTTATTTAGATTCAATAATTTACCAACACTGTATCTGTTTACAGGTGCCAGAGTGATGTAATACTGTTTGAAAATTTTTTAAAATTTATGGTTAACATAGGGTGATATGTGAATTTATAAGTATTTTCCTTAGGTGAAGCACTGAGTGTGGTGATTTGTTAAATTTTCTTTTTATCTTTGACTCTTTTTTATTGTTTTATCTACCATTTGTTTGTTAAATCCATTAATTTCTGCCGTGTGTATGTACTCCTTCCTGTATATTTCTTTACTGAGTGGTATATTAACTAACCTTATAAGTCATACTATTAAATGCTTCTTCCTTGTGGGGTCTGAGGTTAAAACTTTTAGCTTTTATGTAATTGTCAGTATTCTTGACCTTCCTATATACACCAAATCTATATTTTTATTATTTTTATCATCTTTAGGTGCAGAAAAGGTAAGGTATTATTAACTTCAATTTCTATAGTGAATTTTATTTTTGGTCTTGCAAGTTCAACAATTTCAGTGCTCTTCCATGAATCTATCTTGTATAATGGCAAACACATCATCCACATATATGTACCATGTTTTGAACATGTATGAGAAGGCTCTAGTTGTATGTTGTATGTATTTCAAAATAGCTCATGAACAGATCTGCCATAAATGGGGATAGAGGACTACCCATCACTAAACCTGATCCTTGTTTAAAAAAACTTTCCTTCAAACGTGAAGAAGCCTGATCCAAACATAGTTCCGCAAGTCTAAAATAATCATTAGTGTGTGTTTCTGTAATGTTGTTAGATAGTAGACATTTTTTTTAACAAAGTCAGAGTTTTCTCTTTCGGAATACTGGGAAATAATACTTTTGCATCAAAAGAAACCAGGTTATCATTTGTATTTAGTTTGTAACCTTTGATTTTATTTACAAGACCTAATGAGTTTTTTATGCTTAAGCTTGGGAATCTGGGTAATGTGTTAAATCCAGTGGTTAACCATTTGCCTAGGAGGTAACATGGGCTGTTAACATTGTTAATTATTGGTCTCATGTCTTTTCCCGTTTGTATATTTTTGGTAATTCTTTTATCTTAGCTATTGATGCATTAGGTATTTTGATTTTGTAAACATCTGATTTTGTGAGTAAACTATTTCCTTTTAATATATCCTCTATTGATTTTTTGCATCTGTGTAGAGGGTTTGTTTCAACTTCAATGAACTTCTTACTGTTTAACAACTGTAGCATTTTTTGTTGATAATCTTCTTTGTCCAGAATTACAATTTGATTTTCCTTATCTGCTCTCGTATATATGACTTCTTTTTTATTTAATGACTTTATGGTTTTTTTGTTGTGACTTGGGGATTTGGTTATATTTTTTGATTTCCTGTAATATTCCTGACAAAATTTTCCTAATATAATTTTTATCTATGGGGTTTAATTTCTCGATTGTTAATTCAATATCTGTAATATATTATTCAATGTTTGATGAGAAATTGTCACATGTATTGATGCTATTATTAAATAATTTTGTTTCATCCTTATTCAGTTTTTCTTTTGAAAGATTAATTATTTTAAGGTTAGGTTTCTTATTGATGTTATTTTTATTTTTCTGTTTATTGTATAAATTTTTAAATTAATTTTTTTTGGCATGTGGTTTTTTGTTTTATTTGGAAACTGATAATTTCCAATGTGTTCCTCTCACTATTATCCCAAGCAATGGGATCTAGCGACTTACTTAATTTCATATGTAATTCAATATTCGCATAATGTTTGTGTCTTTCTGATTCCAATACTAGATTGGCATTTTTAAAATTATGTGAACCTGTATTTAATTACGTTGACATTTTTAAATTTATATCAACATATTTAATTAGATTGACATGCATTTAATTAGCTGCCCATTTATTTAATTAAGTTTAGATATATTTATTTAGGTTGAAACATTTTTAAATATGTTGAAGTTCATTTAATTAGGTTGATCTGTATTTAATTATATATAAACGTATTTAATCAGGTTGACAAGTATTTTATGTTTTCAATTAGGCTGCCACATATTTAATTAGAACGATGGGTATTTAATTAGTTTTACAGGTATTTAATTAGGTTGAAATTTATAGCTGTAAGTACAAGCTGTAAATATTATAATTTCAGTATTTCTTCACTGCAACAGGTGTTAATGCAATTCAGATTGAATGTAATTAGTAAGGTTTCTACAAACAGGTAAAAAACTGGAAATAAGACTCTAGGATCGAACAGAAGTGACTCCCTTTCCTTTATTTTCCTCCAGTAAAAGTTGAGTCCTTCAGGTCTATTAAATGGTTTGAGTGGTGCATGCAGCTCTTTCTCCTCACACTTGTTCTGCGCTGGTGAACAGACCGTCTTCCACTTCTCTTATGCCCCATGAACAAAGTGAAGACTGTGGAGGAACGAGGTACTCTAAGTCTTTCAAATACCGTTCCTGGTTTAAGCTACTTTTAAAATCTTTGCATTATGCTGAATTACCACACAGCCACATTGTTGAAGCTGGCTGTTGGTTTACAGTTTAAAGTACAACCCAGCATGTGACATATATATTTACTTATTATTGTTAAAACAGTTTTTTCAGATCTGGAAACTTTGTTAATGGCAATTTGCTTATTTATTGATCTACATCTCAAAACTTATCCAGTTTCCCTGTATCAGCTGCAGTATTCAATTTTGCTTTGTTGTAAGTGATAAAGTTACCACTGTAAAATGTTTGTGTTATGTATCTTATTTTTGAAAATGTTTAAAGAAATAAATGTTCCATTCCTTTTCATCCTGCCATATGTTTTTCATTATTTTTCCATACAGATGGGGTGTAAACAAGAGGGTCCGACAGTTGGCAGCACTTCATTTTTCTACTGCTCTCTTTAGTTCACTGTAAGCTATAAAATAAAATATACTTTTAACTAATGTGATAGAAATAGGCCTGAACAACAAGAGAACTTTCTCTGAGTCAGTGTGCAACATACTGTGGTCAACAAGAGACCTTAGGTATGCTGTTTCCTTGCTTGACTGTAACGTGAAAAATGAAGGCTATGTAATTTAAGGTGCTAATGAACACCATTTCATTTAAAATAAAATGTGTAAATATAAAAAACAAGTAAAAAGAAAAAATGTTAATAGAAAACACTGATTTTTCGTAAGGTTATGATTTAATGGTTTCTTATGATGAGGCACTAGACACACAAAAATCTGTAATAAAAGTGAAGCTATTCAAATATAACTGAAAGAAAGGTTTGTTGTGCAGTTTAATGTTTAAGAACTATCTGCAAGCAGGTTGGGTCATTTTGATCTGATACTTTTTTCATATAATCAATAATTATATGGTACTTTCATCATAGATTTGCTTAGAGCAATGTAACTTTATTTATTTTATATTTCATCATCTAAATAAGTAAACATTATTACTATTATAAATCATAAATTTAAAATAAATATGAAACTGGCTATTTAAATTTAGCAATTTGAAGTACATAATTTTCTTGTTGCCAGCACTGGAAATGAAAGACTAATCATGGAATTTAGTTCAGAGCAGCTGTAGCAAATATTTATTGTGATTATGCATTTGCTGTCTCATGTTCTAAGATGATTGCTAGAGAGAATTTTCATACAATTATAAGTGCAGAATGGCATTCACAGACTGTACTCCAAAACATACAAGAATGTTTGCAGAGTTTAGACAAGTAAAAAACAGCACTTTTCGTTAGAATAGAAGAGTCAGTCTCTATACAAACAATAGAGGCTTTGTTAGCCTCATGTTCTGTAGTTTCTTGGTTTATGCTCATAATGTTTTCAGGGTGTACTGGTTACTGCTGGCCTCGCATTCTCAGGTCATACATACATGGAGTATTATCATTAGCTTCTCACTCTGAGGTCCTTGTTCACATTAAAGCATTTTCATTAGCTTCTCACTTTATCTCTTGATTCATACCTAGAGTATTTTTAGCCTCAAATCATGAAGGTTTTTTGTTTATATCTTAGATAAATTCATTAGCCTCACACTCTGTTTCTTGATTCACACTTGAATAATTCTCATTAGCCTCCCTCTCTGAGGTCCCTTGGTTCAGGATTTTTCAGTGTACATGGCTATACTACTGCGAGCACGTGATTCTGTATTCTATTTTAAATTTTTATTTATTTGGAGTCTACCTGCTCTTGTGTCAGATCCCCGAATTTGTATTCGAAACTAAAATAAAACGTGATTTTGTATTTAGATGGATTAGGTCCATTGTGTAGCAAGTGCAGACGATACTGCCGGTTCGTCTGTCGATTAATGAATGACGCAATTAAACAAACTTAAGCCTTGGTGCACGGCGGTCAGAAGGTCCTCTGATAACAGAACGTTACATAAAGCTAAGCGTTGACACTGCACGACTATTCGAGGATAGTTCTGCGCAGAATGGCCACACTGAAGTACATACAGCCTTCTCCTTACAGCGAAGGTCTGCAGAAGGCGCCAGATGTTGACTATCTGTATGCAAAGTAAGTTTTGAAATAATTAGGTGAACCGGATATTTCAGTTGTTTTAACACTCGGGTGATCAGAACATTCGGATGTTTTAACACTCAGGTAACCAGGTCATTCGGGTAGTTTTAACACTCGGGTGACCAGGACTTTCGGGTTGTTTTAACACTCAGGTGACCAGATCATTCGGGTAGTTTTAACACTCGGGTGACCAGGACTTTCGGGTTGTTTTAACACTCGGGTGATCAGGACATTCGGATGTTTTAACACTCGGGTGATCAGGACATTCGGATGTTTTAACACTCGGGTGATCAGGACCTTCGGGTTGTTTTAACACTCGGGTCACCAGGACATTCGGGTAGTTTTAACACTCGGGTGATCAGGACATTCAGGTAATTTTAACACTCGGGTGATCAGGACATTCGGTTGTTTTAACACTCTGGTGATCAGGACATTCGAGTTGTTTTAACACTAAGGTGACCAGGACATTCGAGTTGTTTTAACACTAAGGTGATCAGGACATTCGAGTTGTTTTAACACTCGGGTGATGCGGACATTGAGGTGATTTTAACACTCTGGTTTTCAGGACATTCGGTTGTTTTAGCACTCGGGTGACCAGGACATTCGGTTGTTTTAACACTCTGGTGATCAGGACATTCAGTTGTTTTAACACTAAGGTGACCAGGACATTCGAGTTGTTTTAACACTAAGGTGACCAGGATATTCGGGTAGTTTTAACACTCGGGTGATGCGGACATTGAGGTGATTTTAACACTCTGGTGATCAGGACATTCGGTTGTTTTAGCACTCGGGTGACCAGGACATTCGAGTAGTTTTAATATGAGTGACAGTGTTATGTGCTGTTTCTATAATTTTATTTTTCTTTTTTACTTTACATGAACTTTTTACAGGCACAATTTCCCTGGTATTACACATTTCCAAAACTTTGGGATAATAAAATATTGAAACGAGTCGCTAATTGTAGTACCAATTTAGGAAATGTTGTGTCTTTTTAAAAATATTTATTTGGAAGAATTTGCAAATGCGCGTATACTGTTTAGAAAACCAGCCATGTTTATAATTTCATCATCTTTTAAGTGACTGTCTGTCATTCCTCGGCGAGGAACATTCACAAAGTAAAATGAAGAAAGGTTATAATAAAACTTGTGTGTCATGTTACGTGGTAAATGTGGCTTTTCTCAGTCTGTGAGCTATCTCGGTATTGCAGTAATAAAAATATGAGAGTAGCTATTATACATAGAAGTGCATAGCTCTCCTCGGTACAAAGTTTCATTCTTCTTTTCTTAGAACGCTACAGGCTTCGATCTTCTTTCTGTTAATTATCTGAAGGTTTATGTTTTGTTCCTGAAATGGAATGATTGCAATATGGCCATTTGCTGAGAGCAAACTGTCAACCATATTCCTGTCTACATTTCGACACTGCTTAACCATCATTGAGGGTGTCATTTTTTCCTCAGCAGCTATTTTTGAAACGATAAACCATTTCCTGTCACTCCACTCTTGCTACATTTTATTGTTCTGTGACAACAACCGCTATCAAAATGTTCCCGAACTAGTTCTGTTGCGTACAAAACACTTCATTTCCCTAATTTTGAACATATCTCCTTGGGCATCAATACGCCGGCCTCAGCCTTTTGGCCACTTTTGGAATGCGGTCTTAAAGTCGTTGTTGGTAAGTGAGTGTAAACTTCTGCGATTTGCGCTGGTGTTGAAACGGCGACCCCTTGCCTGCACTGACTCAAACGATGTCAGCAGTATCGTTTATTGTTCTTCTACGATCCTCATGAACAATTTATCAGGGTTTTACAATATTTTCGCTGATAACGATCATCATCTTCCACAGCACTCCGATCATTGCATTATCATCGTAAGAGCGCCACTGGTGGCCGAGATCTTAAGGAGCAGGAGATCTGAGGTTCGATTTATACCAAGGTTGCCCTTTCTGGGCGAGTTTTTTCCCACGATTTCAACAGTCCTTATAAATGGCAAATGCCAGAGAAATACCCTAAAAACTTAAGCATGGAACACTTACTTCCTATAAAAAAGCATTTTCCAGTTTATTATGTCATTTCATATATTATCATGCCCACTACCTGTAATGTTTCAGTGGTTAAAACGTGCGTTAAATACAATTTTAAAAATCGTCTAAGCTTGCCGAAACATAGTTCACGTCTCTGTGGTCGATTTCCCAAGTTTAGCGTTCGCTCTTTGTTCCAACTTGCTGTCCATGAAGAAATGGTAGGTTAGTACATGACAAAAATATCGATTGCACGATTCCCATAGGCAATACAGCGATGTACTTGGCACACTGCTAGATCACTACTGTACGCGAAACCATCGCTTGGCGCTATAGAACCAGTCCGGAAACTTTTTGATACCGCGTCGTATTTGTACAGGATTTGTAACACTATCTCCCTGTAATTCTTAACTGTCAGTTCTACAGAGAAAGTTTTCATCAATGACTACCGTTGCTAGACAGGGCTGTACTTTCGTCTGAACCAGTATACGTCAAGGAGCAAAGTCTGGGAAAGCTCTCTGTAATTTTTCCAGACGTTCTTCTTGGCTCAGACTACATTTATAATTGTCATTGTCATGCAAGTAAGTAATGAATATAAAATCCAAATTATGGCCTTATTAATTAATGAAATGAAATAAGTTGTGGCATTACTGTGTGGTGTTAGGGGAACAAAATTAGAGTTCTTGCAATCTGTAAGTAACAAAGGAGGAACCGCCTTTTTAGATTTATTATTATTATTATTATTATTATTATTATTATTATTATTATTATTATTATTATTATTGAGATTAAACTATGGTATACTAGTAATTAAATTAAATATATGACCGCTGATAGATAAAACTATACTGTGCGGGTATTTTTAAACATTTTAAAATGTGATTACGTTTATGAGCTGAGCCCTCGATATTATCTGTATATTCATTAAAACAGAGAAATAATAGAAAGTTTGCGTTAAATTCTGTATTTAAGAACAGAATGTTCGTATGCTTCAATAAAACAAATACATGTTACTGTTTAAAAATAAATACAATGTTAAGCAAATATACACAATCAACAATCGAAAGTTACTTCGATTTCCATTGGCTTTGAAATTTAATTTATATATTATTGTAGTAAAACATATAACGCAAATGTTTTCTGAAGGTTATTATAGAGCGATCTTACATGCAAATACAGGGTTATTCTAAATTATTGTCGAGGGTTCGTAAATTTTTTCAGGAAACGTGGAAATCATACCATTTTTATTGTAGCAGTAACGGTTAGACAAACTGTCAAAGTTTTGTTTTGCATCAACTGTAGTGACATCCGTTACCGCCAGATGACAGTAACAGCAGTGTTTAACAAAATGGCGGTTAGCGGTAAGTTTTAATGAATATCAACACCTATCCGTTATCAACGCCATTTTAGGATAAATACGGAAAGGAGCTCCTTCCGACAACTCTATTCGGATACAGGTTGTTTGTGTAAAGGGAAAAGCAGTGGGCGTCCCGCTGTGTCAGAAGCGGATGTGAATCGGATTAGGGACGTTTATCTCCGTAGTCCTAAGAAATCAACTACGAGATGTAGCAGGGAACTGCAAGTTTCTCAAACCACAGTAGGCGCCTAAAGGTGAAGCCATATCGCCTACAATTGTGTCAAGCTCTAACAGCTAATGACAAAGTCTTACGTTTCAGCTTTTACACAACACTGCAGGGAAGTTTTGAAGAAGATGATGGTTTTCTTGACAGATTAGTTTTCAGTGACGAAGCTACTTTTCATGTGAATGGAAAGGTGAACAAGTAAAACGTTCGCATTTCAGATACAACGAACCCCCATTGTTATGTGGAACATGTGCTGCAATAGGATGGGGCACCACCTCATTTCACAGGGAGGTCAGAACATTTTTAAACCAAGAACTCCCACAACGATGGATGGGACGCGGAACGGAAGGTGATCTAATGCTCTTACCCTTTCCACCAGGTTCACCATGCGATTTCTTCCTGTGGGGATATGTTAAAGATCAGGTGTTTGTTCCTCCTCTACCGGTGGATATTCAGGAACTGAAAGCGGCGCATCCGAGTCGCCTTCAAACCAACACCGTTGCCATGTTGACTCGTGTGTGGGAAGAGATGTACTATCAAGTAGATGTGTGTAGAGTTACAAATGGCGCACACACCGAGCATTTGTAATGTATGTAAAAAAAAAAAATTATGAGTTAACAGTACACAATAAAATAAGATTCATATTCCTACGTCAATTGCACTGTGAGTTATGAATTTTTGTAATCTCGACCATAATTTAGAATGACCATGTATAATTCTCAAACACATATTAGGGTAATATTTCACATTTGCTACCTTCACGACATCTTTGTTAAATATGAAACATATACATCATTATAAATACAGTTAACAGACTGAATTAATTTGTCCTTTTATTTTAAAACAACATAGAGAAAAGCTAATGCAATGGCGCTTTTTAAATTTCCGTTTCAAATATAACCATATTTCTAATGGTCCAGTTTCCCTAATTTTCAGAAACTATTTTTATTGTTTAATTTTAATTGCATATACCGAATTTCCTTTAAAAATCTAAAATTGCTGCTTCTATAGCGATTTTTAAATTAAAAAAAAATCGCTTTAGATTAACCCTCAGCCCCAATGATCCAAATTTTCTGGTTAACGAATTCGACGAATTGTTTGTTAATTGATCGTTATATGCAGAGTTCGTTGAGAAAAACCAAAAATTGTTATCGCTAGATCGTTAACAGATTGCTTTGAATGCTATTAATCGATTCTCTTTCATAATGACAGCAGCGGTTTTAATTTTTTCTTCTGTTAGATCACAAACTGGATCCCGGGTCCACCTTCCTTTGAAACCATCTTCGAGAAGAACAAATTCTCAGAAGTTCCAGCTGAAGACGAAAGTAGAACTTCAGAGCAGCATATTGTTCGTCGCGTGTCACCTCCATTTTGCTATAGGTGGAACTGAATATGTTTCAACTTGCGCACTTCTCACGATGGAACAAGTACCGTGTGTGCATTACGCATTAGACTAACAAAATATTGTAAAGCTAAGTTTTTGCGCGAAAATTATGATTATTCTTTAATAGACAGTCCTCATAAATAATTTAACACACATTTGAAAGTTTGCTGTAGTTAAAAATGTACTTATAGAATTCGGCAGTTCCCAGGGAAGTGAGATTATGTCCCACCTGTAGCATAAGTTTACTGCAATGATGACGTGTTTGTTTGTTAAGGTACCAGCAGGACCTCTCCCTGGAGAAGACGGTCAAGAGAACTGAGGAAATTATCAACCTGGCGCTCTTTGGAGCCGGTAGGGCAGGTACGAGCAATTCTGTTGTATTGTAAAGCTCAAAATGTAAGTGCTCCACAATATTTTAATAAACGAAATGCAGAAACGTTGCCGGCTTAAAGCTGTTCTATTTATGAGGGTGAATCAGATTTTTTGTAATTTATTGAAACCAAATACGACATATTTCATTTTTCTAGCCGATTAATTCTAATATAGAAAAGACCTACTCCATAGCCAGACCCGATAGTAGAAATTGAGGTTCGGGTTATTTGAATTTGTTTTTTGGTTCATTGTAGTTGAGTGAAGTAAATGAACAGAAACCTGTTGGCTCTTTTGTTTTGTATGAAGTTAATATTGGTGTGGAACGTGTTTAGTACAGCATGGGTCACTCTTGTGTTGCACCTTTAATTATGCCAGTGTATCGCTTACTACCATTTTTAATTCCCTAAAGAGCAGTCAATGAAGGAGAATGAATAAGGATGTAAATTTTTAAGTTAATGGTAAAACTATAGTGTGTATTAAACATTTCGTATCAAAATTTATGGTTAGCGAGGATATTTTCCCGTGTAGTTTTCGTATAATTCACTCATTTGTGACAGTGAAGCTTAGCAATTAAAGAAAAGATCAGTTAGAACTTATGAAGCGGGTTGGGAGCGGGGTGAACATACTTTTGATTAATGAGCAGGATGCTATAACATGTTTAAACTCCTTTGTAAGTAAATTTAAGAAAAGACAGGTAAACGTTTATAACAATTGTCAAGGAAGGTAGTAGTATACCCTTTTCCGCTGTTTAATTTCATTTGGAGATGGTCCTTCTTTTGTGAAGAACTTAATGACAGCTCCATACTCCATTTGAGCATTTCACAATCTTCTACACATATGCAACTGTATCTGAACAGCTGAACACACTTACAGCTGCAATTGTACTTAACAGATAAAACTTTTGTGAAGGCGACAATCCTCATCGGTGCAGCCCGAAACTTATGGACACACCCCTTTTTTTTTTTTTGAGTAGTGTTTAACGCTCGATTTTAATACTGAGGCACCACAGGCAGTGGACACACCCTTGTGTGCATATAACATATACGTATTCGGCATACAATGGTCAATAGTCAATTAAAAACTATTGATTGAGTTCGATAAGCAGCAAAATTGAACCATTGGGGGCGAGGGTTAAACTAAAGTGAAAATTTAAAATCACCTTAGCTGCACCAATGTTTATTTTTGGGCAACAAAACTTTGTATTCACCATTAAATAAAGGGGGAAAAAAAAAAAAAAAAACATTTTCTTGAAAATCGAACCGTTAGGAGTGGGGGTACACTGAAAACTTATATTTGAAGAGCTGGGCTTAACCTAAAGCGAAAATTTAAAAATCGCTCTAGCGGCCATAAGTTCTGTTTGTTTCTGGCTATTGGGAGTTGGGGTTTACCTGAAAGTCAAAATTTTAAAATCGCTATAGCAAAGCCATGATTTTTTTTTTTTCCGCAACGAAACTCGCTATAAGCCATTAAGTTAAATAAGAAAACCAATAAATATGTAAAGAGGATATCGTGCTATCAGAAATGGAGATATACCTGAAAAATGAAATTTAAAAAGTGCTCTAGCGGCATCAATTGCTCTGCTCTAGTGTTGTGTTAACATTAACAAATTCGAACCGCTGATTAATTCCGTTAGTTTACACAGCTATTGCTTGATACAATTTATTTTTCTTTCACCCCCCCTCTTTTTCTGCATCGAATTTTTAATAAGCTGCTGCCAAAATGCTTGCACACTTGAATTAAATTTTCAAAATTATATAAAATGACACAACACTTTGAAATTATTGCAGAATTTACGTAAAATACAATCTTAAAATAAAGTATAACCGAACAAAACCACTTAAAAAGGTTTAAAAATTGCAATTTTGGAACAAGCATTTTTTTTTAAATGAGAAAGTTTATGAAATAATATGAGACATGACAAAATAAACTGTTCTTATTGGATGCTGCACATGTAAACATTTTGGTGGCCAGCAATCTGTACTTAATGCTGTAAAATATGAAAGTTTGATATTTTTCTCCCTTTTACTAAAAACTAATATGCCATTTAGGTTTGACAACATCATGTAATGTCAAGAGATGTACAGCCATAAACATATGCATTTATCTTTTAACAAATTTCTTGAAACTTGAGAAGCCCCATGTTCGAAATCCTTCTGACAAGGTTGGACTTGTACTGGGTTAGAAATGCTAATACTAATTTTGTGATGAAATGCAACGGATAGATGAGTGGAAATTATTTATAATGCTGTATAAAAAATTCCCCTTGTAAACTATGCAGTTATAATAGTTCAGATGCTTGCAAATGTGCTTGTAAACCTTGGGTTTGATATTCGGGTCATCAGAACATGTCCAGGTAAAAAAATGTGAATATAATTTGGAGTGTGTGCACTTACTGTGAAATTGTGAATTTGGTAGCTTGAGAAACGTGGAAATGGAATTTCATTGTGATGTGATATTAAAAAATGTCTTCTTTTTTGTGTGTGTGCTTGGAGTGAGTTAAAATAACTATTTTGAGTTTAAAAAGAAATTTTGAAAAGTGAAAGTGAAAAAAGGTGAAGGTCTGACTTTGTTGGTCAGGCTGTTACGCAGCTCCTACTCCCAGACGCTATCCCACTACTGCGCGACACGGGAACTTTTGGCTGCTGAGTTTCCCCCCTGGCCCGGTTCGCCCCTCCTTAGCCAACCTGGACACATCGAACTCCTTCGATGAGTCCATGTTGATGTCGAGCTTAGTGCGGACGCCCAGTCAACGTGGGGCACTGCGCACCAGAACCCCCGACCTCAAATCATCCTCTTCACCAGGCCTCCAGGTAGCTGGATTAAAGGAGCACGCCACCACTCCCAGCCACGTGCTAGCTAACAATTTTCGTATTTTCTGTACTCAGTTCGTTTCTTAACTTTTACTTTTTGTACTGCATGTCATAAAACATCCACTTACCCGTAATTTAACCAAAAATAAGCTTATTTTTACAATTTGGGTTCGTCCTGCCCAGGAAACGCGCGTTCTAAACCTTAATTCCATTCTTATTTGCGGTACATATTTATGTACTTTTTATTTGCCTTTATATAAACGCAAATATCACCTCGGCGTTTCTCATTGGCGCTATTTTCGGTTCTGAGCAGTAAATAGTTTACTTTTATTAAAATTGTTTACTATGACTGTGCCATGAGTACCGAGTTATACAGCACTTCACCAGATGTCAGCGACGTTGCTACTCGTTTGCCACCTACAGGCCAGTTAGTACACTACTTGCGCAACGAAATCAATTCTGGCCTATTGGCTGCAAGAGGGAAGTAGAAACAAACTGTTCGTGTACCTCAGATCTGCACTGACGGATACTTGTCTGGGAAGTGAAAAATCGCACTCCAGGGTGAAGGCAGCGTCTCCGGGCATTATCAGCTCGTCGTCGTGTTGAATCACCACCACATTCGAGTACACGTCCGACTCCTGCAAAAAATCTTCGGTTTACTTTTCTGTTGCTCAACACCGAAACCCTGATATTAAGTATCTTTGCATTATCTTTAATTCCTCAATCAAGGTTTCATTTCAATTCCTTTTAATCATGCGTTTATTTAAGCACGGCACTCGTGCACAGAAAGATCGCTCAAAATATCTGCATTGTTGCAAAAATACGATTAAAAAGAAGCTTTGACATTTTAATAATTAAATAACCGTGTACTTTCTAAATGAAAAACTGCAATACGAAGTGCCAATAGCCCAAATTTCAACTTTCTACGTGATTGTGTTGTTCTGCACTTGCAGTTTATTAATTATTTCGTTCTACTGAAGTATTAGTACTTGTAATTCTTTACAAGTGCAGGTAACTTCAAATGACAACATTTCTATAATTCAGTTAACCTAAGTAGGAGTGGAAGTGATGATAATGATAATGTATAAAGGAAGAAAAAATTTCCTTTTCAATTCAGCATTTGAGTATAAAGAACGTTTAGTTAAATGCAGTTATAATAGACAGCCTATAGCTTAATTCCCATTTCAAATATTTCAGTCCAGCATCTCATTTTATGCTATTTCATTTTAAAGCACTTAAAACACCTCCCCAAATGTCCCAGAAGAATTTCTTTTATGTCAAACGCTTTTAAAGTAAATAATATATTCTTTTTGCATAATTTTCACAAAAATGATAGAAACATATTAAGTTCTCAAAAGTAGAAATAAATAAGGATCCAGTACTACTGGAAAGAGCGAGTCAGGCATCTTCTCTCCACTGAAATTGTTGACGCGAGTTGCAAACATCTTAAAGCGGATCTGCCCTATGCCACCTCTCAGTCGGTAGGTTCTGAAGTGATTAGTACAGGGATGGACTGGCCTTGTCACATGCAATTTCTGTTTAATAGGCAGTCATTTTTCCTCTGAACTTTCAGCGGGCAATTCTCAGCCTAAAATGACTTCAGTACGTAACAACAAGCAACTCGATAAAGCATAACAATCTGTCAAAGACAAGTTACTTTAAGCAGCTGCCCATTTCGCTGACTACAGCGAGTTCGTTAACTTTATGACCAAAACGCGATTGTGTACGGAAAGATTGCGGTACAGAAAGTCGACAACTTTCCTGTGCTGAAATACTCACCATTTTCGTGTTACATTCCGTCAGAGGGAACCTCAAGGAGAATGCCCTCCCTTTGCCAGGGTCCAGGAAACAGGGCGGTTTCCTCTTGTGGTAGCTGCCCCTTGTGTATATGACGCCATCAAACTCATCTTCAATTTCAATATCCACCTGCATGTAGTCAGCACCACAGAGCAGCTTTACGTGGCGATAGCCAGCATTGGACACCCCTATCTCCATCTGATCGCTGACGTCTTGCCGCCAGGTCTCTCCTGCAATACGCCTAATGACAAACTTGTGGAATTTTTAGAGTATTTTAAAGTCACTCAGAAACTTTAAGCATTATAAATGTTAAATATAATAGAGATAGAAATATATATAATTGTCTTAGTAAACAATGCATTCGCTCCTTCTTGCTGCTTAACCATGCACAGCATTTTGCAGACAGTGTCTTGGAACATTCCGAATGTCTTTCAGTGGCCACCAGGAAAATACGGCCGGGTCGGGGAAATCATGAAGGTCATATTGTTGGAATCTGTCAATTGATTATACCATCGTCAAAGATCGGTGTAATTTGTTGTTTTGCAGAAGTGCAGATGTGTGCCATCTTGCATGAAGATTGTTGATTGTGACTCCTCAGTCAGGAATGACGAAGTTCTGTAACACACTGTAGTAGCCCACCCCATTTTTATTGCTTTCTTCTTCGAAGATACCAGTCAGGGATGAATTGTGAAGTGAGCAACATCAAATAGTGATGTTAAGACAATTAAAACTTTGTTGAGTTATTAAGTTTGGATCGAACTCTTTAAAATACCATTTGGAGTTTCAGATCACCAACAGCGAATTTCTTCACACGGCCCTTTTGGTGGAATCAGCAACACAATGCGAAGTTGGCAGCTCTGGGGTTCACTGTTCACCATTTCGTCCTTTTCGATTATGGCTTATTCGATAACATGATCATCGCGTTGCAAGGTAACAAATTCGGCAACAATGGAATTTAGGCATCTGTTAACGACTTTTTGTAATTAATAAATTATGTTTAACGCCCTTTTTTTACTACTGGGGCAGTAGTGTAGGTGATTGACACCGATGATACATGAAATGATAAATTGCGAAATTAATTTTTTTTAAGGAAAACCTAAGTTTTCGGTATCTTCCCGGCATTTTTATGAATGAGGAAAACTTAGAAAATACATCAGTCACGGAGGTCATGGTGGAAATCGAACCCCAGACTTCCTGCTCACAAGTCTGCGCCTTAACGACCTCGGCCATCCGTGACGCAGTACTCCCACACAATGGTTTCGTGATGTGGCAATGAAGTTACCAGAAAGATGACATGTTAGTGGTTATACTACAACAGAACAAGTCTGTTGCAAATAATTTCGGAGAATAAAGCGGCTGTTTCGCATACGGCGGGAGGTATTATTCCCGCATTTGTTAATAGTAAAGAGCGAATCTTATGTCATTATTATTCTTTTAATTTAAAAGCAATTTTCATTTTATGTTATAATAAACAATGAAACATTATAATGTTGTATGTTTTAATATTTGTAGATTATTATTATTATTGTTATTATTATTGTTATTATTGCTATTATTATTATTATTATTTCATTTTGGAGGGATTATAAACATTTTGGTAATTATTGTGAATTTTTAAAAATTTGTTTTACTTTCCGACAATGTTATATACAAATCGGTTCGCAAGGTTGTAAAAATTCCTGAACGCGCCAAAAACACAAGCTGAGCGGGAGGGGTAGACAATGAAAAAGAAAAGGTTTTGAAGTTTTTAACTTGCATTATAATTCCCGTGTACTCACATGCACTGGAATCAAAACCGAGTAATAATATTTTTTACGAAAGCATTCGCGAATGTATATTCACATTTTACGCAAGTGTGATGGTTGCTAAGCAACGGCGTGCTAAGATAAAAAGGTTCACAGCTTCTTTTGGGATACTTATCCAGTGAAGCTTGTGCAATCTATAAAGAATTAGTGTAAAATTGTCAAAAAGTAAATATTTCGGCGCATCCTCAAGCGTCAAACTGAACCGAGGGCTGTACGTTATCAGATTTTTTCATAACATTTCTTTGCTTACCCTCATAATTTTAATGATCTTTCTCAAAGTACCGCCACGGGTGGCTGAGGTTGTTAAGGCGCGGGCTCGTGAGCGGGAGGTCTGGGGTTCGAATCCCGCCAGGATCGTCCTCCCTGATTGAGGTTTTTTCAGGTTTTCCTCAGTCCTCATAAGTGGCAAACGCCGGGGAGGTATCCTAAACTTAGGCTTGGAACGTTTCCTCCCTTAAAAAATAAATCCTTTGCCAATACATCATTTCATCACGTGTATCATCTGTGGTGCCCCTGTAGCAAAAACACAACCATTCATTTCTCACATTGGATGTAATGCACCTGTCCCAGCGTTTCTCCCAATCTCAAAGGCATGCTGGGAAGTATTTTTGACAGAACCTTCAGCACCTCTTCTTCTGATGATGGAAAATACGAAGATGTTTCTTCAAATTGGGGAAAAGGAAAAAGTCACACGAGCTAAAAGCGGACTAAAGAGAGGTAGAGCCACACATTTTTAATGAGATATTCAGCTTTTGTGATGTATTATTGTGATGTATTGTTGTGCTGCAGTAATCAACTCGAAATCGCACGACCTCATTCCGTTGATAATGTTCCATGTCTGTGAAGGGTACTCAATATTGTCGGAAAGTACATATGACAGAGAATCCTTGTTGCGACAGATATCTCAAAATTTGTGGGACACTCTGTATATACAAATACAGTTTGTTGTTATTACAATGTACTCCATACATTGTTAGTATCTTCTACTACAAAAGCTTAAGAGACTGGAAAATGCAGTCTAATGGCGGCGAATGCGTACATACACTGAAAACTGTTGTCAGGTTCGATACATTTGAGTAACTTGGTGTCCAACCCGCGTGTCAACATCCTTTACGTGGTGGACGATATGCAGAGCAAGTGGGCAGACATCGGACGTTACTGGAAACTCGACAACACTCAATTCATCCGCTCTAAGGAAGCGACGAGGGTGTTCAAGGACTCCAGGTACTTGTGCTCTATATATTCAGCTCTTAACGAATTCCGTGAGATGTGCCTGGACTCATGTTTAAGAATTACAGGGTGCGAGCTGTGGTAGTGGCGTCTCCCACGGGAACACACGAGGGCATCGTTCGTGATGCCCTCTCCCATGGCAAGGACGTGTTCTGCGAAAAGCCCATCGCCATGGACATCGAAAGCTCCCAGAGATGCTACCAACAGGCTTGTGAGGCGGACCGAACACTCTTCTGTGCCTTCAACAGGTAGGACATGCTTGTTCAACAATGTTTGTTGTTGTCGGTTGTTTTCTACTCAACTTGTAAGATACTTTTCCCTGAGCTTCACTTGCAGGAGGTTCGATCCCGCCTATGCCCTGGTAAAGCGCCGGGTGCGGGAAGGCGAGGTGGGTCACGTTCACACAATCAAGGTATGCAGCAGAGATTCGCCATTGCCTAGCATCGGTTACCTCAGCACTTCTGGTGAGTGTTGTTTTCTGTGGTTCAGCACCCTGGCGGTGATGACTGGTGATTATTCACCTCGTCGTGTGTTGTAGGGGGTATTTTCCATGATTGTGCCGTGCACGACATAGACATCATGTGTTGGGTACTGGGCGAGTATCCGTCTCAAGTTTCCAGCATTGCACACGCCCACATTCCAGAGATCGCCGCCCTGGGCGACCACGACGCTGTGGGCATTGTGTTGGGGTTTCCGTCGGGAACCATCGGCATGATAGACCTGTCCAGGAACGCCGTGTACGGCTATGATCAGCGCCTTGAGGTACGTCCGTTGTGTACAAGGTAAAATAAGCCGGGACCGTGTGCATGGCTGACTGCTGGCCGGTTGCAGGTTTTTGGGCCTAAGGGCATGGTCAGCTGCTACAACGAGCGACCGATGTGCGGCATGGAGACACAGCTGGGACAGGGGGGCTCCATCACCGAACCCATTTACTTCTCGTTCCCGTCGCGCTATCAGCTGGCGTACGTGCACGAGATGAACCACTTCCTGGACGTGCTGCAAGGTGAGTGCCACCTTATACAACAATATTTATGCAGTTAGAACAATTTTTAAATGTTGCGTTTTAAGTAAAATCCCATTTATAATAACCTGCTTTCGCTTATTTATAATCATTATTGTATTTCAATGGCACATACCGAGTTTTGTTGAGAAAAAACAAAAGTTACGGCCGCAAGAGCGTTAATAGGCACACATATATGCATATACTTTTTTTTTCATGATAATTTATGGTATGGAGATTTGAAGAAGTTTTTCAAAAATCTTTTCTGGATATACATTTCTTCTCTAAATCGTTCATTAATATGTTTTTAGCTTATGTGAAACAACTTTTATATCACTTTGTACTCAACAATCACTGGCGAATTTTTAAAAATCTACCTTAATTTACGCCTTTTTACTTCTATTCGAGAATTTGCATGTTTTTCTATTTTAATTTTGAATTAATACTTTAAACTATAATCTTTAAGTTGTGAGTATCCATAAATGATATATAACGTGCAGGTTCTTAGTGCTGCATGATAAAATGCGCACTCACAAATCACATATTCTCTAGATCTATATGTTTATTGTAGTATGAATGAGAGAGACTATTTCCTCTTTTATCTGTGATATTAACAAATGTGCAAATGTTGATAGAAATAATATAATCCTTTATTACACTTGATGAACTTTTCTATAAAAAAAAAAAACACGGAATAGTGTAAACTAAGTTTTTAGATATTTATAGGTAGGAAAAATGGCAATAAACTAATTTAATAACAGTTTATTCCATTCTATTATAACAAATTTAACATTCGGATAATATAAGTCAATATTTTTACAGCTACTAATTTTGGGCATTTTACTAATATGCGAGGGTAGGTCCATAAGCTTCCGGCTCGCCGATAAGAATTATCGCCTTCACAAAATCCTTATCTGGTGTGTCATACCTTATCTGTTAAGTAACTAATTGCAGCTGTATCTTCGGCTCAGCAGTGTTCAGTTGTTCAGATATAGTTGCATAAAGAGAGCCATGTGTAGAAGATTGAGACATGGAGTCTCGAGCTGCTATTAAGTTCTTCACAAAAGAAGGACTCACTGCAAATTAAACTAAACAGCGATTGGACGGCGTATATGGGGAAGCATCCCCCTCATATTCCACCGTAAAAGAATGGGCCAAACTTTTTCGAATGGGTCGGGTAGGCATTGAAGACGAAGAGCGTGCAGGTGGCCGGCCCTTGGAGGTGCTCACTCCTGAAAACATCGCTCTTGTGGAAGGAGAAATTATGGAAGACCGGCAGCTCAAAGTTACCGAAATAGCAGCAAGGTTGGGTCTTTCTAAAACAACAGTCCTTCGAATTATTCATGAATATTTAAGCATGAATAAGATTAGTGCAAGATGGGTGTCTAGACTTCTTTCCTCAGTCCAAAAGCAGCAACGAGTCATCTGTTGTCAGGCATTTTTGGAGCTCTGTCGTGGCAACGGGAGAGAAATTCTGCAAACCATTGTTACAGGAGGTGAAACTATGGTTCTCTACTAAGATTCCTTGCCCAAAAGAGAATCAATGGAATGGCGTAAACCTGGCGAAGCACCGCCTTTAAAGGCCAAGGTCACTCAGTCTATCAAGACGATCATGGCCACATTCTTTTGGAACTGTGAAGGAATACTCTTCGTTGACTTTAAGGAGAAGAACACCACAGTAAACGGGGAGTACTATACTGGCCCACTGCACAGACTACGTCCTTCCATCAAAGAGAAAAGGTAAGGAAAGCTGATTGGCGGTGTATGTCTTTTTTACGACAACGCG
This sequence comes from Metallyticus violacea, assembly GCA_030762175.1. Lineage (NCBI taxonomy): Eukaryota > Metazoa > Arthropoda > Insecta > Mantodea > Metallyticidae > Metallyticus > Metallyticus violacea. The sequence continues at coordinate 87,614,323 of CM060837.1, forward strand.
CCTGTGCACAGAGCTCTTGTTGCAAAGGAAGCTGTGAAGAAATGTATTCAAGGAGATCGACTATTCACTCTACAGCCCAGATCTAGCTCCCAGTGATTATTTCCTCTTCTCAAAACTCAAGAAGGATCTTGGAGGAAGGAAATTTAAGTGTGACGAAGAAGTGACGGATGCTATTAATGCTTTTTTGTAGACAAGATTTCTGACAATTTGGGAAGGGGGTTGAAATGTTAATTCAATGATGTGAGAAGTGTATTGCAATAAAGAGTAACTATATTGAAAAGTGAAATATAGTTTTTGTATTTATCATACCTAGAAAATTGTAGGCCGGAAACTTATGGATCAACACTCGTAAATACAAACTCTCTCGAGAGGGTGCAGAGAACAGGTGCAGGTTCTGGGATGAAAATTCTCGGCAACCAGAGGCAAAAACAAAAAGAAGACTTTGTGCTCTTTATAAGGTCATAAGTCATGGACATCCCTTCACATTATTCAAGGGGAAATCACAATTTAAAAAATAACGAGAACAGACAGTAAGAAAAGTTCGTCCTTCAACAGAAACTGGAATAACTTTCTTGCAGCAGTCTTTGAGACTGTCCTCTAATAGTTAAAAAAAATTAAAAGAAATTTAAATAAGTACCATAGTTCATAGATTAGCTCTTTCAGTTTACACACACACACACATGTATATAATTACGTTGAAATGCAGCAATATTCAATAATGAATTATTAAGAAGTTTTTAAATTTTTTAAATGTATTTTTTATGTTAATGCCTTCTTAAAAGACGAAGCTTCAAATCTGCTTAGGAGTTTTTCTTTTTTACTCAAGAATTTTTAAAATATTTACTTAAAAATTTAGAATCAGTTTACTGGAGAATTTTCCGGTTCCCTACTGCAGATGGAAGCGACTTGTCTTCTTTAGCGCCTCTGTCCACAGTTATAAGTGGATATACAACATCAGCCCTGTTTTGTTAAAACGCCCCAAACACTGTTGCGGTATTTTCATAAATTGTTTTGAATCTGCTGTCAGCAACTCAACTTGCAAAAAAAAATGTTTTTTTCATAGGCAATTCTTCATGTAAATTATAAGCTACACTTTTATGAAATATCTTTTCAGCAATTTCTCGCACTTTAACGCGCCTATCGTCTAATACCATTGTCCATTTTAAGGAACAAAACTATGATCTGAAAATTTATACAAAAACGTGCAGATAAAATGCCTTTATTCGGATCTTAATCAGTTACATTAACATTCTTTATTCAACACCGTAGAAAATAACATAAAGTAGCTAATATTTAAGAAGTAAACATGGGTTTCAACCAATTGCTTACACACAACATTTTCGAACGTAAGTCGCATATAAAGAAGAAATTCCGCTCATCGCACGGAGTAGGGAGGTTTGTTCCTCAAGTTTGGCTTTGGCCACTTCTCCCTTTCCCCTCCTTCTTCTAAACTCTGAATCACATGAGGCAACTACCTGTAGCCAAAAGTTGACAATCTGGAGCCTTCTTTCACACGGTAAAGCAAAGCGCTTGATGTTACACAAGCCCTGACTCTTTCGTATTGTATGCAAGTTGGTTAGTTTCAAAGAGCATGGATAATGAAAAACCACATTAAATATATATCTTGTAGTTTCATCTAACAAAAACCGCACCTCACATCTTTTTAATTTTCCCCAAAACATTCTCATAAATTTTTTTTCGTAGGGTGTCCTCATCCGGTGCGTGTGCTCGTACTTCCCGAGGAATGCAGGATTGTTGTCTTTGTGGTGACCTTCGTGATTGGGCCAATACCATGATAAGATCTGTAGAGAACTGCTGCTTCCTGAAGTGAAGGCACGTTATCAGTAATACAACATTCTTCACGTGTTTGTTGATGCAGACAGCACATCGAAGAATTAAACCATCTGTTTCTGAAACTTTGTCACGGTAGACTGCAACAACACAAACACAACCAAGTAAACAACAGAAGACTTGAGCCTTATTTAAATAAAATACGAGTATGGCGGGCGACACAGAAAACCCAATATCATATATTGAAATTTGTGTTTTCTTTTGCTACATTAACTTGGAAACTATTGGGGCTACAAATACCACTTTATTGCTCTCGTTCTACAAAACAAGACTATAGGATTTTTATGTAGCTGTTCAAGAATAGTGAAATTCGTTTATTTATTTATTTTTTGTTCAAGAAGAATGAAAAGAACATATTGTTCGCCCGTTTTTTTTTAACAAAATATGACGCCTAAAAGTGCTGAAGCATCAAAGAGAGGAAGAAAATGGATAAATATGCTAATTTTACGAAAAAGCATTTTAAAAAATCGTTTCATTTCATGAACTAAAACGCAAATCTCAAACGATTGGAATGAAATCAGCTATACCTTTGTGAAGGTGATCTATTTTAATTATATCATGTATTTTTTCAACAAATTCTGCTTTTGGGACGTAGTTCAAGTGGGCCAATTTCAAAGCTGGTAGAAACAGTCATGTTTAAACCTAGCAGTTCATTTTTAAATTTTTGAAGTCGAAGAAGTCTTTCTATAAATGTTTATAAATCTGGTATGAATTTCCTCCGTGTTAAATAAACTATTTGAAACAATGACTTGATATTTCAAATTATACTTAAGACAGATGTAACAAAAAGTAATAAACTATAATTTGCTAACTGCATAGCTGTTCGAAACCGAGAACTTTCCACATAGCGTTCGTGGTTTCGAAAAAAGACGGAAATCGAGGGCACCAAGTAGTAGTATAGTGGGATCGAGTCGGGTACTGCCTTTCCCGTTAGAAACATCCACAAAATTTTAATGCCTTTTTAAATTTCGGAGCATCAAATATGACTTTTTGAGTTGAGAGGTATTCCATTTGATTTGTATCTACGAGTCTTGCTGTCGAGCTCATCGTTAATAGTGTATCACTTCAATCTGTGGATCCTAATACAGAGTTCATCAGAAATTACACACTCCCCATGTTTATAAATTTTGACTGGTGTAGAGTTTATCAGAAAGGACATTTTTACATTAAAATTGCCATCTTAGAAAACAAATACATAACAAAAGTGTATTCAGTTATCTAGTGATTGTTGGTCCTGGTGGTCTAGTGGTAACCATACTTATTTACAGCACAAAAAGCCTGAAAGAACAGACATATGAGCAAAATTTAACCGCCGTTTATCGCCCCGAATTAAGTGAGGCACTGATGATCTGAAATGTTAAAGAGCGTTCATAAATATTCCAAAAAAATATGTGGTGATAAGCTGAATATTAGCAGAGATGACATAATAAGAATTGTTTATTAGAATATTCCTATGACAATGAACACAAGGGAGCATTTATCATTGAAGATCGTATTGCTGTCTCCAAACCGCTACACATGGTTTAAGTGTCGCCAGTGGAGCTCAAGGTCGTCTGACCTGAATGTTTTTGTTGTTGCAGGCAAAGTCCAGATGGCGGTGCTGGGACATGAAACCCTGGCAGTGAGTAAAATCGCCTCGGCTTGTGAAGAGTCCGCCCGTACTGGGAAGGTTGTCACCCTAACGTGGGGCCTAGAGGATTTACCACCTAATTAAGTGCTTATCTTAACTTAAATTTACAGCAGGATCTGTTTACGAACTGAACATTTAAGTGCATGTACTGATAACACGTCATAATGTCTGTACTTAAGCTTCTATTGCTACCTGTATCCATGGAACTAAACACGTTTTATTTACAAGTCATCCAAACTGTGTGTTATATAATTAAAAATAAAAAGCGTACGCCTACGTCAAATAGGAGTTTATGGTTTAGATCTCTACAATGAATAAATGCGGCTTCTAATATTTGCGACACATTTATGTAGTTGTTTATTTTTATGTGTAATGTACTCTTTGTTCCTTTGTCTGTGGATCAGGTGAATTTCTGTTAATTACGAAACGTATGATTATTACTAGAGAATTACAACGCTCGCAGAATGACAAATTAGTCTTAAAAGCTGCCGATACAACTTTTTTTATATTCGCCCGGTATCCTTCAAGCAGAATACTGTATGAGTGAAATTTCAAACCGCTCAATATCTTATGTGTACTCGGATGAGATATCGCTCAATGTTTTACAAATATCCGATACACTATTTCAAACCGCTCAATATCTTATGTATATTGTTATGAGATATCGCTCAATGTTTTACAAACATCCGATAAACTATTTCAAGCTGCTCAATATCTTACGTATATTATTATGAGATATCGCTCAATGTTTTACAAACATCCGATAAACTATTTCAAGCTGCTCAATATCTTACGTATGTTGTTATGAGATATCGCTCAATGTTTTACAAATATCCGATAAACTATATTTCAAGTTGCTCAATATCTTACGTATATTATTATGAGATATCGCTCAATGTTTTACAAATATTCGATAAACTATTTCAAAACCGCTCAATATCTTACGTATGTTGTTATGAGATATCGCTCAATGTTTTACAAATATCCGATAAACTATTTCAAAACCGCTCAATATCTTACGTATGTTGTTGTGAGATATCGCTCATTGTTTTACAAATATCCGATAAACTATTTCAAAACCGCTCAATATCTTACGTATGTTGTGAGATATCGCTCATTGTTTTACAAATATCCGATAAACTATTTCAAAACCGCTCAATATCTTACGTATATTGTTACGAGATATCGCTCAATGTTTTACAAATATCCGATAAACTATTTCAAACAGCTCAATATCTTACGTATATTGTTGTGAGATATCGCTCAATGTTTTACAAATATCCGATACACTATTTCAAACCGCTCAATATCTTACGCATATTGTTACGAGATATCGCTCAATGTTTTACAAATATCCGATAAACTATTTCAAGCTGCTCAATATCTTACGTATGTTGTTGTGAGATATCGCTCATTGTTTTACAAATATCCGATAAACTATTTCAAACAGCTCAATATCTTACGTATATTGTTATGAGATATCGCTCAATGTTTTACAAATATCCGATACACTATTTCAAGCTGCTCAATATTTTACGTATGTTGTTATGAGATATCGCCCAATGTTTTACAAATATCCGATAAACTATTTCAAGCTGCTCAATATCTTACGTATATTGTTATGAGATATCGCTCAGTGTTTTATAAATATCCTACAAACTATTTCAAACAGCTCAATATCTTACGTATATTGTTGTGAGATATCGCTCAATGTTTTACAAATATCCGATACACTATTTCAAGCTGCTCAATATCTTACGTATATTGTTACGAGATATAGCTCAATGTTTTACAAATATCCGATAAACTATTTCAAACAGCTCAATATCTTACGTATGTTGTTATGAGATATCGCTCAATGTTTTACAAATATCCGATAAACTATTTCAAGCTGCTCAATATCTTACGTATATTGTTACGAGATATCGCTCAATGTTTTAAAAATATCCGATAAACTCTTTCAAACAGCTCAATATCTTACGTATGTTGTTATGAGATATCGCTCAGTGTTTTATAAATATCCTACAAACTATTTCAAACAGCTCAATATCTTACGTATATTGTTACGAGATATCGCTCAATGTTTTACAAATATCCGATAAACTATTTCAAGCTGCTCAATATCTTACGTATATTGTTACGAGATATCGCTCATTGTTTTACAAATATCCGATACACTATTTCAAACAGCTCAATATCTTACGTATTTTGTTATGGGATATCGCTCAATGTTTTACAAATATCCGATAAACGATTTGAAACCGCTCAATATCTTACGTATGTTGTTATGAGATATCGCTCAATGTTTTACAAATATCCGATACACTATTTCAAACAGCTCAATGTCTTACGTATGTTGTTATGATATATCGCTCAATATTTTACAAATATCCGATAAACTATTTCAAACAGCTCAATATCTTACTATGTTGTTATGAGATATCGCTCATTGTTTTACAAATATCCGATAAACTATATTTCAAGTTGCTCAATATCTTACGTATATTGTTATGAGATATCCCTCAATGTTTTACAAATATGCGATAAACTATTTCAAACCGCTCAATATCTTACGTATATTGTTATGAGATATCCCTCAATGTTTTACAAATATCCGATAAACTATTTCAAGCTGCTCAATATCTTACGTGTACCCCAAACCGCTCAATATCTTAGAAGTATTTCAGTGAGATATTTCTAATCACTGGGGTACAACTAGAAAGAGAGAGATGGAACTGCTGCCTTGGAGCCGGTGTGCCGGTCACACATTACCTGCCAGTCGGTAGTCGCACACAACAGCTGACGTGCGAACGTACCAGAACCATCCATAGCGATGGCAACCCTCAAGTTCAAGAGCGTGTCGCCATTTTCCAAACCTCAGCAACCACCTCCAGCTACTGACTTGGAATATGCAAGGTAAGTTCTTTAACTTCCCGGGATGATCAATTTCTTGGTGTCCTGTAACAGTCCTTCAGCATGTACTTGGTGCTCATCCTGAACTAATACTTTGTAGCTTCCCCTTGTATATTCCTCATGATGATAAAGAAGAGCAAATTGGAGATCTTCGGAAGGGAAGTAAAGCCGTGGGTCCCGTGTCGTACATTTACGGCACGAAAACGAACCTCAAGCCTGAAAGAGAGGCCTCTGAGCAAAATTTGTCGGCCGTTTCACGCCCTGAGTTGAATGGGACGCTGATGACCTGAGCTGTTAAAGAGTGTCCATAAATAAATCATTCAAAAAAAAAAAATTGGAGATGACCACTCTACCAAGAGGTCTCTATAGCTCACATGGTAAGTATAAAGTATTGGTGATACCATAGAAGAATGGGAAGACTAGTAAGATTTTGTTTATCGTTGCAGGTTTATGAGAGATTTCTCACGGGTGCAGAAGGAAGTTGGTGACACTGTCAACATTGCTTTATTTGGTGTTGGACGAGCAGGTAATAAAACACAACTACAGACTTGTGTTTTGATGTTGACATTCTGTATATATTTTTTGTATATTTTATAGGTACCATTCACTTGAGTGGACTTGCTGTCAACCCTCGGGTAAAAATTCTCTATATTGTGGATGACATCGACAGTAAATGGATGGACATAAAACTTTACTGGAAGCTGAATAATACAGAATTCCTTTGCTCCAGGGATGCAAACAGGGTGTTTGAGGATCCAAGGTATGTGCAACTTGAGTTCAACACAAGATCCAACTATCAGAGACCTTGCACTAGGAAGAAAATAAAGACCCTAAAAGCTCTCTGCAATTGCTGAGTTGAGATTTTGTGTATAGGGTACAAGCTGTCATTGTGGCAACACCAACAGATACACATGAGGGTATTGTCACACAATCTCTGTCTCATGGGAAAGACGTGTTCTGCGAGAAACCAGTGGCACAAAACATAGAGGCTGCACAGCAATGCTACCAACATGCCAAGGAGGCAGGCAGACTGCTCTTCTGTGCTTTTCAAAGGTAAGGCTGTAATATGATAATAGCAATGTGCACAATCCAGATAAAAATGCAAAGAATTTAAAAGTAGAAAGTGACCTTGATATTAAGTATTTGAAATGGTTTTAAATATTCAAAACAGAGCTACAGGCATTGTATTCATTGCTAGCCAAATATAAACCAATCCCAGTATGAAATTTTACCAAGTTTTCCTCTGACCTCATAAATTGCAAGTGCCACAGTTATACTGTAAGCTTATGCCTAGAACGCTTTTGTCCTTAAAAAATTCTTTCTTAATTTATTATTTCAACTGATATATCATCATGTCCCCTCTCTGTGCTGCCTCAACAGTATAAACACTATCAGCTGTACCTTAATCTAACAAGTCATTCACTGTCACTGGAAGCAATACAGTGTTTTGAAAACTGCCTGATTTGCTTCAAGTACTTTCCTCAATTAACATTTACATATGAAATGTTGTTTGAAAGGAGAGATATATAAGCATCAAAAACAGGCTGACATTCTCTTGGCATACAGACAATTATGCTCTATATGGGCAGAATAGGTAAGCTATTGTGTTTCTTGACAATCAGTAAACACATTTGTAGCTTTGGAGTTAATTGTCTGTAGTAGCAAAGTGTCCCAGATTGTTTATTCTTGTTCTTGGGGTGTCTACTCTTTTATTCTATTTGCTACTTATAAATTTTTTATATTTTTTCTATATATATGCGTGTGTGTGTATGTAAAAGGCATACATATACACGTGAAGACATTCTTTCACACTCTCTCCATATATAGTGTTACTTTATTTTTCTTTTTCTTTTATGTTTTATATTATAAACTATATATATACTTTATTTTATATATATATATATATATATATAAAATAAAGTAACACTATTAACAATGTAACAAATTAACAGTAATTATAAAAGCAGAAAAGGATAAAACACTAAGAGAAAGTCACACTTGAAACCGTGATATTTCAAACTACTAGAGTTCTTCTATGGCCAAATAATATTTATAATGTATATGTATATAAATTAACAGGACAGTTAACAGGGTAAAACACTAAGAGAAAGTCATACTTGTAATCGCAATTCTCTTAGTGTTTTATCCTTTTCTGTTTTTATAATTACTGTTAATTTGTTACATTGTTAATAGTGTTACTTTATTTTTATTTTTCTTTAATATACATATGAAGTAATTTTTTATGGTTCGGGAAGTTATATAATCCCAGAATTTTACAGACTATGGCATGAACACTGTTCCCTTTTTCGTATCAATTTCAGCAGAATTGGCTATATGCTCTCAATGTGATCTGACTCATGTTGCACTGTGCATGCACTGGGCTTTAGCATGAAGGTCCAGGGTTCAAATACTGGCCCATGAAAGTATACCTCTTTTGCTTTGTTTTGTTTTTTGGCATAGAAGAAAGAAGTAATGCTTATTCTGTGATATGTTTTTAATTATGTAAATTTCAAGTAAATCACAAATTACTATAAGAATCTGCATTTTTGAACATAATAAATACATGTGAATAATTTTACATAAAGCTTTGAATGATAATTTATTCTTTGAAGGGTATTCTTACTTGCAAAAGAAATAAGAGTAGTTTTGAAGCAGTACACAGTAGATAAAGGTGAACTCCCTTAGAGGACAGTCTGGTGAATGTGGCACGTATCTTAAGAGACCTGCATTTCCCATTCAGTGTAACTAGTTACCAATCTGCAGGATTAGAAGACTCACCCAGCATATACCCTGTCCGATCACAGGCTCATATCCTTGCAAACATCCTAAATGCAAAACATATGCACTGATTATGCCATGCTATCCATTCAAATTTATCCAGAAAATTTAAGTTTACTTAATTTGCTAACTGAACTTCTAAGAATGATATATATGTAAATTATAATTAATCTGTCGTCTAACACACTCTTATGCTTCACTTACTTTTAAATATGGTGGGACCAGTTTCAAAGAGACCTTCTCTCCATCTTCAACCAACTTGACGATTAGCCCCAGTCGCCAAGTTGGTTGAAGATGGAGAGGATGTCTCTTTGAAACCGGTGAAGCATAAGCATGTGTTAGACAACAGATTCATTATAATTTACATTTAACATGCTCCACTGTGTGAGTTCCAACAGAATTTTTCAAAAATCGAAAGTTCTTAAATGAATGATATATATGTAATGTTGTAAAGCATGTTTAACTTCTACTGTTGTTTCATGCCATTTGAACAATCTGATAAAACCTAGTCCCCCTTATTAGTCTACTGTAAAGATTTTGATGATACACTTATTGATGTGTTGCCAATCATTTCCGTGAAAGTTACCTCGGAGATAGCAGCTATATTTTTGTAAAGTGCATATAGGATTTAAATTTTACGCATTAATATTCCCCATTCTACTTTGTTACTTTATAAATGTTATTGCTCCCAATGGCCACTAGCAACCAACCAACTTGTTTTAAATTTTTTCACTTATTGATACATTTCTCTTACTTATTGTTCCTCCCCTGCCCTTTTTCCTTTATTGTTTGTTTTACCTGTTTCTAGGCATTATGTTATCTTTACCTTTACTAAGTACCTACGTTTGTCTTCTGCCTTAGAAGAAGAACATAAACAGCTTGAAATATTGGAATGTTACTCTTTATGTTTTTTGTCTATTTCTGCTTCTCTAGTCTTTTGTGAACAATTTTGAATTGTTGATGATGTAAATTATTTATGATGAATGATTTTTATAAGGCAGTGCAAAATTGTGTGCTCTTTGCCCAGTAAGTCATGAGTTTAGTAGGTTTTATCCTTTGTTTCCTTTTGCATTTACTTTTCATTTAACAAATAATGATAGTCACTTAACAATTCAAAATAACATTTTCATTAAATATTTGCATGAATATGACAACTTATATGCCTTTCAAATTGAGAGGAATGGTTTATTTCAAGTGTGCAATGTTTAATTTCATAGAGCCAAATTTATGGCCACCATATTGTGCACTAGAATACATAATACATAAACAGCAGACAGATTACCTTATCAGTCTGGATTCAAACCAGACCACAGTACTGCTAACCATATAGGAAGTGCCTGCGATGAATATTGCTAATTATTTAATAATTAAAATGTAAATTGGAACTTGCACAGTGAAGTCAATCATATAATTAATATTAATGTATGATTTAGTTGAACTACACTCTTAATAAAGAATATTTTAATGAATACAAACAAATAGATGAAACAGTGGTTAAAAATGGTTTTAAAAAAGAACTAGTACGCAAAAAGGTACAGAAATTCAACAGATAAAAATGTATCAAAGAAACCACAAAACTTTCAGTAAGAAAACATAAGCTAATTTTTAAAAAATTCATATATCATCCATGGGCTACAAAAAATGTTCAGAATATTCTTAAAGATTTTAATATCAGGTTCGCACTGGTTAATAGATTTAATGTTAAAAACCTACTTATATACAGTGTTAATGATAGCATTCCACAAGAGAAAAAAGCAGGTATTTACAAAATAAATTGTGCAGAATGTGGAAAAATTTACATTGGAAAAATAAAGAGAAACATAGCCACATGGTTAAAGGAACATAAAGTACAAGCAAATAGAGAAATCAGCAGTAGCATATCATTTTGGGAAGGAAATTATGACATAGTGAATAAAGCAAAATTATTAAAATCAGTATAAGGATCTGTAGAATTAGTAACCTGGAAGAAAATCTACATCTACAAATACAAAGACAATCTAATGAACTTCGACATTGCCGGGAATGAAAACATAAACTACAAGTTTATCACATCACCACTAGAACAGAATATACATTCCCACAGCTTAACAAATTACCCAACAGTTGAATTTTAGCCTGGCTGATGATGAGAACCAAATGTTCTCGAAACCAGTTCTATACATTATGACAAGTGAAGCATTAAGAGTGTGTAGTTCAACTAAATCATACATTAATGTCAATTATTGCTAATTATTTAAGGTTTAAATCCTTTTTTTGGGTCTATTTTGGGCTATTTTTTTATGCAATTATTTATGCATTTTAAAAAGCATACAAAAAATGTCATTATATCAAAATGAAAAAAATGTTATAAAAATTAAATGACATGTTCACCTCACAAAAATATCTATTGTAAATCTTGTTATACATTTATTTCTTTTCAAGCAGTCAAAAACTTTCTTTTTAAACCAATTCACTTGAGTTCTTTAAATAGCAGAGCCTTCATTGTGAAAGGAATGCATGGTTATCTTGGACATACGAAAACCAGGAAATAGAGAGGATAAAGGAAGTATTGTAGTTATGAATAGTCTTGGTAAATGAACTTGTATCAATCTGCACAAGACAGTTCTAGGAAATTTTTGATGGGAACAACTTTTCAGTCATATAAATGATTGCAAGAGAGAAAGATGAGAATGTTTTTGCAGTATGGAAGTAAGAGAGATACTAACCTGATTCCCACATAAACAGGAAATGAAATCACTGAGCATCTTTGATACCTTGAAAAAACACCTTTTTGTTGCTTGTTACCAAAAAAATAAGTTTAATTATGTGATAAAGAAATTATTAAGCATCTTAAATACTTATTTTCATTAATAATGAGTGATATTACTCTCTGTTTTCACTTTTAATAAATGCCTGTTTTAATTATATTATTGCCAATTTTCAGTATTTTGAGTACATTTTTGCCTGCTTATTTAATCCAAAAAAAAAAAAAAAAAAAAAATGGTTGAACTACCAGGCTCTGCTTATGATAAACCCCTTTATTAAGGAAAGCTAGAAAGAATGATTTGTAAATAGTTTGATTTTAAAATAATACACTAAATTTTAGTGTGATTTATATCGACAGATTCCAAATTTCATCAATATTGTAATTAACCTAATTTTTAAAATGGTTCATAATTTACTGTTTCTCTCTATGGTAATTTTACATCAAATACAAAAGTTGCTGGTCTTTATTTCTGAAATTTCAGAGATTGAGAAATATTTTGACATTGTTTCTACTATTTCATTTTGTGCCAAAGTTGATTCACAATATGTTTTCAATTTTCAGGAGGTTTGACCCTTCATTTGCACATATCAGAGAGAGAGTGCAAGCTGGTGATATTGGACACATTCATATTATTAAGTCAACAAGCCGTGATGCCCAATTGCCAAGCCTGGATTATCTGCGCACATCAAGTAAGTTTATTGTAGATATGTAATCTAAAAAATTTTCTGTACCTACTTCCAGGCTTCCAAAATATGTCCTTACTTCTCGCATGGGGTTTAACATCTCAGCCAAGACCAGCTCCCCTCCTCCCCAATCATAGCTGCCTGCCTGTCCTTGAAATTCCAAGTAGTCACCAGTCTACATTCTTTAATAAAGATAGAAAGACAGCTGATTTTAGAGCAATATACAGTCACATTTTTCTTTGTGGCCAATGTCAACACATTGCACAGTGGCCTCATTTAGATAATGCGATAGAGGGATGTATAGGTTAGTGCTTGTTCATAAGCGATGCAGGTAAAATAATGTTTACCATTGTAACTGTTACAGTAGTGCAGATGCTCTCTCTGATCCCTCCACTTCAAATGTGTGTGTGTATAAGTAATGACCTCCACCACTTTTCAGCTTGCTAAGCGAGAGGCAATGAATAAAAAATTGAACTATTTTTTTGTGTGTTAATACTATTATAAATACAAATCAGCTCTTCACATTCATAAAAAATTTATTCAAAAGTTCCCTGGGCAATAACTTTCTTTCAGAACTGAAAATCATGATCTTGTGAATAAATTTGATACTACAAGAAACACACATTAATGATGATGATGATGATGTTAACAATAAAAATAATATACTAAATTGGTACAAATCTTGAACATTTGTCAACAAAATCACTACCAAAATTAGCACAAAAGTTTGGGGTTTTATTGTCCTCTGCACATAAGACAAAATTGTTAAAACTCAAATCTTGCAAGTGTATACTATCTATGGTGATCCTGTAACATTGTGAGTGGTTTCTTTCATCAGTGACTGGAGGGTTGACGACCCACAGCTTGTTTTCTCTTCAGACAAAGCATGGTTACGCCAAAGTGATCAGGTGAACACATGAAACAGTCCCTATAGGTGTTCTGAAAATCCAAATTGTATATAAGAAACTTCTTTTTATGATAGGAAAATTGGAGTTGATTGTGCAATTAGCACAAGATGCATAATCTGTTCGGTTTTTTTATGAGCAAATAGTAAATGTACAGAGATACTGAAATGACATTCTTACCCCTTAATCAGCTGATGGAACAAGAAAAATCATATGAGTGGTTTCAACAAGATTTTGACACTGTTCATACAGTAGAGCAGGCCATGGTAAATTAGTTGTCCTGGTGGTGTAATGGTTACCATACTTGCCTCGTAAACCCAAGATCGATCGATCCCGGCCAGGACCGATGGATTTTTGGGCGAAAAAATCCTAAGTATGGCTTCCTTCAGAAGGGAAGTAAAGCTGTGGGTCCCATGTCATACATTTACGGCACGAAAAAGAACTTTAAGAGTGAAAAAAGAGGCCTCTAAGCAAAATTTGTAGGCTGTTTCACACCCTGAATTGAATGGGACATTGATGACCTGAGATGTTAAAGAGAGAAGGGGGAGAAAAAAAAAAAAAGTAAATTAGGGAAGTGTTTGAAGATAAACTGATTAATGCTGGTATATGGCCCTTTCGCTTCCCAGATCTTACAATCTGTGATTTTATTTGTGGTAGCCTGAAGGGCAAAAATATGTGGGAAAAGGTAATATTTATCAAAGAAGAAAGTCATCTTGCATCAAGACAATGTTCGCGTCATTGCAATGGTGAAAATCAATGAGTTGTGGTATGATTTGCTTTCACACCTACCTTATTCCCTCGACTTGGATCCATCAGTTCCCTAAACTGAGATAATTCCTTGGTGGAGAGACATTTTTGTCCAAGAAGAGCTTAAATCATCAGTTGAGGCACATTTTGCAGACCTGGAGGAATCTGACTTTCGTAATGGGATAAAGGTTTTGGAGCAATGCTGGACAAAATGAATGCATTTGTGTCAAGGAAGATTATATTGAAAAATAAGAATAATTTCAAAAAGCTATGCTGTCATTTTGTGTTCCATTGCAAGAATTTTTCAAATGACCTTCATATTAAAATGTATTACATTAATTCCACTTAGTTATATATAACCTTTGGGCATGTTTGGGGCATCACTTCCATCATCAGCTGTTGACCGACTACTTGAAGTGGTGACTGAATTGCAGGGTGTTTCTGTGGAGGTATCTGATCGTTGTACTATGGATGAACTTGCAAGTTCTTATTTGAACACAGAACCAGAAACACCTTGTGACCCAGCTAACCACATCAAATAGTCGATCAACAGCTGATGATGGGAGCGATTGCTCCTTAAACACATCTTAACATTATATATCTAAGTAGAGTTAATGTTAATGTTTTAATAAATTCTTATGTAATTTATTTTGATGTGTATCCACATAATCAATTTCAAATGTTTATTCTCTCTTCAATGAATATGTTTAAGATGGTATAAGTGTTTTAGCAATATATAAAAATCTTCATTTATTTTATATTTCAGTGTTTTTTTTTTTTTTTTGAGTAGTGTTTAACGCCCGTTTTTACTACTGAGGCACCACAGGCGGTATATTTCAGTGTGAAACTTGAAGTTTGTTGCTAATAATTCTGATTCTATCTTTTGGTGCAACAAAATATACATGACAACTTTACAGGTGGTGTATTCCATGATTCAACAATACACGACATTGACCTCATGTGTTGGATAGTTGGTGAATATCCTACACGTGTTGCAGTGCAGGCATCAGCTAATTTCCCAGAAGTGGAGGCAATTGGTGACTTTGATACAACGGTCATTACATTCCAATTTTCTAGTGGAACTCTTGGAATTATAGACACAAGTCGATCTTCAGCGTTTGGCTATGATCAACGAATTGAGGTATTAGTGCAATTAACTATTATGTATGTGTTGGCAAGCCTGGTACAATTCTTGGTAGGGCAAGGACAAGTTGTTCAAGTAGTTTGCAGTATTCTTTTTTCTTACAATGGAAAGATTTTCTGTATATCATTATTACAAGGGTAAATGATTAAGTAAATTACGAATGGATATAGAACTTAAATAAATATATTTATTTCTCTATATAATTTGCTTTCAAATTTATATACTTATTATAACAATTTTCTAATTTGTTTTCCCTATTTATAAAAAGCGATTTCTTCAGCTCCTCAAAATATGCATTTATTTTGGTGACAATTTCTTCATTTGATGTGAATTTAATTCTGCTAGTCATTTCTTCATGTTGGAGAATAGGAAGCAGTTAAAAGGAGTCAAATCCGAAGGGGGGAGGGGGTGAGGAATTTCATATCTAATTGCAATAATTTTGAAGTCGCAATCACAGACTTGTGTACTGGCAAGTTTTTTTGAAGAAACAGGGCCTTTCTCTTTTGCCAAATAAGGCAATTCATCTTGATTGTGTTGTTTAATTGCTGCAGCAGTAGCATAATATTCACACTATACCCAGTTCACTAATAGCTTTTTCATTTGTAAAATATTATTCACCTGATCTCCAGAAATGCCCACAGTTTCATCAGTTTGCCACACATTCAAGTGGTCTTTGATAACTCAGCTTCATTCTGTTGTTTTTTGAGAGTTGTTACCTCAACAGGAAGCTCAAAAATAGTCTGTATTGCCCACATTAAAGCTCAACACATTTTATATTAATACAAAAATCTATGGTTTTTCCATTTTGAACACTTGTTGACAAATTTAAAAAGGAAAAGGCTCTCAGATGCTTCATAGCTGTTTATACCCATGTACATTATCCCTGAACACTCATCATGTTGTGAAGGTGACATGAAATCAAATCTAGTGCTACCACCTTTTGAGTTTACATGAAGTTATTGAAGTCATCATACCGGCATGCTAATTTAACTTCAATGTAGGTCAGATTAAAACTGCAGTAATCGCAGATGCCAAATAACCCAGGAATAAGTTGAGGCAAGAATCATATAAAAATGTTATATAGTTCTGGGCATGTATACATTCCCAGCTTTTTTTTTTTTTTTTTTTTTTTTTTTTGATTACAATCACGGAAATTGATAAAAGGAAGCATTTCTGGAAAAAGACAGAGAAGAGTTGAAAATTGGCTTTCTATGATACAGAAAGTGATGGAAGTAACAGAAAATTAATATCCAAGAATTTGAACATATAAACAAACATGTTAAGAAATTAAAGTGTAAATTGGAACTTGCACAGTGAAGCCAATTATATTAATTGATATCATTGTATGATTTAGTTGAACTACACACTCTTAATGCTTCACTTAATTGCCATAATGTATAGAACCAATGTTCTCGAAACCACTTCTATACATATGACAAGTAAGTAAAGCATTAAGAGTGTGTAGTTCAACTAAATCATACAATAATATCAATGTTAAGAAATGTTTTCCTTTACAATTTCCTATGGGCATATATGTGAATTTATGGCACCAATAACTTGTTGTTGTTGTTGTTGATGATGATGATGATGATGATGATGATGATGATGATGATGATGATGATGATGGTGGTGGTGGTGGTGGTGGTGGTGGTGGTGGTGGTGGTGGTGGTGGTGGTGGTGGTTCATCCATAAACATGCTATTATGTTTCAGGTTTTATTACATTATAAATGACATAATTTGCTTTCATCTCCTAATATTAGTTTTGATCAATAGTTTCTTAGTATCCAATGAGTAAGAAAACTTTAATTCCTGTTCTCTACAATGTATCCTACATAATAAACAATTTCTGCTTCTGCTTATTGCAGTTACAAGAGATTATATCTGGTAATTTCCTATAATATACTATTTACTTATTTACAATATGGATGTATGTATTTACATGCATACTAAATTAAAGAAACTAATAATTCCTCAATTTTCTGAACAAATAGTTCTTCGACATCATTTTAAAAGAATTAGGCAGATTTTATGGATTCAGGTAATTTATTCAATAATATAGTTCCTCTGATGTAGGGATCTTTTTCTGTTGCAGCTTTTGTTGTTATTCTATGATATTTATTACTACCCATAGTATTATATGAATAATGCCCATTGTTTAATGTACTGTTATTTTTATTCTTTTTAATTAACATTATGACTTTATATATGTAAAACAAAACTACTGTGAAAATATGTTGATTTTTAACACTTCTTTTGCAGAGTGCCAACTTTTTACATTGTATATCTTAAGCTTCTCTCTCTGTGGGCTTTTTTTTTTTTTTTTTACCATGATCTTATTTAAGTTTGCAATAGTTGTTTAACCCCAAATTACAAAACCATACTCAATAAGTGAGAGTATTATAATCGTATATTCTACTTACTGTTGAATTATGCAAAACTAGTTTTACAGGCTTTAGCCTGAATCCTCGGTTACGAGTCGACTGTCGAATTCGTTGTTGGTTGACTGGACTTGTTGTAGCTCTCGTGGACATTTTATGAACTTCTGGACTAATTTTTCTTCTGTTGGGATCTCAAAATTCATAACCTTATCCTCATAATTTTTTATATAAATTTTTTCCCATATTCCCAACTCCATGGGCCAATCTATGAATTTCAATTACTTCACTCCCTTTTCCATATCATGTTTATTCTCCAAAAGTGATGTGCAACCACTGATTTCTCTATCTGTTTATACCTGATGTTTCTCCAGTGTTCCTTCAGCCCGATTCCAATGTTTCTTTTTGTTTTTCCAGTATATACTATGTTATATTCTGAACAGTTGATTTTATACATTCCTGGCTTCTTCTTCTCAGGTATTCTATCATTATTACCAGAATTGAGCAGATTTTTTAGGCTAAACTTGTTCACTGGGGAACAAAGTATTCCCAAACTCTCTGAGTATTTTTTGGAATTTTTTGGTGGCCCAAGGATGATAAGTGAATTTCATGTGGGTGGTATATTCTTTATTGCTATCAATGTTGTAACCTGCTTTAACCTGTTCTTTTGTTTGAATTTCTTGATTTTCTTGTCTACAACTTCTTTGTCATACCCATTGAATTTTGCTGTTTGTATAATATGATAGTACTCTTTGCTGTATTCAAACTCATTCATAGGTATGTTAATGAGTCTTATGTGCTAAGCTATTGAGAACTGCATGTTTGTGTGCTGTGGGATTAAATCCACTTGCCTTTAAGTAAGGCAAGTCCTCTGCATGTCCTTTGTGTGTATATACCAAATTCCAAATTATTGCCTGTTCTTATAATCTTTAAGTCAAGAAAAGGAATCATGTTGCCTTGTTCTGTTTCAGAAGTGAATTTAATTTCTTTATCTTGTAGATTTAGCAATTTCAAACCGTCATCAAAGAGTTTCTTGTTGACCACTGCAAAGATATCATCCACATATCTGTGCCATATTTTGAAAATATATGGAAATGATTTGATGATGTGCATTTCTAAGTTGCTCATATACAAATCAGCCAGAAAAGGTGATAATGGATTCCCCATAGCCAAACCTGCTTCTTGTTTGTAAAATTCATCATTGAACCAGAAGAAATTCTGACTGATACACACTTCGGTTAGCCTCAATCTCCTCGTTGCTTAGATTCACAGACTGTAACCATCATCATATACTAATAATAAACTGCCACTAATAATTAAGTCAAAGAGGGTAAATAGAAATGAAAATCTTCTTGATAGATAATGTACGAGGGTAGGTCCATAATTTTCCGGTCCACCATTTTCTGGATATGATAAGGACAAAAACTATATCTCACTTTTCAATATAGTTATCCTTTATTGCAATACACTTCTCACATCTTTGAATTAACATTTCAACCCCCCCCCCAAATAGTTGAATGTTTTGTCTGCAAAATGGGCATAAAACAGCATCTGCCACTTCTTGGTCACACTTAAATTTCCTGCCTCGAATGTTCTTGAGTTTTGAGAAGAGGAAATGGTCGCTGGGAGCTAGATCTGGACTGTAGGGTGGATAGTCAATCTCCTTGAAGCCACATTTCTTCACAGCTTCCTTTGCAACAAGAGCTGTGTGCACAGGCGTGTTGTCGTGAAGAAGGCGCACATCATCATTCAGTTTTCCTCGCCTTTTCTATTTGATGGAAGCATGTAGTCTGTGGAGTAGGCCAGCACACTACTCCCCATTTACTGTGGTGTACCTTTCTTTCAAGTCAATGAAGAATATTCCTTCACAGTCCCAAAAGATTGTGACTGGCCATGATCTTCTTGGTTGACTGAGTGACCTTGGCTTTTAGAGGTGGTGCTGCACCAGGTTTACAGCCATTCCATTGATTTTCTTTTGAACCAGGAATTATAGTAGAGAACCATAGTTTCGTCTCCTGTAACAATGATTTGCAGAACTTCTATCTTGTTGCTATGGCAGAACTCCAAATATGCTTTACAATAGATGACTCGTTGCTGCTTTTGGACTGAGGAAAGAAGTCTAGGCACCCATCTTGTATTAACTTTATTCATGTTTAAATGTTCATGAATAATCCGAAAGACTGTTGTTTTAACTGTTGTTTTAGAAAGGCCCAACCTTGCTGCTATTTCTGTAACTTTGAGCTGCCGATCTTCCATAATTTCTCCTTCCACAAGAGCAATGCTTTCAGGAGTGAGCACCTCCAAGGGCCGACCTGCACGCTCTTTGTCTTCAATGCTTTCTTGACCCATCAAAAAAGTTTGGTCCATTCTTTTACGGTAGAATATGAGGAGGATGCTTTCCCATATATACCATACAATTGCTATTTAATTTCATTTGGAGTAAGTCCTTCTTTTGTGAAGAACTTAACAACAGCTTAAGACTCCATTTTGAACATGTCACAATGTTCTACACATAGTCTTCTATATGAAACTATATCTGAACAAATGAACACAGCAGAGTAGAAGTTACAGCTGCAATTATTTACTTAACAGATAAGGTATGACACCGATAAGACTTTTGTGAAGGCAATAATCCTTATCGGCTAGACCAGAAACTTATGGACCTACCCTCTTATGTATAGGACAAATAAATTATAAATATGTATATAAAATAGAGTTGATGTAATTGTTTATAGCTTAAATGAAAATTCCCATTGTTATATGAGATTGTATTAAGTTGTTTGGTTTAGCAATGTGTTATTATTAATATATTTTCTGACAATGGCTGTACATCATCATCATCATCATCATCATCATCATCATCATCATCATCGTTGTCATCGTCATCATTTTACATACATTTTCTTGTTACCAAAGCTGAAATAGAATGCACTTTATTTTATCAACAATGAATTTAAGTTGAGAAGCTTTTAAATAAATCAGACAGGTGTAGTAACGATAATGATGCTTGGATTCCAGATGGTTTAAATTTTTGTCTGAACAAATAAATGAGATATGTATGATCTGTACAGAATGTAAGTTCATAATTTGGAAACTGTGGCATATCATTTACATAGATTAAAAATAGCAGAGGGTCCAATTCTGAGCCTTGTGGAACACCTGTTGTAACCCTATTATATTTTGATTTATATGTATATATGCAATTTACATTGTTCCATCTATTTCAGCACACTACATGCAATTTTTTTAGAAAGGATAAGAGAAAATCATGCATTTTACCCGTTATGCCATAACTGAATATCTAAATAAATTATTCTGTTTACTATTTTGCAACATGTAAATAGTAATATATGACATTTCTAGCATAAAAACTTAAGGGCAACAAATAGTTAGATAATATATCATCAGAAAAAAAGTCTATATCTATCATATAAATGTGTGTAAAATAAAATGTTGAAACTCTATAGTGATTGAATAAAAATGAATAAACATGTTTATGTTAAATGTAAATTATTTAACAAGCTTCACTGTGTAAGTTCCAACAGAATATTTTAAAAATGTTTATTTTTCGAAAGTTTTTAAATGAATCCTTATGTTAGTTAACGTTTGCAGGTGTTTGGCCCACGAGGAATGCTGTCATGTAATAATGAGAGACCAATGGTTGGGATTCAGAGCCAGATTGGGTTGCAGGGTGAAACATTCACCCCAATCTACTACTCGTTTCCATCTCGCTATAAAATTGCATATCATAGAGAGATGGAACACTTTCTGGATGTAATACAAGGTATAATTTTTTAGGTTAAAAGAAATAAGTCACAAGTAAGGGGGTGTTAGGTGATGAAGCATAGGTAGAAAAAGGAGTATTTTTGGGAGGGTTGAAATATACTTAAAAAGTTTTGACAAGAAATTTCCTCAGGTTTGAACAAACATAATCATATAACCAATGCACTAAAATTTGCTCACACTAACTCCATTCACTTACATAAAAATTGGACATATTTCGGGAGTGATCTCTCCCATCTTCAGCCTGTAGACAAACTGTTGTTAGAACTGGCAGTTGGATCTCTTGATGTTCTTGTGGCGGCATCTTTTAGTTCTATTGGGAACTTGCTGAGTTCGTCCATTGGAGGGAAATCGAATTTCATTAAGTTTTCCTTGTTTTTGGTAATGAAATTTTTTCCCAAGTGGAAAGTTCTCTTACGTTGTGAAGTTGTTTCAGTAGTTTTGTCTCTGGTTTAATTTCATGATTTTTAATCCAAAAGTGCACTGCTATCACTGATTTATCAATTTGTTTTAAGCGAATATTTCTAAAGTGTTCTTTTTTCCGGATTTCCAAATTCCTCTTTGTTTTTCCAATGTATTTTTTATTGCACTCTGTACATTTTATTTCATAAATACCTGACTTTTGTTCTGTTGGCATATTGTCCTTTGCTCTGCAACCTAACAAGTTCTTTATATTAAATCAGGGTGTAAAACAGCAAAAAATTTTGCTCAGAGGCCTCTTCTTTCAGGCTTGAGGTTCTCTTTCATGCCATAAATGTACGGCATGGGACCCATGGCTTTACTTCCCTTATGAAGGAATCCATACTAAGGATTTTTACTCCTGAAAAAATCCATTGATCCTGGCCGGATTTGAACCTGCGATCTTGGGTTTAGAAGGCAAGTATGGTTACCACAACACCACCAGAACGGACATCAACATAAAAAAAAGTGTTTGCTTCTGCTGGGAAAGTTATGGACATCTCATTTTTTGATATTCAAGGAATGGTTTACCAACATGTTGTACTTCTACACATAATGTAACTGGGCAACATTACAAGATGTTCTGAAAACTCTGCAAAGCCATACTTTCATGCAACAAATTGGATGCTGCACCATGGCAATGCATGATCAAACATCAGAAATGCTGTTGCTATATTTCACAAAAATCAATATGAATTGTGTCCCTCACCTTCCCTATAGTCCAGATGTAGCCCCATGACTTTTTCATTTACCCCAACTTGAAGCAACATCTTCATGGGAAGTATTTTCTATCATCAGAAGTAGTGATGATGGTTGCACAGGCAATTCTGAAGAACCTGTCAAAAATGGTTTCCATTATGTCTTTGAAGACTAGTAGAAATGCTGGGACATGGGGAGAAAGATCATAAAAATTATGAAGATGAGTAAAGGTATATTGTAAAAAAAATTATGATTCTTTACTGAATATGCACTCTAGCACATTGAGGTAAGTTTATTATTTTTTTAAATGAGAAAAACAATTCACATAATTTTTTAGTATGCAACAAAATATGACGTACCAAATTTAGCATTATGTAAAAGTTATTAGTTCTCTTGTTGCTGGAGCAGAGCAGTTGCTGAAACTAAACTATTGCTCTGTTTCTGTTTAAGCAGTAGGCAGTCCACTACAATTAGTGCAAAGCTATATTTTACTCAGTAACAATGAATTCTTTTGGTGACAGGAAATGCACAGCCAGCAATTCTTGGCCATGAGACAATAGCTGCAAGTAAAATTGCATCAGCATGTGAGGAGTCTGCAAAAACAGGACGTTTTGTGGAGCTGCAGTGGATTGCTGAAAATATCCTCCCCAACTGATCTCAACTTGCAGGAGCACTAATATTTCCCTTGGGGAAGTTGTCACATCTTTCCATTTTTGGGAGCATGTCAACCCATTTCGAACTGATTGAATATTTTTCTTATAACTCATCTTTGAAGTGATGCTCTGACATTTCTGTAATAAACATTATCTACCAATTATAAACCACTGGATTTTAACAGCTTGTGTTACTTTAACATTTGATAAAAAATTTCCTCCTTTTCAGTTATGGAAACATTGAAGCACTTTATACAGTAGGGACAGATTGCTTTGGCATCTTTGATGTCTCACTCCTAAAATCTGTCCCAAGTTGGTCTATTTCTCAATGAATACACCTGTCGCTTTATTGCTGCTGTTAATATATGTGTTAAATGAATAGCTATTAAGTATATAAGTTGCAGATTCAATAATGAAAATGTTTTTTTTTCCCTCAAAATAGATGTGACAGTCCAGTTTTAATTATGTAGAATGCCACATTAATTAAAACACAATTGTTTTACTGTGTCATAAGATATTGCAGATTTCTCAAAAGTTACTGAGATATTGAAGAATCATTGCCTTGCTTCATTTTGCTGTATAGCAAATTTTATTATTCAAGTACCAGCTATGATATAGTGCTAAAATGTATAGACTTTGGAACAACTCTTGGAATAAATCAACTAGAAATAGATAAGGGACAAAACATAGCAATCAATTCTCATAAATTAAGTTCCTAGGTTTCACACTGTAGTAATTACACATGGTGAACTATCAACTACCAAAATTTATATTATGACATAATATAACTGTTTCCATTTTTACTGATACCAAGGGAACCAGGCAACTTGTTATGTTTTAACACTTAAATTGTCATTGTCTTGCATACATATTAGGAAATGGTGCCTTGTATAAAGAAATTACAGAAACAATAGAAGTATATGAAAATACATAAATTTTCTGTTTTTATTTTGTATATAGAAAAAGTTTTGATATGGGTAAATGACAAGATTGTCTTTTACAGATGAGGCCCATTATAATATGTAGCTATGAAAATATTCAAAGGTTATTACAAGCAGACTAAATTCAATTAGTGAGTTTCTATTAAGCAAAGGATAATGTGGATTTCAAAAAGAATGCTCACATAGAATGCTTGTTATAGAACAACTAATACAGAAATGGCAAGAATATAATCTACCTACATATACTTTATTTATTGATTTCATAAAGGTCTTCGATAAAATGTTATGAACTAAATTGTGAATATTATGACAAAAAGAGCATTTTGGAACATTTAATATTATCTACTGAAACCTTTACTTTGAGACTAACATTATCTTTGACAAAGAAGGAATACTAGTAGAAATACGATATAGACAAACGAAGGAGTTAAACAAGAACCCCTTGTCTCGTGAGTTTTGTATTACTTATATTGACATTCAATTGCATCTCTGAACATTGGCTGAATAGTAATGAAATACAGTTTCTGAGTCTTGATAATTATAAACTTGCATCATACTATTGTAGATCTAGTAAAAAACATGGCAGTTCATGTATACTAACTAGAGCAAACTTAGAAATTAGGAAGAAACCAAAGATAAGGGCTGAAAGCATTGAATCACACTTTGAGGCCAGTGTAGTAGAAATAATTAAAAACAACATGGTTATTATTTGTCTTTATAAGGCACCAGATAGTGATATCAACATATTAATAGCACGTTTAAGTGTCATTCTGGATAACTTGCATCCGACTAAAGAAATTGTAATAATAGGAGACTGGAACATTGATTTCTCCCCTGGTAAATTAGGTAAAATAATGCAAGAATTTATGTTACTCTATAACCTAATGCCTGTCATGAACATACCCACTAGAGTGACATCCCACTCAGCAACTATCATTGACCAAGCATTAATAAAGCAGGGTGGTGTTAAGGTGGAAAACATTAGAGTAGTAGAAACAGGTTTCTCTGATCACAGAGCACAGATGTTTGAATTTATTCTGAATACTTGTAAATATGAAAAGAGAAATGAGTACTGAATTGGTCGTATTTATAGTAGTAATAACATAAATATATTCAGAGATCTATTAAAAAACGAAACGTGGGGAAAAGTGTGTGAGGAAGTACAAGTAAGTGATGCTTTCAAAATGTTTGCTAATATAATAAAATACTATTTTGATGTAGCAATGCCAAAAAAGCAATAAAAATAAGGGGAAGGTCCAGGCCATGGCTAACAAAAGGAATCAGAAAATCATCTAAAAGGCTAAAATTTCTTAGTGAACTTAACAAAACTACAAATTCAGTGAGTTTCAAACTATATTTTAATAAGTATAAAAAGGTATACAAACAGGTTTTGATAGCTGCAAAACAATACCATACAGAAAAGATCATACAAAGTTCTGACAACAAATCAAAAGCTATGTGGCAGATAGTGAATAAAGAGTTAGGAATTGACTCAAGAAATCAGAAACTTAGCATTAGAAATAAGGAAGGCGAGCTTATTTCGGATCCAAAAGAACTGGCAGGGTCATTTAATGATTACTTTGTAAACATGATTAATGATCTCTCCCAAAAACATAAAGCACCATGGATAAGCAACCAAATCCCTAGGAATATAAATATAATATACCTTTATCTGGTTACAACTAGGGAAGTGAGTAACATATTGAAGAACATGAAAAATAGAACCTCCTATGGAGTAGATGAGATTCCTGATTGTATTTTCAAAAACTGTTATCAGTATTTTGTTTTACCACTCTGTTATTTGATTAATGCCTCTTTCTCAACAGGCATGTTTCCTGAGTGCATCAAGATTGCAAAAATAATACCCGTATTTAAAAAGAGTGATAAGAATAAAGTCGAAAACTATAGGCCAATAGCAATATTATCCTACATTTCAAAAATATTAGAAAAGGCTATGTACAACAGATGCCAAAAATTGATTAAAAATATAACATGCTATCTGCAGGGCAAAATGGGTTTATAAAAGGTAAATCAATTAACACAGCCATATTTAATTTTTTAGATGCAGTTTATAGTTCATTAGATAAAAAAGAACATAACATTAGCATATTTTTAGATCTTTGCAAAGCCTTCGACCTAGTTAATCATGAGATAATGGTAACAAAATTGGAATGCTTTGATATAAGAGGTTTAGCCAATTGCTGGTTTAGATCATATCTAAATCTACGTGAGCAATTAGTTGAAGTAGTACAAACAAACTGTTATAATCAAACATCTGAAGTGTATAGATCTGATATAAAATACGTAACTTGTGGAGTTCCCCAAGGTTCAGTTCTAGGGCCCTTTTTATTTCTATTATATATAAATGACTTAGTAAACCATCTACATCCAAACAAGACTGTATTGTTTGCTGATGACACGTCCATAGACATAATGGGTGGTGATAAAGATGTTGAAACAGACATATTGATTTTAGAACAAAGAATCCAGGAATGGTTTATACAAAATAAGTTAATAATAAATAAAAATAAATCTGTAGCCATCTCATTTAATCATGTTCAAAATATTAATGCTCATAAGCCAAAAATAAAAATAGAAAATGAACTGGTGCACTATAAATCTACTACTAAATTCCTGGGTGTATGGATTGATGAACATCTGAAATGAAGCATCATGTTGAAAAACTGGCATCCAAGTTAAGTCAGCTTTGTTTTATGTTTAGATCTATAAAAAATACTGCAAACTTGAACACTTTGAGGAATCTATACTTTGCATATTTCAACAGTTTACTAAAATTTGGTGTGATATTTTGGGGTAATTGTGATAAAGAGAATATAATCTTCAAAATTCAAAAACGAGCAATTAGAATAATAATGGGGAAGAAACAAAAGGAATCCTGAAATAATCTATTCCGAATGCTTCATATATTACCACTTCCTTGTATATATATATATATATATATATATATATATATATATATATATATATATATATATATATTAGAAGTTGTGACATTTGTTAGAAAACACCTGGTATATTTTCAGACTAATTGTGAAAAGCATAGCTATCACACAAGAAATAGGCATAAACTGAGCATAACTTCACATAATACTTCATTATTTAGCAAAAGCATAAGACATTCTGTAATTATATTGTATAACAAGCTACCTGATAACATTAAACTTACCACCACAGAAGCTACATTTAAATGTGAAGTGAAAGACTTATTACTCCAACATTGTTTTTATTCAATTAAAGAATTTGTAAGTACTTTTTAATAATTATGATCACATTAGGGTGAATAATTTAATTTATTGTAACTAAGTGTATATTTATTCTATTTTGATGATACCATGAATTCTTGTAATTCCCACAGTTGACAATAAATCAAATCAAATCAAATCAAATCAAATCAAATCAAGTCAATAATGATAAAATAGTAAACATTTTAAAGTAAAATTTTTATTTTATTTTAAACACTGTTTTATTTTCAGATGATCAGTTCCTGTTTGGGGATATACTACTGCAAATGGCTCTAAACAAATTAAATGAAACAACTGCCCCAATATAATATGAAAATTATTGCAATAAACTAAAAATTATCACATATTTTTGAAAACATTGCATAAGATGCAACATGTTTTAAATGGGGAGATTATAAAATAAGTTGACAATTTTAATGATTTATTTACAATATAGTGTGTCTCACTGCAGAAATGAAGTCATTAATATCAAAATTAATAATTTTAATAGAATGTGTGATAGCATTCCATGAATACTGAAAGGTAAAACACATGAAGTTTTACTAACTCTCATTTTTACAAAATGAAGGCCATTCCCATGCTCACTTATGATAATGAAAATTGTGCAATAAAAATGCCTGACACTAGAATAATGAAAGCAACAGAAATGAGATTTCTATGTTGAATAGCAGGATAGATCATTTTAAATAAACAACAAAGTGTAAATATCAGGGAGACTTAGGTATATTAATCTTAGCATATACAAAGAATGACAGATGACAGACTTCCCAAATTATAAACCAAAAGGAAACAGGAGCATTGCAATCCTCTGGCTAAATAGCAAGGTGTGGATGCCTATCCATGAATAGTTCTTTCACACTGGCCATAATAAAGTCATAAGTTGGAAAGATAAGAAAGGTTCCTTGCTTTAAGGAGGACAAGATAGCTCAGTTGGTTAGAGCATCAGCACACAAGGCTGAAGATTTGTGGTTCAAATCCCAACCATGATCCAAATTTTCAAGTCTGATTCTTGCTTTCTACTGTTATATTCTGGCATTCTCTTAGATGTAGATAACAGACCAAGAGAGGCAAAATCTGAAACCTATTTCATGTGCTTATCTGATTGATCTTTCAAGCACTTTCTGTCTTCAAAGTTGTATAAATACATATATTAGTATATACTAAATACATGATTATAGAAAGCTGCAATATCCCAACGTGCTAAAAATAAAACAAGTAAAATTGTAGAATAAGTAGATCATGAGACTTTCTGATACACTAGTTAATTTCCAAGTTATGAAACACACTTAAATTATGTATGACCATGCACCTTTGGTTCTTTTTCTAGCTGTCTCATATAGAATATTTGTTAAACTTATGCATTACATAAATACAGTGAACTCATTTTAATTTGAACTCCAAGAGAATATTAAAAAAAATCCATCATGAAGGAGCTGTGTAAACTAAGCGAATTCTTCACCAGTTGAATAACTTTAAAAATGAATATAAAATAAAAATTATGGCCTTATTAATTAATGAAATGAAATAAGTTACGGCATTACTGTGTGATTATTATTATTATTATTATTATTATTATTATTATTATTATTATTATTATTATTATTATTATAGCATAAAAATTAATATATACTATTAATTAAATGTAGTATATGACCAATAATAAACAAAGCTATACTGTATGGGTGCTTTTAAATATTTTAAATATAAGTTTTTTGAATGATTGAGTCAAATTTGTAACACTTATATCACTAATAGTTTAAAAAATGAAAACTAAGTTTGTGGAGCTAATCGCTCCCATCTTCAATTCCAGATTGATTGCCGGCCTTGTTCTTCGTGGTGGTTTTGTTTGTCTTTGATGGCGGTTGGATAAACTTCTGTACTAAGATGTCACTTGGGTGGATTTCGAAGTTGTAAACGTTACTTTTGTTCTTCCAGATATAAATGTTTTCCCAGACTGTAAGTTATGTTTTTCCTGTAACATTTTTAGTAGTTTGGGATTCCTGTTAATATTATGTTTTTGATACCAAAAATGCCAAGCTACTGATGATTTTTTTTCCTGTCTTTGATTTATGTTCCTGATGTGTTCTTTTGCTCATGTTTTTATATTTCTTTTAGTCTTTCCAATGTAAATTTTTTGACAATTGATACATTCCATCTGATATATTCCTGATTTGTTCTCTTGAGGAATATCCTCTTTTAGTTTAGAATTTAGTATATTTTACAAAATGTTTTATGTTACAAATTCGACTCAACCATTCAAAAAACTTATAATAAACATCACTGTTACAAAAGTCCACCATATTTAAAACTAATTTTTAAATATACCCAAGTTTATGAAATGAACCCTTGGTATTACCTTAACATTCACTAAAATAGAGAGGAATAACAGAATGTTCCCCGTTACATTGCACATTTAAGATGTTCATACATTTCCATACATTTATGAAAAGTAAGTGAAGCTTTAATTAATAAGATGTTCATATATTTCGATAAAATAAAAACATGTTACTATTTAAAAACAATCATGATGTATTAAGCAAATATATACAATCAACAATAAACAATAAAAGTTTCATCGATTTTCATTGGCTTTGAAATTTAATTTAAATTTATTGTAGTAAAATCATGTAATGCAAAAGTTTTCTGAAGGTTATATAAACAATGTATACAGTTTTTTTCACACTAACTCCATTCACTTACATAAATTTGGAACATATGTTTCGGGAGCGATATACCACTCCATTGTCAACAGCTTCGTAAGTACACTTATTTCTGAAGGTTGTTACAGAGCGCTCTTACACACAAATACAATTCTGATATTAGATTAATGTTTGTCATTTGCTATCTTCACGGCAATGCTTTTTTTAAATATAAAATATATTCCACATTATAAATGCAGTTTGTATGCTGAATTAATTTGTTCTTTTATTTTAAACAATAGAGT
This sequence comes from Metallyticus violacea, assembly GCA_030762175.1. Taxonomy (NCBI): domain Eukaryota; kingdom Metazoa; phylum Arthropoda; class Insecta; order Mantodea; family Metallyticidae; genus Metallyticus; species Metallyticus violacea. Next base: position 87,644,838 of record CM060837.1, read on the forward strand.
GAAAATTAAATGCACAAGTACTTTTAAATTTCTGTTTTTAAGTATAACCCTACTCCTGATGGTCCAATTTCTCTAATTTTCAGAAACTATTTTTTGTTTTATTTTATTTAAATGGTATATATTGATTTTTGTAGTGAAAAAGCAAATATTGCTACTGATGGAGGGATTTTGAAATGTTGGATTTCATATAAACCCCCATTCCTAATGATCTGATTTCATTGATTTTCATAAATTATTTTTCTTATTTTATTTTAATGGCATATACCCAGTTTCCTTTAAAAAAATTTAAAATTGCTCTAGCAGCCGCAATTTTATAATTTTGCTTTAACCCACACTCGATTTTCATGTATACCCTCCCATGCCCAATTACCCTGATTTTTAGAAAATATTTTTATTAATTTATTCTAATGGAATATACAGAGTTTCATTGAGAAAAAACAAAATTTGCAGCCTCTAGAATGCTTTTTAATTTTTTTTTTAAATTTTTGCTTTAGGTTAACTCCCACCCCCCAAAGATCCAATTTTGCTAGTTAATGAACTTGACGAATCATTTGTTAATTGATGGTTATATGTGGAGTTCGTACAAATAGAAAAATCGAGAAAATACAAAAATTGTAAAGCTAGAGCATTAACAACCACACACACACACACACGCGCACATATATAATGTGTGTGTATATATATATATATATATAATATAAATGAAAAATAAAAATAAAGCAACACTATTAACAATGTAACAAATTAACAGTAATAATAAAGGTAGATAATGATAAAACCCTCAGATAAAGTCACACTTGAAATTGTTAGAATGGTACTTACATTTGTTCAGCCAAAATTTCATAACATTACCTTGGATAGATGTCATGGTATAAGGTGTAATAAACAATAAAGTCTTTTAGAAAACACAGAGAAAGTAAGAAATAAAATTAAAAGAATAATAGATAAATAGTAAAGAAGTCAAAAGCAAAACACGCAAAAGCAAATTAAGCTTAATAAGCCAAGTTAAAAGCAACACCAGAGGTGCAAACAATATAAATGAAAAATAAAAATAAAGCAACACTATTAGCAATGTAACAAATTAACAGTGATAATAAGCCTTTATTATTACTGTTATTTTTTATATATATAATATACAAGAAAAATAATGTAACACTATTAACAATGTAACTAAATTAACAATAAGTAGTAAAGCAGAAACGATAAAACACTAAAAAAAAGTCACAGAGTTGTAATCGCTTTATGTGGAACTATAGAATTCTTCTTGCCATAGAAGAACTCGAGTAGTTTGACATATAGGATTACAACTCTGTGACTTTTTCTTAGTGTTTTATCTTTTTCTGCTTTACTAATTATTGTTAATTATATATATAAGTTTTTCATTGTCATTTTTGGTACCTAGTAGGTAGGATTAATGGAGGTTCAAAGAAATTTTTCAAAAATAGTATCATGGGTGCAATCCTTCACAATTTGCTAAAATTGAATTAACAAAAATATATACAAATTATTAAAAATCTCAATAACACAAAATAAATTTTTACAGAAATAATTAACATGCAGTGGAAATTACCTTTAAAACTGCTGTATTTTGTGTTGTCCTATAGTGCAAGACAAACATCCACTCATAATAAATAAACTAGCAGTAAATGAAACTATTTTTAATGTAGATGGATAAATTGTTTGGTACTTTACTATACCATAGTCTTTAGTAATATCATATTTGTTCCTCACACTTTTTTCCAGTTCTTTTACAACTTATATGAGGTAAAGTTACAAATTATCTGCACTTTTGCCATAACAATCTTTCAGTTTGTCACACTGCTTTCTGAGCATTTATGCTTAGAGTTGGCATCACTTGATCACCTTGATTTAATTATTTTCTCATCATTAGCTAAGCTAAAAGCCAACTGAGAGTTCTCGAAACTGGTTCTATATATTATGACAAGACAACTGAAGCATTAAGAGTGTGTAGTTCAACTACTATAATATCAGTTATATGATTGGCTTCACTATGCAAGTTCCAATTTACATTTTAATTTATTTTAAACGTAAACTACTCCTCTACTACTGTCTTTGGATAATTGTAAACCAGTTGAAATTCATTATTCAGTTTGCTGTCTGATTAATGCTAAAAATTCTTGGAAATAACTATTAAAAAAAACATAAATTAGAATTCAGGACTAAGTATTGGTTTTTAAATAAATAAATAAATATCTGCCTTCTAAATATCGAAATAAAAGGTTAAAATTTTGTATTAAAGAGGAATTTTTTTTAACATTGTTTTCAATAGGAATTTTAAGGGAAACAAGCTTCTGTTTGAATTATTTACTTTCAAATGGTAAAGAGACCATAAGGAAAGAAGTTTAATTTTTTTCTAACATCTTTATTACTATAAACTACAAACCAATGATAATATTAAATTCATATTGCTGTAATTAAGTGAAACAATGAAATTCAGGTACATTGTAGATTACTCATTTCTTGGATTATTACATTCGTACTTGTTCAGTTTGTTTTATATAAGAAAGATGAATTTTTAAAACATGAAACAGTTATTACCTATGAAGGAAATTAAAAAACAAATACTTATATCATCACCTGAATGTGGCTACTTGCCATAGCTAAAACAGATAATAAAAGGTACCAGATTAGGGCTATACAGTGATTTCCCAGCTCAGTATGTTCAAAAGATCATGACAAAATTTTCAAACATGCCAAACAGTTACAACATTCATATTATTAATTCCTGCTATTTCACAGTAAATTTCAAATTGCAATTCCAAATTGAATTTTGACACAAACTTAAAAGTTTTTTTTAAATATTAGGTTAAGTTCTCCATTTCATTTGTTGACTGACTGCTTAGCAAGTTTTGGACTGTTTGGTGTGGTGTGGCTGAATCTGGTGTTGCTATTCTGTCAACATCTGTTGACTGGAATAGGAATTTACTGCATAGGTGGAATGTCAAAATTCATTAATTTAAATGGATTTTTTAGTATACAACTTTCTCCAATGTGGATAGTTCTATTGCAGTATGCATTTTTTTACAAAATGGCTTTTTGTTTAATTTCATGATTGTGTTTCCAAAAATGAGTTCCTACTTCCAATTATTCCAATTGTTTTAGTCAAGACATTTCTAGTGTTCTTTCTTCCTGGTTTTAAAATGTTGCTTAGTTTTTCCTATGTAATTTAAATTGCAATTTAAGCATTCTATTGCATATATGCCTGATTTTTTTTTTTTCTCTGGTAGCATGCAACTTTCAGTAAAGAACCTAATAAATTTTTTATATTGTATTTATTTTGCGGTGCTAATTTTATGCCATGTTCTTTGAAGAATCTTCCTAAACTTGTGAGGATTCTATGATATGTGAATCTGCTATATTTGCAATTCTTTCTCATATTTTTAAACATGAAAATGTCTTTAATGGATTTTTGTTTTTTGAATATGCCAATGTTTTTAACTATAATGTTAGTGCTGTATTCATTGATTATTGTAATATTGAGTATTTATTGTAATTCTTTATTGTATTCTGTTTTTCTGAGTGGGAAATTAACTATCTGTGTATCAAACTATTGAAAATAGCATATTTATGTGGAATTTGGTTGTAGCTGTTATTTTTAAGCGGTTATCTGTATGTGTGCCTTTGTATAAATATCAAAGTTCAATTTCTAATAATTTTGTAGTTTAAAAATGAGAATTTCACATTTTCTTTGGTTTCTATGGTAAATTTATGGTTTTCTCTTATATGAGGAGTTTTAGAGTATCTGTTGAATATTTCTTTGGTATTATTGCAAATACATCATCTACATATTTGAATAACATTTTAAAAAGTAACGCAAAAATGATAATGGTGGTTTAATGGTTAAAAAAAACTTATGAATAAGTCTACCAGAAATGGAGAAAGTGCATTTCCCAGAGAACTGGTTGAATACAAAAAAGGTTTAATATATGCATGAATTTGTGAGTTTTATTAAATTGTCTATTTCTTCTATTTAAATTACATTATATACTTTAAACAACTGGAAAAATTGGCAGTAATGACTCATTTTTAGGAACACAACCATGAAATTAAGCAAGAAGGTATTTTGTTGGAAGAAATACATACTCCAATACAACTATTCAAATGGAAAATTTTTCATTTTAAAGAACCGAGATAAATAATGAATTTTAACATTCCTTTTCTTCTGGATAAATTTAGTAAATTCTTACTCCAACTAACAGGTATCAGCAGAGAAGCCTCTCAGATCCAGCCATGACCACACCAAACAGCCCAGAACTTATCAAGCAGTCATCAACAGCTGAAGATGGGAACAGAAAACACGTTCTAATTTTTAAAAATAGCCTGTAAGTAAAGTTTGTATCATCATTCAAAAACATTCAATTTGGAATATTTCATAACTTCTAAACACTCAAAAATGTGAATTGGCAAGTTTTCTTTTACACATCAAACCAAATAATGTGCAGCACATTCACTCAAAACGCATCCTTATATAGCAAGTGTTTAACTATAATTCCACTTAATGATTGAAACAGTATCTATCATGGTAAGAAACATGCTGCTAATTAAAATGCAAACTTTAAATTTTGCCCTTATTGACCTATCAGTATGTGTTATATTCAAGGCATAGTTATATCTTCAATGAAGAAACCTGTCCCTTTTATTTAGCATTTGGAACTTGTGCCAAAATTTTGTCATAAAATTTTGGTGAAATTCCTTGTATACCATTGCATGAAGGTATTTCTGCTCTGTTTTGTTTCTGAATCAGAAGTGCACAGTGTTTTACAAGGGCAAAATGATAAGTCTAATAAATTTCTACAAAATGACATAAAATTTTGTTAAGCTGCATGACTGTTGGTAAGCATGATTCTTGTAATAATTTTTTTTACATTTTATAACAGATGAAATGCACAATTCTTTGTTGGCAGCTATCTTAAGGGATCGGTGCAACACGTTTCATAGAAATGCACAAAGATGAGTATCATACAATGACAATACATTTTTATTTAAACAAGTGAACTGCAGCCCAGAGGCAGAGCAAAGTGAAGGAATTTCATGGGAACTCTGCACCAGCACTCAAGACCATTTATTACTAAATAAATGTGGCCAGATAAGCACTGCAGGTTTCTGAAGAAATGGTTGATAAAATTCATAGTATCATGATAGAAGATGGTTGCATTTAGGATTATTGAGATGGTAGGCATCTCATATGAACAGGTATACAATATCCTGCATATCAAAAAGTTGAGTGTGCAATGGGTACCACTTTTGTTGATTCCAGCTTGAGGAAGGACAAATCAAAATAGTGTTTGGGTAAGTTGCACCATAATCCTGACTTTTGTGACTGTAGAAGAAACTTGGATCAACCACTATACACTGCAGACAAAACAATGCGTTGCTGAAGGGGAAAATGCACCAAATAAAGCTAAAACTATTTTGTCAGGGGGAAGAATGATGGCAACCTTTACTCACAGGGTATCATCATGATTGACTATTTTGAATAGTTACAATTGTTATTACTCAACATTATTGGATCATTTGCATAGTGAGTTTAAGCAGAAGTGATCAAGATGGCATGTTAAAACATACTCCTCCACCAAAATAATGTGCCTGCTCACATATTGGCCATTGCAACGGCAATAGTGCACATTCTGGGCTTTGAAATAGTTCCCCACCTACCCTATTCCTGAATTTTTGACTAAAATGACTTTTTTCTCTTCCCTAACCTTAAAAATTGACTTGGGAGGAACACATTTTTCTTAAATGAAGCGGTTACTAGTGCTACAAACAAGTGTTATGCATAGTTTGAAAGAAATTTTTTTTCTGAGGGAATAAAATATTGGAACCTCACTGCACCAAATATATTGAGCTCATAGAAGATTATATTGAAAAATAAACTTTTGTTTATGCAAAAAAAATGTAATTTACCAGTCTTATCAATCCACCTTTGTATACCCTACATGCTTCAAACTGCAGAAAGTAAACACCACTACAAATTTAATCTCAGAATAATTAAAAACAGAAAGTTTCCAGGTCTGAGTAAATTGTTTACAATAATATGTTATGTGGTAGCTCATAACTTTATTTGTAACAACTTAACTTCTATTCCATGCTACCATGCAGCTTTAACAATGTGATATGAATTCATTGTTGCACAGGGTTGAGAACATTATTGCGCAATGATTTATAAAAAGTAGGAACAGTGGAACAGTGTCATGATAGATATACATAGACTTTAGAGAACCCTACTCCCTCATATAGAACATTCTTGAATTTAAGAGGAACCGAATATTTTTAAAGAGAGAAACAGAAGACCTCTGGTGACAATAATTGCAGAAAACATCGCCACTGTGGAAAAGATGGTGCAAGAAGACCCCTAAATGATGCAATTCTCTGTCATAACCAGGTAAGGTACTTGGATAAGATGCGCAGTTTTCAAGTGCAAAAGCTTTGAAAAAATTAAAAGCTTCATATGTGCTCTAGCTTCAATGGATGCAACTACCATCAAGTATGCCCACAATTGCCTAACGACAAAGACCTAGAGTTTAAACTTTTTGCAGTGCATGGCCACAGATATTTGCCTATTGTGATTCTGAGTTTAGAAGAAGGTATGGAAAAGGAGGAGCAGTGGAAGAAGTTGACAACTGTGGGACACCTTGACAGACTCTCCCAAGCCAAACTTGAATTCATTTTGAGGAACAATCCGGATGTGAAAGCCTTTGGAACTTCCATTGAACTCCCTTTCCAAGTGCTTACAAAATGTGCTCCATTGGTTTCAGTAGATGTTGAGCTGAGCTTCTCCATATAAGGATCTCCTGAGCTTAAAGCACTAGCAACTTACATTTGAATATATAGAAATATTATAGGTAATCCAGTTTAACAAATTATTTGATACCCAATAAATGTCACTTTTACTTACTATAAATTATGGTTACCTTATATTATTACAATTTTTTTGAATAAATAATGTTTTAGACCAGAATAAGGGTATTTTATCAGCGCCTTTTTCAAACCATGTTGTATAAATTTTCTCTCCTCATTCCTATCCTAATTTTGCACCTTAAATCCATTCTCAATTCATTAGATCTGCTCATTACATAAAGTATAAATGAGGTGTGGAGTGATGAAAATAAGTTAAAGAGTGTACCCAATGTACTGAGGGTGAAGAGGGTAAATTATCATCAGCCAGAATCCAAAAGACAATCCACAGCATGATAACACATATTCTCACAAGACAGCTCTCTCTGCTGGAAAAGTTATAATACATTGTAATGGCATGTGAATGAACAAATTCTTGAACAGTATCAAGAGAAAAGAAAGATAAGTCACAGCACAATGATGGAAGATAAACTGAAGCCTGCAATTCGCTCTCGTCATCATGGACTCCTGTCTAAAGGCTTCCTCCTTCTCCATGAGTATACTTGACCACACACTGCTACTGCAACACCAACTTTCAAAAACTGATATTTGAGACCCTTAACCTTATCCCTTACACCTTGATGTGCTTGGGAAGCTTAAGAAAGTATTATGAGGATGAAAGTTTCACAGTTTTTTTTAATAGTGTTTTAATGCCCATATCAACTCCTGAGGCATCATAGACAGTGGACACTGGTGGTACATGAAATGAAATGATAAACTGGGGAAGAATTTTTTTTTTGAAGGAAGGAAGTGTTCCAGGTCTATGTTTAGGGAACTTCCCTGGCATTTGCCATTTATGAGGACTGAGGAAAACCTGTACAAAACCAATCTTGGTGCAAATCAAATCCCTAACCTCCTGCTTATGAGTTCATGCCTTAATGACCTTGACCACCTCTGAGGGTAAGCCTCACAGTTTCTTTCTTATTTCTTTTTTTTTTCTCTTTCTTTTGATTAGTGTTTAATGCCCGTTTTTACTACTGAGGCACCACAGGTGGTGGACACTGATGATACATGATATGAAATGATATATTGGGAAAGGATTTTTTAGGAAGGAAACATTCCAGGCCTAAGTTTAGGGTACCTCCCCAGCATTTGCCATTAATAAGGACTGAGGAAAACCTGAAAAAAACCTCAATCAGGAAGGATGGTACTGGTGGGATTCGAACCCCAGACCTTCCACTCACGAGTCTGTGCCTTAATGACCTCGGCCACCCATGGCGGTCAAGCTTCACAGTGATAACAAGGTGAAGGAGATGGCACATTTCTGGCTTCAGAACAAAACTAAAATCTTTATTGTCTCTAGGAATACAGAAATAGGAATAGTGCTTTGAAAAGCTTGATGATTACATAAAAAATAGTATTATGTTTGTATGTACATATATGTGTGTCTGTATGTGTAGTATGCACTGCAATAAAGTACAGTTAAGTTATTTGAGATAGAAACCAACAGAGTGATGTCATGTACTGGAAGAAGCCAGTTATATACTGCAAGTAGCAGCTTGTAGTTAGTTTGAAGGAGGCCTTGTTAGTGAGTATGTGTTCATGTGTTACTTGGCATGCTAATTGTGCCACTACATAAATATAGTCTTGCAGAATGGATTTTTATGTATTTACAGTACATATGTTAAAAGATTCTTGCAGAGAAGTGGTAAGGCAATTCACATAAAAATATCGTGGTAGAGAAACTGTTCACCAACTTATTAAAAGCTTTTAAAAGATAGCATCTTTCAATATAAAAGAAATGTGTTCCAAACTGCTGTGTTCTTACAGAAGAAAAGTTAGATGAAATACAGGAATTTCCTATGCAAATACCAGCAACGTATTCAGGGACATCATTTTCAACATTTCTTTTAACACAGGCTAGTGCTTATTATTAATAGTTTTTATGCATTCAACATAAATATTAATTAAAAATAATAACTTTACCATGATAACTCCTATCTGCCTTTTCCCAGTAAGCAGTCTGTAACTCAAATAACTTTCCTTATTATTGTATACATTACGTAAAACAGTCACATACTCCAGCAAATAGATGTGCATAATATAGATTATATTTTGGAATATGTAAAAACTTTCAACTAAACTGATTAATTACACATTTTAATTTGCTTGCATTCTCTTTCATATTCAGCACTTCAAAGCAATTGGTGGAACAAGATGTAGCCAATTAACCTAACTCCTCATTAGAAAGCTGACACAAGGCAATTGGAACTTCCTAATAATGTAGCAAGAAAAGCTTGTCCTTAAAAAACAGACAGGTATAATTAGGATCAAATAAGGAGTCTTATTTTTCAGTAAATACAGTGACAACAAATTACATAATCATATCTGCCTTTACAACTCACTGAGTAAATTTCTTTATTTAACATTTTTCTAAAGACTATCCTAAACTTAGGTATTCATTTTTTATACTAAACTCCATTTACTTACATAAAATAAGACACATTTCTGGAGAATCTCCCCCAGCTTCAGTTGCTCAATGAACCGTCATCTTATTTTATGTAAGTAAATGGAGTTTAGTGAAAAAAGGAATACCTAGGTTTAGGATATATTACCACTCCATTGTTAACAGCTTCGTAAGTACAATATTGATATATAGATCTATTTTTACAACAAAGTACCTGTTGAATATTAAGGTAATATTTGGAAGATATGCCCTCCATTAACTTTATTTTTTGTGCTGTTCTATTCATGCAGCACTTTTGAATCATGCAAAATTATTTAGTGCATATCAAGTGACCATAACTAAAACAAAATCAACATAAACCTGTGAATCTGTTGGACTGGGATGTTAATTAGTTTAATTGCATATTTGAATGAATGACCAATGAAAAGCTTTGAACATTACTGATTATTAAAAAAGTCCATCAGTTAGGAGCTGCTTAAACTAAGTGAATTTTATTAAAATGTAAATAACTTTTAATAAAAATTAATACAAATTCCAAATTAGGGCTGTTAATTAATGAAATGAAATAAGTTATGGTATTACTGTGTGGTATTCGGGGAACAAAATTATAATTCTTGCAATCTATAAGCATCACAAAAAAGAAATCACATCTTTAGAAGTATTAATAGTATTATTATTGTTGTTGTTGTTAATGTAATAATTTAAATTGAACCACAAAAATTAATGATATACTATTCATTAAATGAAATATATGATCAGTGATAAACAAAGCTAAACATTTACACATTTTTAAATGTAACCATGTATATGAACTTATCCACTGATATCTTCATATTCACATAAATACAGAAAAATAACAGAAAGTGTCAAGTTATATTGTGTATTTAAGAAGATTATGTTCATATATTTCAATAAAACAAAAACATGTTACCATTTAAAAACAATTACGATGTACTAAGCAAATATACAGAATCAGCAAAGAACAATTGAAAGTTCCATCAACTTTCATTGACTTTGAAATTTAATTAAAGTGTTATTGTTTAAAAACATGCAACAAAAACATTTCCTGAATGTTATTACAGAGTGCTATTACATACAGATGTAATTCTCAAACACACAATAGATTAATAGCTACCATTTTCATGACCATACTTTTGTTAAATATAAAACATATGTAACATTATAAATATGAGTTTTTATGCTGAATTAATTTCTCATTTAATTTTAAAACAATATAGAGAAAATTACATGGAAGAGCACTTTTTTAATTTCGATTTTCAAGTATCCTTTGGTCCATATAGTTCAATTTTCCTAATTTTCAGAAACTATTTTTCTTATTTAATTAAATGATATACAACGAATTTGTTGTGAAAAAACAATTGTTGGTGCTACTAAAGCAATTTTTAAATTTTGGCTTTCAGATAACTTCCCTTCCTAATGGCCCGATTTGTGTAATTTTCAGGAACTATTTCTCTTATTCTATTTAAATGGCATATACAGAGTTTCCTTGTAAAAAATTACATACTAATGCCACTTGCATGATTTTTAAATTTTTGGTTTCAGGTAACTCCCCCTCCTAATTGTCCGATTTCATTGATTTCTTAAAACTGTTTTTCCTACTTTTTTCAATGGAATATACTGAATTTCCTTTGAAAATGTTTAGAATTTCAGCCACTAGAGCAATTTTTAAATTTCACTTTAACTCCCTAACATTTTTTTTTAGATATACTCCCACTCCAAGTGGCCCAATTGCCATGATTTTCGAAAATACTTATATAAATTTATTTTAAAGATGTTTACTGAGTTTCATTAGATACAGCAAAAATAGCAGCTGCTAGAGTGATTTTTCATTTAATTTTTTCTGTAGGTTAACCCCCCCAATAGTCCGATTTTTTTGGTTAACGAACTCAATCAATTGTTTGTTAATTGATGGATATGTGCCAAGTTACATTGAGAAAAACCCAAAATTGTAACCCCTAGAGCATGCACACACATACATATATGTATATACATACATATTGCATATGTCGGTCCTGGTGGTGTAGTGGTTACCATACTTGCCTCCTAAACCCAAGATCGCAGGTTCGAACCCGGCCAGGACCGATGGATTTTTTTGGGCATAAAAATCCTAAGTATGGCTTCCTTCGGAAGGGAAGTAAAGCCATGGGTCCCGTGTTGTACATTTACGGCACGAAAAAGAACCTCAAGTCTGAAAGAGAGGCCTCTGAGCAAAATTTGTTCGGCCATTTCACGCCCTGAGTTGAATGGAACACTGATGACCTGAGCTGTTAAAGAGCATCCATAAATAAATCAATCAATCAGAAATATTCCATACATATACACACAAAAAATGACATGTTTTTATAATCTTTTTGTCTTTTTCGGTGCCTAGTATGATTGGTACAGATTTGGATAGATTAGTAAAAGATCTTTCCACTAATATAACCATAATAGTTTACATTCATTCAGAATTCACTAAAACAAATAAATTAGGTAAAAAATAGTTGCTTTACTGTATGACTGCAATAGCTTTATTCTTTCAGAATTCCCTAAAATGCATTCAAAAAGGGGTTAATATTTATTCATAAAGAGATAATTATTAAAATCAAACCATACATTCTAGATTTAGGTTTGTTCTAAATAACCTCCACACTGCTATGGATTCCTGGACAGGGCTGCAGATTGTAAACATAATAGAAGTTAGAAACAGTGAAAATGAGTAATTATATAAATTAGGTGACACTAACTGGCTAATTTATCAGAACATGTTTCAAGAGCTTTTACCCTCATCTTCAGCTGGGGACCAAAAGTATAAAGGCTGAAGAAGTTGCACCAAGTTTGTGTCTTTTAGCTTCAATGTATTTTTACATGGAGCAGGTAAACTTTGGGAGAGCATTGTTTGTTGAGAAGCAGTAGTTTCAGTGCATTTACAGATTGGGCCTTGTAATTTAATGGTGTATCTGCTCCAGCTTTCCTGCATTGACCCCTATACATTTTAATTTAATGTCATCAGCTAGTGCCTCTGTGCTTAGCTTCATTTCTTGCACACAGGGTTATTGCTAATGAGTGCATGTGGAGCATGGTGTAACTTACGATGTTCTATGTGGCAGCTTTTTTATATTCCTGGATTTTAGCCAATTCTGATTGTAGCTTTTGCCGGTGAGAATTTAAGTAAATAATTTTTACACCTTTTTCCTTATTGTTTTGGATTTCCTCTGTTCATAGTCCAAGTATAGTACTCTTTTTTTTCTTCTTCTTTTCTTCCAAATTCTAGTATTATTGGCTCCATTTTTACATTTTAATAGTTGCTTAGTGTCTTCTTTTTTCTTGACCATTTTCTTTACTGTGTTCTATAATCTTTTAAATTCTGAACTCTTAAACCATACTCATTATCATTATTACTTTGTTGACTGTTTTCCACACTCTGGGCATATTTGTCAAGGTTTCTCTGGAAATCTCCCTCTGCCATTTACAAGTGGGTTCATGGTGCATTTACATAAGTAAATGTTTCTTTCTGGCCTGTCTCTCCAAATGATTTGAAAGAATTTAGGTTCATTGCCTCTGCAACATGAAACCATTGCCAATTAAATGCAATGTAGACAGTTTTGCATGCATCAGAGAATATTTTGATTTTTTCTCCCCATAATTTTTGTATTTTAACAATATCATCAGAGTCAGTCCTGGTAATGTAGTGGTAACCACACTAAACCCAAGATTGTGGCTTCAATCCGGGCCAGGAGTGATGGATTTTTTTGGGTATAAAAATCCTAAATATGGCTTCCTTCAGAAGGAAAGTAAAGCCGTGGGTTCCATGTCGTACATTTACCGCACGATAAAGAACCTCAAGCCTGAAAAAGGAGGTCCCTCAGCAAAATTTGTCCGTCGTTTCACATCCTGAATTGAATGGGACACCTGAGATGTTAAAGAGCATCCATAAATAAAACAAATTAAACAACAATATCATCAGTCTTAGTGCAATCATCACTAAACCCCCTCACTATAGGGGATATGCTTCTCCTTTCACACATTGGACTAACTAAACAGACTAATTTGCAGTGTTTATGCTATAGCTCAAACCACAATTCATCATTAATATTCTTTCACTAATTAAGTTTAATTTTCATGTTTATTTAGCCCATTGTAGTATTTTTTTTTATTCACAATCCTCAATAATGATTTCTTTGCTGTAACACACCCTTTAAGAGTTGCTTTCTGAAGTTGTCTCTTTACTGTTGAGATACTCACAAGTTCATCCCTAAAGTGATTAATGTCTGTCTGCACTCTTTTGAAGAGGTCATGGTTCTAAGTATTTTTTTTCACTTTTTTAAGTCATCACAGTTAAAGTAGCCACACGCCTATTAGTTTCAAATTAGAAGGAAATTCTAGTTCAAAAGTTGGTTTTAATTTTATGGTGGCTCCTTTTTCTGCTATATTATCAGCAAGCTCATGCCCCTTTAATCCCACATGGCTTGGCATCCATTGTAAAATTACTTCTGTATTCCTGATCTGGATTGTATGATATTGTTTTCTTATTTCATTTATAGTGTATGTCGATGGTTCACTGTAATTCTTTGTAGTGCTGCCTTAGAGTCACTTAAGATAACAAGTATTTTCTTTATGTTAGGTTTACATAGCAAATTTTCTAATGCTGCTCTAATGGTCATTATTTTGCCATCAAAATTGTTAGCATACTGTACTAAAGGTGTATATTGAGAGAATTCTTCAGAGTATATTCCAAAACCTGCTTCTCCATTTTTAAGAGATCCATCTGTACACCATGTATCAGGTGTAATGTAATGGTCAGTTAGTATGATGGCAGATTTAGTGCTTATTTTTAAAATTTTGTCTAAATCTTCTTTGTGTATTTATTTTTTGAAAGTCTATTGCATTTTTAATCATTGTTTACTATTAGGAATATGAAATCATTTATTCCTGCATTGATTACTTTTTAATCTCTGTTCCAGTACAGCTGTTTTAATATCTATCTTTATTTTAATCGGCAGGTTGTTAAGATTATGCTCTGTGTTGCAGCAATTGGTGTTGTTTTAATGGCTCTTATTATCATTAAGGACCTAGATTGTATTGTATCCAATTTAATTTTAAGTTGGTTTTTTATTATGGATATTACCTCACCTCCATAGGGCAAATCCGGCTTTATGTAGCTTTTGTATATGTCATGAAGGAGACAATGGATTATGTGGTCATGTTTTAACACAAAATAACATGATGGAATACACAAAAAACAGATTTTATAAACCCCCTTGCATTATGAGAAAATCAGTGTATTTTATGCAGAAGTGGAACAAATCCACACATTAGAAGAGCTGAAATTAAATATGTGTGAAATTTAAAGTTGAACTGATGCACGTGACAGTTTTCTAAAAAGCTGTCAGAAGTGTGTGAATGTAGCAGGACAACATTTACTTACCATAATTGTGGGAATTTATCAATTGTGCATATAATAACCCACATTGAGGAATTACTGACTGTCAGCTGTCATGGTATGGACAACAAAACTATGAAAGATATTTTGATTTGGGTGCAGAAGAATGGCTGGCATAAATAATAGGCCTTATTTTGACTATAACAGAGTACTCTACTTCTAATTCACTGATCTTGACAATGTAATTTATTTTTTTCAGTTCAATTTTAACACATCAGAGCAATTTGGAATTAATATTCAATTTTTATTTTATAAAGATTAATTTAAAAAGACATGCCACCTGCATTTTAAGTAACCAAATTTCTGAGACAGGGCTGTTTCATTATCACCATATGAAACAGTTCTAGATATTAAAATGGCAATATTGGGGCAAAAATTAAAAATTAATCAACACATTCCTGACAGCACACAACAATTACATATAAGATTTAAACAAAATTTTAAAAATAAGTACTAGGTTTAGTACTTATACCATTATACCAATTGATCCTTTAAAATATATAGATATCACTGTGAAACAAAATCTGGATACAACAGTCTCCAAGAACAAAACCCTACCTGAAGTATTAAGATTGACAGCACTTAGTACATTAAACAACTATTATCCATTCATTTTTTACACTAAACTCCATTTACTTACATAAAATAAGACTCATTTTGGGAGAGATTCTCCCAAATGAATACCTAAGTTTATTGTCAACAGCTTCGTAAGTACCATATTTAATTATTATCTAACTGATACATTGTGTAGAGTGTATAATTAAAAATGGAGAAGCAGGCTATGGAATATACTGTGAAGAATTCTCTCAATATACACCTTTGGGTCAATATGCTAACAATTTTGATGATGAAATAATGGACATTAGAGTATCTTTAGAAAATCTACTGTATAGATCTAACATAAATTAAAGAAGTGTGATTTTAAATGAAATAAGAAAACTATATCATACAATCCAGATCAGAAAGAGTTTTACAGTGGATCCTGAGACATGTGGGATTGAAGGGGAATGAGATTGCTGATACTTTAGCAAGAAAGGAGCCACCTTAAAATTAAAACCAACTTTTGAACTAGAACTTCCTTATAATTGAAACCTATAAAAAGATTAATAATTGAACAAGAACAAAATATCCCACAAAAGCTTAAAGGAAAATCACATCTAAATACTCTAAATACTCTCAAACTTCTTTTTATCGCAACCAAGAAAAACTGGAGTTTCCCAATTCAACTTAGTTGTTAGGCATGATTGCCTACCAGAACACCTCTTCAGGATGAAATTAATCAAAGACAGCTACTGCCCGCTGTGTAAGGAAGTGAATACTGCCCATAACAAATAACATCTATTGAAGTGCAGCCAACTTGATAGCAACAAACAAATGAAAGATAATTTAGAAGCTCTTTATTGGGAAGTTAGGGAAAAAAATTATCTGTATCAGCACCCCCAATGACCACTAGCAATCAACCAATGAAACAACCAACCAACATACCACATAAATGCTTCATATTAAGTGTGGATCAATTACTGTATCATTAACATTCCCAAACATCAAATTGATAAGATCAACTGCTTGCAATTTATGGACAAAATGACCTTATAAACTTTCAAGTTTAAATTTACTAATTTCAGAAGATGAACCGATGTGTAAAAATAACAATTTTCTAAAAAGATGCCAGAAATGTGTGGATGTAGCAGAACAAAATTCTATCATAAGATAAGTGCTTATTTTAATTGTAATTGTAAGAATCACTTGTGAGATATTACATTCCCTGGCCATATTATTAGATTCACCCTAATATTTTTAAATTCATTTATTATGTTTATCATCTATGTCATTGTTATCCTTCACTGAACATTATAAAGGGCATATTGTTGTTTAAAATAACACGTTTCATTCTTATAAGTGTCTACATTGTTGTTAAATAAACATCAGTTACTGTGATAACTACAAACTTATTTCAGCCCTGTGCTATTGAAGTTTAATTAGTCAGTTCATGTATGGTTTGAAACATGACAGTTAGTGTTCAGTGTGAAAAATATGAACTGCTTGCAAGAATAATGGGCAATTACGTGATCTGACACCTTGAAAGATTGCAGAGTTAAAAGCACATGTTAACATTAATGCTTTTTCAAATTGAGAGGTTTCTCAAAAATTGCAGCTATCTGAAGCATCTCTAAGGTAAATTATGACTAAAATTGATTTGGGTGTGGAATTAGGCCCTCAAGGGAGGAATAAATGTGACCAAAAACCAATTTTCACTCCACAGAAAGTTGTTTAAAAAAGATGCAAAGGAAACTTTCTAGCACAAAACAAATTAAATTTGGTATTGAAGACAGTGGCATCACAGTATCTGAAACAAATGTAGGTACAAACTTTCAGAAAAATAATTTAATAAAAGCATGCACATCTGCTCACAAGCCCAAATGAACCACACATGGCTCCGAAACATCTTAAGTGGGCAAAGGATCACAAGGACAAAGAATTGAATTTTTGGCAATCGGTAAATAGGTAAAACTAAATTTTAAAATTTTTATAAGCTTAAATTCACATTTAAATGAAATTATCATTGAACTTTTTTATAATTTCAGATTTATTTTAATGATGAGAACACTGGAACTTGAAATTCTCACAATCAAAACTCAGTTTGTGCGACAACATCCTGGTGAAAAGTATAAGTTCGATTATTTAAAATTAATTTTGTGTTGGAACTAATACAGTGTAGTACATCAATTTAACAAACAGTGACAGTGAGTAATACTTGCTGAAAGCTGATTCTTGAAACTGTGTATATTCATTTCTTTTGTTCTACTCATAATTAAATAAAACTGTTAAAAACACTTTTAAGAGATGAAAATGTGATATAAAATGGGACTATCTTTTTTAATTCCTAATACTTATTGTTAGTTTTTTTTCACATGTCCCTTACACTGTTTAGAATTACCTACTTTATTTTATTTCATCTCTGTATCAAAATATAAAACACAGAGTGTTTGCTATTCAATTAACATGGCATAGAATATATGAAACATGCTAACAGAAACCACTAAAACAGTTGAAAAATTAAATTGGCGCTAGCTATCTATAAATATTTTAATATTAAAAGCTGTTAAAAAATTTTTTTTGTTTAAAAAAAATCATTGCAATTGACAAGTGCTAGACACAACAAAGAGTTGTTTACTCCTGTCATTGTCTTTTGGGTATAAAAAAAATGTTGATGCATTGCATCTTGTACATAATGTGTTTATTTGTCTTGTCTCAGAGTTAATGTAGGCATCGTGTGACCATCTAGTGCCCTTTGTACTGCTAGTGTTGCTTGCTGCATCTCATTCCTCCGTTGTTTTTCCTCTCTTAGCAACAAAAGTCCCTTTCTTGCAGCTGTATTGAAACGCTGACTCAGCGATGCCTCAGTGCCTCGTAACCTTGGAATGTGTCCAGTATATCCTGCTATTGGGGGACATTCAGGGGAAATATGACTCTCTGAAACAAGACACAAGTTTCAAGTGTACCATTGTTTCAGGGAGTACGAGATTAATTACAACTCAAACATTTGCAGATAGGCTTTAAGCTAAGTGTCAACATGAAAAAGGATATCTATTGAACCCAACTTTTGGAACATTTACAGCAATAACATGCATACTGTCAAAAACAAAAATGAGGTACATTTCTTTCTGCATCTTCTTGGTGCCATTTTGTTACTTACTACAATAATTAAACTATCTCTTAATTTAGGGTAATTATACAGAATAACTTAGGATGCTTTTGTTTTGTCTGGGTGTAATATTTACTCATGTTCAAACATTAAAAGAATTCATATTCTGAAAAACAATATTAATAAAAAGTGTATATACTGTTTAAGTAAAAAGGTGCAGGACTTTGTTTTGCCTTGGAGAGCAAACATAAAAATAATTTGAAAGGAAATTCCAAAGTTTTTACGTTTCCCACTATTTATTATTTTATATATATATATTATAACTATTTATTACTAAATCTTACAAATTGTGAAATAAGTATTAAGATCATTATGTGATTGAGTCGAACTAACACTCTTTTGCTCCACTTACTTGTTTAAATATGTAGAATTGATTTCACAAACCCTTTGTTTGCATTGTCAGTCCCTAGTCGACTTGACTCTTCAGCCGAGCAAAAGAATGTTAATTTGACTCATTCATACAATGATCTTAATATATGAATAGCTTCACTTTGCAATGTTTTAATTAACAATTTTAGTTATGATATAAGTGTTGTGAATGTTCCAAACAGCGGTGTGTCGGAAAAAGTTCCTGTTTGGAGTCACAAACCTGAATGCCCTTTATGCTCGTACTGCAGTAACGCTTTTTTCACTTCATCCCTGGAACGTATGGATGGCATTTTTGGTGCTGAATGGGCCCTTCTGTTTCTTTCTTTATCTCTGTGGTTGTCATCCATTCTGCGTGTAAACTCCATCATGCTGTCATCCGCTGCACGTCTAAATGAAGTACCATATTGGAAATTCATGCCTGGGATATATCCTACATCAAAAAATGCACATGGCCATTCTGATTTCTAATAGAAATACATTTAGTGTTAAAAGTACTAACACATTTTTTTAAGTGTGTAGAAAATATTATAAAGAATTGAAATTAAGTAAATAAAACTAATGGTCAAAACATTATTACACATCTTGCATTATTATAGTTTGGAGACAAAGCTTTTACATAAAAATTATTTAGCATATGGATTTATTGATCACATAAGCATACAGCAAAGGGGATGTAAGTATGAAATATATTTATGAGGGTAATTCAATACTAAAAGAAAATTTCATTTCATTGAAATACATATCACATATATTTCACAAAATTACAGAGATGTGAAATCAATGGATACGAATATACTGTGGAATTTTTTATTCATACTTGCTATATGGAACTAAACTGTGGAGACTGGCATGTGCCAGATTTTTAAACAGAGTCCAGTAGTCTAGCCATCGTTTCCAGTAACGGTGGTTCAGTGAGCAACTGAAGATGGCAGAAATTCTCCCAAAATGCATCTTATTTTTATGTAGGTGGCGTTTAGTAAAAAATGAATACCTAAGTTTAGAGTATTACTTTTACAAAAAAAAAAAAAAAAAAAATCGTTAGAGAATTATTTGTAACTCAATTCCAAATATTCATGCAGAGACATTTTTAAATGTAAACAAAAGTTCACCATTTACTCTTTATATGTTAATCAAGTTATTTTATTTGTCAAGTACACTACAAATTCTACATGTAAGAAGTTAGAAATACTTAAACATAATACAAGAAATAAATAACTTGTACAGTGTAGGGCATTATATTAAGTATTCAGAGAATCATCCATTGTTAATGGATTCTGTATTTCTACAATAAGCTTCAAAAACTAAATACTTTAATTTTTATCCCAAAAAATAAAAATGTTGCAGATATAAAGATACACTGTGAAGACAATGAAATCATTAAATCTAGTAACATAAAATTTCTTGGTCTTACAATTAACTGCAATATAAATTGGAAAGACCATATTGATTACATTTTATTCAAACTAAGCTCGGCATGTTATGCAATCAGATCATTAATTCATGTTATAAATAAGAGCAGCCTGAAACAGTATTTTATGTTCACTTCCATTCCTTAATGACTTGTGGAATAATGTTCTAGGGAAATTCAGTGAATGCTAAAAAATATTTCTCATACAAAAAAGAGTAATAAGAATAATGGCAAAATGTAAAACGATATTCAAAACATTAGGAATATTACCTACCATTAGCTTGCAAGGATATTCTAGATGTATTTTTATTTGTAATAGACAATTCAGTAGTATTCATAAAAAACTCAAATATACATAGCAAAGAAACCAGACAAAGGCAGGACTTACACAGATCAAGTAACAAGTAGCAGGTACTCCAAACAGGTGTTTACTATTATTTAATTTACTTCCATTGTCTATAAAGGAACTGCATACTAATAAAAATAATTTCAGGTTAGCATTAAAAAGAAACCTTATCACTTACATCTTTTATATAATAAGTGCACTAAATTTTTCTTCATTGAATTAATTCAGCTTTGTAAAAATACTACATGCAAATACTTTAAGCTACCATTTGTTAAATATTCTGGATGTAATTTAAATTACCATTAATATACTCTTAATTATGTAATGAATTAATATTCCATGTCATTCTGTGGATTTTATAATGAATTTAGTCAATTCTAAAGGACAGAAAAGCAACTTAGAGCCACCAGGACCACATCAAACAGCCCAAAACTTAAAAAGCAGTCAGTTAACAGAAATGAAGGTTCCTGGATTATGTCCTAATTAAAAAAAAACCTGTAAGTAAGGTTCGTGACAACATTTGATGACATCAATTTATATTTCATTGCTTCACTGTCAATAGCTTCTGAACATATAAATATTGCTTGATAATATTCTCCACATCCTATATCAGTATTTCAGAGCTCATATTTCTATTTTGATTTTATATCTTAATCTTCCCAATTCTTTCATTAGGAGAGGTAAACCAAGATGACCTATGTATCAAATCTACTGATATCTTATTAATGGATATCATTGTATGATTAGTTGAACTACACACTCTTAAAGCTTCACTTACTTTTTATAAATGTATGGAACCGGTTTCGAGAACATTTTGTTCCCATCTTCAGCCATGCTAAGGTTCAACTCAGTTCAACAGTTGAACCTTAGCATGGCTGAAGATGGGAACAAAATGTTCTCGAAACCGGTTCCATACATTTATAAAAAGTAAGTGAAGCTTTAAGAGTGTGTAGTTCAACTAATCATACAATGATATCCATTAATATGATTGGCTTCACTGTGTTTAAGTTCCAATTTTACATTTAAGTAACTACTGATATCTATTTTTCATTTTGTCCCCAAATTTCAATTCCATACAACATTTTACTCTCTACAGTTAAACCACATACTTATTCTGTTTTATGTTCATATTAGTTTTTTTATTTAAACAGACCTCACATAGCCATAACCAATTTTCCATCTGTCACACTCCAGCTTCCATTACTAAAAATCTTACCCTAGATTATGCATTGTTCTAATTATTCCTTCCAGGGTGTTCTTACATACCAATTCTCCTAGTGTTAATAAATAAAATAAAATTGATTATAGTTTTCTGGTCTTATTTCAAAACAAGGAACAAAACATATGGCAAGAAATTAAAGCTAAAAATATGAATGAGGTACATTTTGTATACCTGTGTAGCCAAGTATGTATTGCCTTGGTCTCCGTCGGAGTGTCACCCCTGAGCCATACTCCTTATATTCGCTGTGCAAGTTGCCCTTATGTACTGCGTTTTGTCTGTAAGCCTCATGTTGTTGTAAAGATAGTTCCTTCAAACTGAGCTCCTGTGTCAAGTAAAAAACAAATTACATCACCACAAACATCAAGAGAACAGTAGAAGTTGACAAATCTGTTAATGTGGATACAAACCTGAATGATTTCCTTGGTATTGGCTCCGTATCGCTTGCCAAATTTAAACTTAAGTGTGGGGCAGTGTCCAGTGTATCTGGAACACAACAATTGTTAAAACTCAATAACTGTCATAAGCTACAAATATTCAGTTATTTAGCATTTTATAAATTCAGACAACTGTCATACCAATGTGAATGTAGCACTAATTGCATTACTGCTCATTCATTTCAATAAACAATTTAATTTTCTGATATTTCTAAGAGAAACACAAATAAATAACAGAAATGTTTATGTCAGCAAAATAATGATGGAGGTAAAATATATCCATGACAACAAACAAAATTAAAGCTCTTTTTTTTTATATCAAAGT
This sequence comes from Metallyticus violacea, assembly GCA_030762175.1. NCBI lineage: Eukaryota > Metazoa > Arthropoda > Insecta > Mantodea > Metallyticidae > Metallyticus > Metallyticus violacea. The sequence goes on from CM060837.1 coordinate 87,667,413, forward strand.
ATTCACCTTAGCTTTACAAAGGGCATTCAAAAAGTTTTGCAACTAGCCTATCCAATGTTGGACAATAAGGTCTACAACAATGTAATTAATACAGTTGGCAACAATGGACCCTAAGTTATCAAAATGTGCATAAGTGTACATTTAAACTTGCATAGTCACTTGTCATACAGTCTGTTGAGTTCAGTCCTGTGTCACTAGCTGGTGAATATTTCAATAGAAAACTTTACTTTCTACAATTTCACAAGCTATAAGCTAGGTGAAGGAGCGAAAAAAGTCCAAGAGGACTTGGTAGAATGATCAAATGTGTTCATTGGATACCATTGCAAGATGGATTCAAACATTTGAAGAAGGACAAGAGACTTTGAAAGACAATCCTTACTCTGGCTGCCCTCAGGAAGCTGTGAACAAAAGAACAATTCAAAGAGTAGGGAAATTGGTGGAGGAAAATTGACATATTACCATTGAAATTCTAAGTATGGAAGCGCCTATCAATGTTGGCAGCTTGACAGTATATTTCATGAATATTTAAAGTTACAAAAATATGTGCAAAACAGGTTTCACATTCCTTAACCAATGAAGAGGAGAAAGTAATGTGCCAGGAAAGTGCTGAGCATGTTTCCACCAAAAGGTCCCAAAGGCTTGACAGATATATGCACTGGTAATGAAATTGGTTATATTACTATACTATTCCAAATAAAGTTCAGAACTGCTTGTGGGTAAATGAGAATGACCAAGAACAGTTGTTTTTCAACAAGATTTGGAAGTAAATGCTCACTGTTTTTTCCAACTATGAAGGACCATTAATGGTTGACTGTATGTCAGAAGGAATGACAATGAATGGAGAATACTATGATACTTATATTTTATATCCTATTTTTTTTTGAAGAGGTGAATGCATCCAAAGACAGAAACTTCAACAATGCATCTTCTCACAAAAGAGCAGCAAATTGAGAAAACTGGAAGTCAACCAAGTTCAATTGCTTGACTACCTACCCTACAGACCTGTCTTGCAACATGTGACTTCTGGTTGTTTCCTGGAGTGAAATCTTGCATTGCTGGAAAACTTTTAAACAAGTGCAGCACCTTATTCAAGCTATAAATTTAGCTCTGTTAACAATATCTCAGTCTGAGTGCTGTAGTGCTTTTTACAAGTGGTTGCACCAACTACAACTGTTGTGTAGATAACTTTGAGGGATTGTGAGTACAAGTTTTTGAATTAATCCTTAACTTGGACTTTAAGGTGATACTTGCAAAAATTTTTGAATGTCCCTGATAATAGCATGCTAGCAAACTCTAAGCATTTGGCTAATAAGTCCCTGGAGGTATTTTCTACCTTTCCATACTTGTCAGAGATGGTATTAGCTTTTTAAATATCTCTAACCACTTTGTTTCATTCCGAACCTCATGACAGTCATACCATCTTTCAGCACCCTCTGCTTTTCTTTAGATGCAATGTACCTTATGCAGTACCCAGGTGAAACCTTACCCTATTATTGTAGATGCAGTCAGATGGTGTTGCATGACATTGAAACATTTTATGATATTGTTTCTGATTCATCTTTCCTTCAATTTTCTAAATATCTTCAACTTTATTCCAAGAGAAATATTCTCAGATCATAAAAGAATCACTTACTAGGCATATACCAGGTACTACCAGGCTTTCACCAAAATATGCAAATCCCAGGCAGCAGATATTGCAGCCTGGATGCTGTCTTGCTATGACATTTAGTTTGAGAAGTGAGTGAGGAAGGTGACTTCAAGGCTTGGGAAATGCATTCCGTCACCTCAACGGACTATCTCCAAGGTGCTTAACTGAAGCGTGCAATGCACATGGTGGAAATGGAAAGAATGGGGATCTCAATAGTCAATTGTTGAAATAGGAGTATTATTGACCCTGGAACAGTATTATGTAGATTAAACAATGTTAACCTCTTTAAAATGACTTGATTATCATAATAAAACTATTAATGAACAACCCATACTTGCAGTTTAAGGATAAATATAAGTTGATTACTATGAAAAATAGAGATCTCCAGCTCTGCCTCATTTACAGTGTGAACAGAAGGGAAAAAAAAAAGTCTGTCATACAGGAACTGTGTAAACTAAGCAAAATACTCAGCAATGTGAGTAACTCTAAAAATAAACATAAAATCCAAATTATGGCCTTATTAATTAATGAAATGAAATAAGTTATGGCAATACTGTGTGGTACTAGGGAAAAAACATTAGAAGTCTTGCAATCTATAAGTATTACAAAAGATAATAATAATAATAATAATAATAATAATAATAAGTGATGTTTTTGTTAAATATAAAACATATGTATTGTTATAAATATAGTTTATATGCTAAATTAATTTGTCCTTTAATTTTTAAAGCTATAGAAAAAAAATTAAAGTGCAAGAGAACTTTATAAATTTAAATTTCAGATTTTAGGTATACCCATACTCCTATTGGTCCAATTGCCCTAATTTTCGGAAGCTATTTTTCTTATTTTATTTAAATGATATATGACAAATTTTGTTGAGAAGAAACAAATATTGGTGTGCTAGAGTGATTTTTAAAATTTGGGTTTCAGGTAAACCCCCACTCCTAATAACCTGATTTCCATAATTTTCAGAAACTATTTTTCTTACTTTATCCAAATGGTAAATACTGAATTTGTCGCTAGAGCAGGTTTTAAATTTTGGGTTTCAGGTAAACCCCTAATCCTATGGCCTGATTTCCCTGATTTTCAGAGACTGTCTTTCTTGTTTTATTTAAATTATATAAATGGAGTTTCATTGCAAAAAAGCAAATAGTGGTGCTCTAGACTGATTTTAGGTTGGGTTTCACGTAAACAATATTCCTAATAATCTGATTTCACTCATTTTCAGGAACTATTTTTATTACTTTATTTCAAGGGCATATCCTGAGTTTCCTTTAAAAAATTGTAAATTGCGCCCGCTAGAGCAATCTTTCAATTTTGCTTTAACTCAATTTTACTCAGTTTTCAGGTATATTCCCTCCCTAATGGCCCAATTGCCCTGATTTTCAGAAAAATATTTTTATTAATTTATTTTAATGAAATGTACTGAGTTTCGTTGAGAAAAAACACAAAATTGCGGCTGCTAGAGCAATTTTTAATTTTCTTTTTAAATTTTTGCTTTAGGTTAACCCCAGCCTCTAATGGCCCAATTTTGGTGGTTAACGAACTCTATGAATCATTTGTTAATTGATGATTAGATGCAGAGTTTCTTTGAGAAAAAACAAAAATTGCTTCTGCTAGAGCATTAACACATATGTATACATATATTCCTCAGAATTAACTAAAACAATAATCCCTATAAAGTGTACAAGCTGTAAGTTTTATCTTCTGTTAATTATGACTATGGATTGAATAAGTCCGTAAGTATGACATCATTGCTGCTCACCATGTTTAACACTGGTGGGAAATCTTCTATACTTTACACATGTTCATATTGGGATTTATTTGTGAAAAGTGCTTGACCAATCAGTAAATGTCCAGTTTTGATGTTGTCCAACTTTTTAGATACTCTTCTTTAAATTAATACATTTTTACCATTGCAACAGACAAAACCTTCTTATTCATTTCTAGCTCTAACATATTTTAAGCACAGTTTTAAATATTTGCTTTTATTGGTAATTCTAATTATTTTATCATTTGTAGTTTGTAAGGCTGTTCTGTTCATAGTAAATCTTGTTTTTGTGTTGGGTGAGGATGTACTGCGCTCCCCCAAATAGATAGTTACATTATTTAGTAATTATATATATTTTCACCTTTGGAATCATAGCAATAATGTAGTCACTTTTAAGTATCATCAAAAACTGAACTGTATGTATCTTTGATGCATGATGTGTGGTTGATAGTAGTAAAGTACCAATACCTGAGTTACATAAACTGAATGTTAATTTGATCCAGCCAATAAATGTACCATGGAACCATGAAATGTGTTAAAGTGGTAGCATACAATGCATTAATTTAAAGTTTAGCTTAAGGAACATGGATAAAAATGACAAAATTTATAATAATCTCTTATGAGTCGAAATATTTAGAACAACATTTAAATGCTGCTTACCCACTACTTTAAATAGGCAAATGCATTATCATGCCTTTTCTCCTATAAATCGAAGTTCATAATTTCATAAAATTTTACATTTTTATATTCTCTTTCTGCATATTTTGTTACAAACAGGACTGGCTTGCATTTGCTACAATCTAGTGACAAGCCACTCTCTCATTACTTCTAAATAAATTAATATATTGCAATGTAGTTGCAATATATTATTTTTTCTGTAGTTACTTATTTCATATGTGTTTACTGTCTGCTGCTGCATTCTTTCTTGTTATTTTCAAACATGTATTAGTGAATAACACCTCAATCTTTTGATTGGTAGTTTAGACATAAATATATTAAATGCCTGTTTGTATAAAATTCAATTTTTCTCAAATATACATTTTTCAATGCTGAAAATGTTACTAGAGCATCAATTCTGGTCCAGTTTCATCAGTGAACATGTTTTATGCATGCTCTGCAGAGATGTATTAACAAATGTAGTTATTATTTTAATTTATACTTATTGATTTTGCAATAAAAAATGCATGTGAAAAATAATTAATTTTTTTGAAAAAGAAGTCATTCAGGGGAAACAAGATTAATATCCCTGCAAGTAATGCTATAATCACAAAACAAATAACTGATCTAAAAATAATCTTAATAATAAAAAAAATGAAAAGAAAATAAAATGATTTACCTGTTTTAGTATTACTATGGTAAGCAAGCTTTTGAAAATTGCCATGGTTATGTAAAATAGCTTTGTAAAAAAATTATATCTCTGAAAGAAATTAGCACAAATATATGAAATTTTGCACATTACTTGCTAATGACACAATTATATAACTTGTCAAGTTCTAACAAATTACCTTAACAATAGTTTTCACTCCCAGTGTTCATTAAGTTTATTTTTTGTATACCATAGTTATAAAGTATCTATATTGTTGGTCAAAATCGCTAATAAAATTCTACATTATTACTCTAGTTGCATTACTATAGTAACAATTACGTAATTAATTGCTTTTCATCGCTAAAACATCACCAACTTAGTGTTATGTTACATAATATTAAGAAAAATGTTTATGTGTTACAGAAAGCGAACTTCCAACTCAAAAAAAAATTCTTGCGGTAAATTCGTCTCCGTTGTATAACAATAATAACAATAGACGAACTAACAATTTATGTCATAAATATAATAAAAGGCATTGATTTGTGAATTATTCATTAAAAATCGATGTTAATATATTTTATTTCATCAATTTAACAAATATAAAAATAGCGTAAGAAACTCGTTTATATTATTTATTGTGCAATTATGCTCTCGTAAAAACTACTCATACAATGAAGTGTAACACAAACTAATACATAATATGCTATTATATAACGTTCCGTACCGCAGTAAGAAATCAACAATTTGAGTGCAGTATGCGGAGTATGACAGGACTCGAACCCGGGCGTGCGTGATTGTTTGATTGTTACCGCCAGGTACGGAAAGTGGAAATGAGTGCATGTACCAAGGTCACAGTTCTGCTGATAGCGGCTAGTAAAATCAATCGTTTGTTGCTCACCCCGGTACGAGACTGCCTTGTGGTACGGTCATGAAGGAGTTTCTTGGTCGTGGTGGGTAGTCCACATACACTTCTCTCGACATCGTTGCGTAATGTACACGTAGTACGTGAAATTCAAGTCGTGAGAACGGAACGCGATATTGTCACGTGCCTGACCCCCCTCCCCCACCTTGTCATTTCGATTAAATATCAGCTTAGCCTACATTCTCTTTAACTTCCTATGAAGTATGCGTTCCTTTGTCAAGGTTAAGACATTAGCCAACAAGGCTTGAGTTTTGATATTCTAGTCGCCTAAGTCACCTGCGCACTGACCGAAGGTTCATTGGTTCGAGGTGCGAACTGGCTATAGCAATATGTAAGTAAAGCGAGTTGCAAACACTAAACAGGAAAAATCAGCGCCATTGGCTCAAACAGTTGCGCGGTGCGCCAACTTTAAAAACATTGGGTAGGCTCGAGACTTCATTGTTACGCAACGGAACTACAGAATAAGCATAACATAACTAATTATTGGGTGGGTCAGAGATTCACGAGAATATTTAAGTTGGGGGCCATTAACTTAAAGGTGTTATTACATAGTTATTTCTTTGTTGTTACTAACTGTAGTTTCTAAGGGTCTGTTTCTCTTGATATATGTGTGATCTTGTTAATGTAAGATGCGGTGATTTCGCTTCTAAAAGCGCACCAAATGCTTACCCGGGAATTAGGCAGCCCTCCGTCTGTTTCAGGAAAGTACTTCTCTGGGCCGGCGATACATCCAAGAACATTTCGACAACTACAGCAGCTTCACTACATAACTGCGGGATCCCCCCACCCCCTCCATGGTAAGCTGAAGAAATACCCATACTGCGTCGGCGCCGTGTTACATTAAAAGCAGTCAGTGCAAACATATTAACTATCTGGACGGATTGAGCAAACGATGTAGCATACAGATCAAATTATTTGTGAGATTTTGAGCTCACCTGCTCAGTTTGTAGGTCCCACAATTAAGAAAAAGAATTTTATATGAAGAACAAGAATTATTTGTGCAACGGTCTGACTCTGAGCTTTGCAAGCAAATAATCAACAGCAGTAACAATGGCAAAATATAAATTGTGAATATATAAATGTATCGAGTGTTAAATTAAACGAAACAATTAGAAATTATTGTTAATACAAATGTAGATTAGTATCGCACGATGGAATCAAATGCAGCATGATCAAGTGTCGTAAAAAAAATTATCCCTTTTACTTTTGAATGGTCTGAAGACATAATCGCAGGGTGCCAGATCCGGTGAATAAGCAAGATGTGGTATACACTCAAAATGAAAATTTGTAATTTTTTGTGCCGTTGCATGGGCAGTTTGAGGTCTTGCATTATCATGCTTTAAGAGTACACCAGTTGTGAGCAGAATTGACGTTTAAATCTGGTTGCAGGTTTCAAATGATTCTCAAGCAGATCACAATATCACTCGCTGTTAACATTGCGTCCTCTGCGCATGTAATGCTCCAAGATGTTTTTTTTTTTTTTTTTTTTTTTTTGTGGGGGGGTATTTATAGACGCCCTTTAACATCCCAGGTCATACATTTCAAATCGGGGCGTGAAACGGCCGACAAATTTTGCTCAGAGGCCTCTTTTTTCAGGCTTGAGGTTCTTTATCGTGCCGTAAATGTACAACACGGGACCCTGCCTTTATTTCCCTTCCGAAGGTAGCAACATTTAGGCTTTTTACGCCCAGTCCGCAATCTTGGGTGTAGCAGGCAAGTATGGTTACCACTACACCGACCAAGAAGAACGTGAGCATCACATTCACTGACAGCTGTACGGAACCTTTTTCGTTTTGGCGATAATGAAGGCCGCCAGCATTCATCGCATCTCCTTCGGCTTAATGACGTCATAGGAGTATTTCACAAACATCCACACGATATTCTTTCAGTTCACGAGTGAGTTGTTTTGGTAACCACCTAGCGGAGACTTTGCGGCACTGCAGAATGTCGTGGATAATGTGGTGCGCACAGCCTCGATTGATCTATTGTTACCCGCCGATTGTCTTGTATCACTTGTTCTACTGCAGCGATAGTGTTTGACATAATCCCAATAAGCGGTCGACCAGAGTCAGTTGCATCACTCATAGTTGACTTTAAACGACCTGCTGAAGTGACATATTGTCGATGAACATCTGCTGGTTTTCTCGCACTCACTAACCAAAAAATGGGATAATGGCTCGCTGCTCCTAGCTCGTGGTCGCTGACGTCACATTGCTCAAGATGCTGTGTGCGCTTGTTCCTCAAGCAGAAGAGTATAAATAGCCATACTTTAAAGTGTAGCACAACACTGAACCTCATTATTCCGAGTTTTGATTTATAATTAAGGTTACTTTTTGAATCAGCGCCGTAAAATATTTCAGTTTTCCAAAAAGTCACTGTGAGAACAGATGAATTAAATAATTTCCATGACTGCGTGGGATGACTCAGGAGGTAACTCTTGACTCGTATTCGGGAGGTTTAAATCCCTTGGTAATCTAGTTCTTGTTTTTTTTTTTTTTTTTTTTTGTTTGTTTCCCCTGGTCGCTAAGGCGAGTGCTGGAATAGCTCTCTCATTTCCATTAGTTCTGTTGAAGTGCCTGGTGCGGTGTGACGGTGACTTGACCGAGGCCTAATGTGTGGCTCGAACTACTTGGATGGGTGTTCCGTCGTCGTCGGGAGGTTCTAAATAAAAACACAGTCTGCCTATCCGATGTTTCCCATACCGCATCCCTGACTACCAGAGGGGGCATAGGCACAAATAGCCAGCCTTTGAGCAAGGATAAATTCCGAAATATCCTCTTTCGTCCTAAGAATTTCTGTGAAATTGCGAAAATAGAACATGAGCGTGTTTTAGGCACTGTAAAACAATGAAATTATTTTTGCTTCCAGTTCTGTATAGGATTTTTGATCTGTATGATGGCCTTTTTAATAGTGTTTAGCGTCCGTTTTTACTGTTGAGATTTCACAGGCAGTGGACACTGATGAGACATGAGATGAAATGATAAACTAGGAAAGTAAAATTTAAGGAAGGAAACGTTTCAGGCCTAAGTTTAGGGTACCTTCTAGGTATTTTCCATTTATGAGAACTGAGGAAAATCTTAAATAAACCTCAGGGAGGACTTTCTTGGATGGAATCGAGCCCAGCCAGTGCCTTAAAGACCTCGGCCACCACATTTTCTATACGAACTCTTGATCACTTTTCACTAGCTAGTACTCATTACTTTAGCACCATTTCATCAACTGAAACTGAAAATATTTTTCGCTGTAATAATGAAAAGTGAAAAATTTGAAACTTTGAGAAAGAGGTAAATGCTTTCAAATCTGGAACATATGCATGTCTTTAATGAAACATAATATCTTATTTTGTGATACTCTTCTAGTATTTTTAATACTTGGACAAATCACAAAGAGTATAACTGGATTAAGCTAAAAAGTAAACTAATTTAAGAAATGGTTTGAGACCACCTAAAAGCTATTTGTAAAAATGATCGTATGACATTGAACGTTGATAAATGACCTCTTTAGTGATTAACGTTGTGAACACTAAGAATAAAAAATAAAGAAATAAAATGCTGTAATATATATTTTTACTGTTCCAGGAAAGACAGATACACTAAAAAAGATTGTAATAAAAATTCCAGGGACAAATATAGCAATGAGAAGAAAATTTTCACCTATGAATTCTCAGGAGCCAGATAGAAAGAACCGCGACAAAACACACTTAAAAATGTTTCTTGTATGACATAAACGCACTCTAAAGAACATTTTTGGAAAACTCAATTTCTATTAAATAAACGAGTTGATCATATTTGTAAATAAAATTTTATTTTAAATCTAAGAAACAATTATTTTTATAAAATCAATTGTACAATAGTATATTAAGAGTTTAAAGGAAGATGCCAGTGAAAATAGTCAAAAATAAAGTTTTCAAAATTGTAGTAATCATTATACACTTTAGTATGTATGATATGTTCTTTGTCCCGTATTTTAATTTCGGAAAAAAGTTAAATCGTCCTTATTTGTTTTAAAATATTATCATTGTAACCATAGGCTAGAAGAAGATTATTTGTGATGTCATTCGAGAAAGAGGAAGTTAAATTAAATTAGTTTTTAATATACTGTTAAACATATTGTATTTTGTAAAACTGAATTTAATGAAAGCTGTCATTGACGGGTTATTTTGCAGCGCATTATACCGGGCCCCACTTAATACTCTGCGTTCAGTTTTAAATGGAATTTCCGTTTTTAAATTATTACGTATCAAGTTTAGCCCTAGAGATATAGAAAAACAATGTATGTCATACCTTTTTGACACGGATAGGTTTCTTTTGATTTGTTATGTTGACTTTTTTTTTTTTTAGATATAAATGTCACATTTTTATTGTAAAAATTATTGTAAAATTTTCATTACATTTTTAAACATTTTTCTTAAAGATGTCATGAACGTTACATAAGAACATTATACATTTATTCTTACAAGAGTGTTTGTCATATCGGTTGCATTCAAGCACAATTTTTTACATGTTTTTACATGTCTGCACTGCAAAACAAATAGTTATACCCACTACTTCTTACTTATCCATGTGTCATTGCACAAATGTTTCTATGGAAGATAGCGAGGTTTTGGTAACAAAACTGTCTCGAAACTACTGCTGCAATCTGTGGATCAATTCGAGAACTTTTCAAGTTAGCTGAATTAAAATCCTAAATATTGTATTGCCGTATTTGTATCACAAAGTGCAATTATTTGGTTCGAACGACCAAAATCTCAATGACCCCTATAAATAGTTTAACCATCGAAATATAAAAGTTTAAAGTGTAGTTGTCTTTAAGATAATTTCGGCTCAGTCAAATGTATGTGTTACATAGGCCTACTCATTAAAACATATTTCAACTATTGTTACATACCTGTTTGCTACAAAGCTTGCAGAATATTATTTTTCCATTGTAGGAGAAGTGTAGAAATTCTATAACCCATTGGCGGAGCAGCATTGATTTTTCACTTTTATCTTTTGGCATATTAAACTGCACAGCATAACTTCTTGCCACTTCAAACTTCTCAACACAAATGAGAGGGGAACAGGCTCACAGACATTCAAATTAACCGTTATTCAGCATTGTTGTTGAAATTCTACTTGACGAAAATACAACGTTCACCCATTGTTACGTTTCCTGGTAGTGTTAATTAAAAATAAACTAAACTTTAATATTGCTTACATGTATGAGTATGTGAATAAATAGTGAAATAAAGTGAAATAACGAAACTTTACATTGATTTAGGCATTTTAAGCGGAATATTAACAAATTAGGCTCTAATAACCATTTTAGGGCAATATCAAACTATGAATAACTTTCAATTTTCCTGAAACATAAACATGAGTAATTATTTTTTCTTTTCTCTTAAAGGTACAAGATAAGCATTTGTCCTTAAATTCGATGTGTGTTCATGAACCTTATGAGAGCTGAGGTATCGCCACGGGTAGCCAAGGTCGTTAAGGCGTGGACTCGTGAGCGAGAGGTCTTGGGTTCGACTCTCGCTAGGACCGTCGTTCTTGACTGAGGTTTTTTCCATGTTTTCAAATATTCTTTCCCAATTTGTCATTTCATCTCATGTATCATCAGTGTCCACCGCCTGTGATGCCTCAGTAGTAAAAACGGCGTTAAACACTAATAAAAAGAAGAAAGAGAAGAGCTAAGGCGCTTGTAATCTGCCATAGCTCGCGTGCATTTTTTTGTTTTGTTTATTTTCCCTCTCTCGTTACTTTGACCGATACATACTGCCATTCCTTCTCCTTTGGCAATGAAACATCTGAGATGTGACGTTAGTCACTGTACAAAATCTCGGACAGCGAGAGACTTTAGCGAGAGCTGCAGTCTCAAGGAAAATTATTGTGGTATGTTTCGACACGAATGTATTGCAATGTTCCTTGTAAGTACAGGACCTAGCAAAAAGCGGGTGTTTGCCAGTCGGCAAAAATGACACAAAATGTGGGCATTTAAAAGTAATCAAAAATACATTGGTTTGGCAACTAATAAATGAATAACACGATATAGTAGTACTCATTTCTCCAACCAATCAATTCCTTGCAATTATAGCAGCACTCATTAACCCCCCCCCCTCCCCCGGTGACTGGATCTACCTTTTATCACATAACATTTTGTAAAATTTGACACAAGTGTAGTTGAATTTCATCTTATTAATCAACATTTGTATCGTTCACAAACAATTCATGTAAGAAAGCGCTCGCTCAGTGGGGACTTTAGTTCCATGTAAACAAAGAAGATAGTCCAATATTTTTATAAAACTGAAAAAGGCATATTGTTCACATTAAAATATGAAGTAATTTATATTCATCAGTCACTGGTTGATTCCCCCCCCCAAGTTTCCATTTTTCAAATATTTGTTTTCGTTCTTTTACATACACATACTCTCATACAGGCCAATATCACCTACGTTTTTCTATGTATATCCATCCACTGGAGCACTCTTGCTTAAAGTGTTACACAAATGAAATCTCTAAATTCTCAATGGGTGCAAACCATTTATTTAAATATTCAGTAGCAGTTTGATAAAAGGGACATAATGTTTAAATTTTGCATTCTCTGATAACAAACTCTCCTTTTCCAATTTACCAAGAATTAATCTGTTATGAAGCAATCTCCATCTCTGGATACTATGTAAATTAGTTTTTAATCGCTTAACACAGAAATAACCTAAAAACTGTAATTGTTTGACCTATTACTGCAGATGCAAGGTTGTGATGAAAATACACTCCTGCTTCTGATAAAAGATTTTCGAAGGATGATTTGATGATAAATGATTAAGAATCAAAATACGATTCCAGAGGAACAAACACAAAAGACGTTCGATCGTAGTAAGTAAGGCAAGTCATCTTGCTTTGCTGTACCCTAAAACTTGTTTAAATTCCCGGTCTACAAACAAGACTTTCAATCAACTGTAAGGGTATACAGATAGAAATAAGAATATGTTTTAAAAACAATGCTTTCAATATCAATAATGACACCAGTAGTTATCTGAACAATTTTATGAATTATATAAGCACAATCTCAAGTTATGCCCTAAATCTCCTTTCGTTTTGTGAAGATGTTGCCTTTCTTTCTAGATACACCTTCAAACTTTCAGTTGGTATTTACTGTAAAAAGAGCGATCTTTTTTTCTTTTAAGTCATTTAGAAATGACGATGATTTCTGATGTTTTCCAGGCAAAGATTTAAGATCAAGCATTTTAATTTGAATCCTCTTAGCAGAATTGAAAACCTAACTAGGAATGGAAATATTTTTACATCCTAATGGTTCGATGCATTCCCCGTTATTGAAATAAAATTAGCTTTCTGTAAATCATATTCTAGTTCAGATATGGTAAATGGGATTAAAACATTTCGTACAACCGTCGCGACTTTATTACGGGCATATGTAAATGAAAAGCGAACGCTTCTACTTTCATTTCTTTATAAGCAAAACGTTTACTTAAAAAAATGAGTCAACGCAGTGTTAGATGCATTTGCACTTAAGTTATGTTGTATACAATCGCCTATCATGCTTATACTGAAAGTGGATAGACACTCATTTCATCTAAATAAGTCGGATGTTTTTCATATGTGGATATGTCTTCTGTGGGTCATTATGAAAAACACACTTTCTTTTCAGCAGTGATCTCTCCACTTTTATCACTCAAAGTTGAAAAAATGCACTGTAGCTCAGAACACGAGAGCCAGAAACGCTTCTACCGAAGCCACTATAGTCATGAAAACATTGCTCTCGATTTTTAATGTAAAAGTTCATAACAGAAAGGATATAAAATTTCTCGGCTTGAATGAGATGTTGTACAGATTGCCCAATTACTTTGATAGTTGTTAAGTATATCCTGTAAAGTTTAAGACTCATAATTGTAACACTTTTATGTAAACAAACTCGTATTAACATTTTCTGCAAAATGGATAAAACGGAAACACGAGCTGTGATAAAGTACTTCGTTTTGAAATGTTTAACTCCAACAAAAAGAGCTAGATTCCACATTAAAGGGCTCTTCCCCTTGGTTTTCCACTGTTAAAACGTGGGCTGCTGAAGTTAAGCCTGGTATACACCCATTCAAGTTGATGAGTTCTCAGGGCATCCCAAAACTGCTACGACCGACGTAATTGTGACAAAAATTCACGATACCATATTAATTGTCGGTGATCGCCAGGTACGCAAGTTGGCTGACATTGCAAAGACCTCGATAGGCTGAATCCACTACATGTTACATTAAGTTTTGGATATGAGAAAGCTTTCCACTCGACGGGTGCCGCGTTTGTTAAAAAATGGGCCAAAAACGTATTGGAATGTACATTTCACAAGTGTTTACACTTGTTTATACCCCATTCCAGTGATTTTCTCCAACAATTCATAACAGTAGATGAAACATGGATTCATCACTACATGCCAGAGACGAAGGAGCAGTCCAAACAGTGGGGTGACAACAAGTGAAAGTGGGGAGAAAAAAAAAAAAAGAGCAAAAACGGTTCCATCTACAGGAGAAATTATGACTACCGTTTTCTGGGATTCTAGTGGTATGGTGCTCGTAGACTACTTCCGAAGGCAGAACCATTACCAGGGAGTATTATGCTTCAATAATGGATCAATGAAGGATGTTACTCATACTAAATGTTTACACTTTGTGAAAAAGAAAGTTATCTTTCATCACGATAATGCGCCTTCACATGGGATTGTTGCTGCAAAACTGCATGACCTTCGCTTTCAAATGCTTCCACTTTCGCCAAAGATTCGCATCAAATGATGAGGTTGAAGCCGAGACAGATGCTTATTTTGCACAATTGGACAAACGCTATTTACTGAGAGTATTAAAGTTGGAAAGTCATTGGACCAAATTTATAGATTTACAAAGTGACTATGTTGGGAGAATGAGTGAAAGAAAGAAAGAAAGAAAGAAAGAGGAAGAAGAAGAAGAAGAAGAAGAAGAAGAAGAAGAAAAAGAAGGGAAAAGGGGAAGGAAATACAGAAAGAAAATCCCTTAAATCCCCAGTTTTCTTATTCAGGCCAAAAATTTTAGAGCGTTCCAGGTACTCACAAGGAAGTGTTGAAATTTTTAGTTGGACGAAAGCGTTTTCTTTTTTCATATCGTTGATAGTATTCATATAAAACAAAAGAAGTTAACAATTGGTTGGTTGGCTTTACAACTGTCTTGACTCTCGATCTTATTCACAGATTACCTATCTTATTAATTATTATACTACAGAATAGCCTGTTACATCAATGACCTACTTTCCCAAGCCTCAAACCATAAGGTTGTAGATGTAACAATATTTGGTGTAACACCGCGCTGTTGTCTGTTTAAGTTTAAAATCTTCATCAAATTGATACAAAGGAGTATAATTGTAAGAGATATCATCCGGGAAATTTTATTCTTATGGGAATAACTTATTGCCACAAAGAAAGAGGCATTAAGGAGTACCGTTTACCTTTAAGAATATGCGAGACAAATAAAGAAAGAAAGAAAGAAAGAAAAAAAGGACTGTTCCGGCCAATATGGGGCGTAGATCACCTCAGAGATGTTATATATTTCTATGTTGATAGACGTTACCTATCTATAATGTTGCCAACATGTGCGCCTTACGTGCTAAGCGCGGCAGAATTTGTGAAAATGACTTAGAAATCAAGTGTTGCAAAAAGAAGACTATGGAACTGGAAGGCTCTGTAAGTAAAGTAAAATTATTGTGCATAAAGTGGTAGGTTTTCTGGAAAACACTTTTGCTAATGACATAACTTTTAAGCGTGAATAATTTAATAATGAAGGAAAGGCATGGTTTTGTGGGCTTGCAGACAGCATTGCTAATATATGTTTATTAAAGTAAAATGACGGTAAATCAAGGACCTTTGTGTACGCAAACTTAATGTTAGTAATGCCAGAAATATATCAAGTAGAGGACTATCAAATGTCATGTGCATATTTACATTTTTAAAGCAAAATGCTTCTCTAGAGCCTGGGTGTCTGTAAAATGTCATTGCATATGGCAGTGTACAAACTCTTCTTTAAACTTTATTCAGAATCACTCATATGATGTGATATACCTACAATTCTGCGGTAATATTATGTAATATTATAACAATGGCATAAGACATTTCTGAACCAACGTTTATAATCCTAACGACTGAAAAATATGTTAAGATCATTGTAGTACCAGCTGGTTCTGGTTTGAGTACTGTAAGGTTAATACAATTTTTAGCTGTATGAAATTAACAGGGGAAACGCCCAATTAATGCTGTAAAGCTATGTCTGCTTAAAATTAGTGTAATAGCTGATATATGTTAATTATTAACTGATGATCACCTGATATATTTTTAAATTCCAATATATAGCAGCTTAATTATAACATTTTATTATCTCCCATGAGAAGCTCTAAGCATTCAAGAACATTTCTTAAAGTTCTGGTGCAATATATGTACAGTAGACCATGGAACAAATCAAGATGTACAAAAAGTTACATTAACAAATAAATAGGAATGAAAGCAAATACATGTGCTCAATCTTATACATATAAGATACTTTGCCATATTTAATATGTTGTATTATAACATTTGAACATTATATATTATTCATCTGTGAATTTATTAACTGCATAATAGGTTGATAATAATTTCAGAGTAATTGAGAGAACATTATATATTCTAATGGATTCAAAATAATCTCCTTATATATAACAAGATAAATTTTCAATGGGTGTATGCAGATTATTCTTTTAAATAGTGTTTATGGTATTTGTACATTTTTAATGAAATGGTCAAGTTTTTTTTTTATGTAAAAGTTCATTTGAGGAAGGATATGCTAATAAGGAAGTGTTAAATTTTTAGTTTCCAAAATGAAACTCTGTGATTTTCTATTATTCATTTTGCCTTCTTTTGTAATATAAACATATTTTTGCTTTCAACTGAATTTCCCCAGAATATTAAACCATATTTCATAATCAATAAGAAATTGCATAATATGCTGTTTTGAGGGTAACTTCAGAATTAATATGATACAATGAACGAAATGCATATATTGCTGATTTTATTTTGACATAATATATTATGTACTCTATCTGTGCTTTCTGGTTTAAATATTTGTCAACTTGTAGACCTAGAAATTGGGTACCACTGTGTTTGTCTAGTATGTGACACACTTAAATTTAATGTGAGAACAGATGAATTATATGTTATGCATTTCACGATGCTTTTTTTTTTTTTTTATCTAGATTTAATGGTAAGTTGTTGGCTTTGAACCAGTTACAAATTGTTTTAAGCACTTTTTTCCATCAGATTATCAAAGCTGTCAAGGATACACAAAACATGTTCTGCCAAAAAACTTTGGTAAATGGTGATTTAAGAGTATATAATTGATGCTTCAGCTAATGTATTTAAGTGCAGTTTTAAATAGCAAGAATTTTCTCAGTGAATTATTTTATAATTATTCTTTGATGAAGAAATTACTCAAATTTCACTTATTTTGTTCCACTTAACTGAGACATGTTTCAAAGGCTGTTGCCTTCATCATTAGCATGATTCCATGGTCAGCTTCCCTTATGCTGTTCAGATATCGCTGTAGATTTTATGAATTTGTGATGAGGTTACTGTTTATACACACAAAGGTCGGTATTAAGTGACTGACATACTTCATTATTCAGAAAATGAACTCCAGTGGGGACAGACTAACACTGGCATGTGACAATATTACCTCTGGTGGTTACAATATAAAGTGAAACAGGAAGTTCATTGGTGGTATGTCAAAATTCATGACATGAAGCGTATTCTTTAAAATGAAAATCTTTTGCCACATTGCTAATTCCGTGGAATTATTGGTAGTTTTCATCAGTTTGGTTTCTTTTATGATGTCATGATTGTGAATCCAGAAATGTTCTGCAACTGCTGAATCTACCTGTTTATATCGTACATTTCTAATGTGTTCTTTTGCCCTTGTCTCCAAATTTCTTATTGTTCTTTCTCAATATATATCTGATACAGGAGTGTATCAGATAAATTTTTGGGATTGTAATTATATATATATTAATAATATATTTAATTACAACCTATCTGATACACTCCTGGCTTTTTGTTGGATGGAATAATATCCTTTATGGTTCTATTCAAAACTTGTTAAATTTATTTTGTGCAACCAACACAATATCAAATTTTTTAAAAAAATTTCATGAATGCCCTATTTGCCTACAAATGGTATGTGAATTCTTTAAAATTTAAGTGCTTCTTCATCATAGAGAGAGTGGTGTTTTCACATTTTTAAGTCTTTTGAAATGTCTGGTCTTATCTACTATCAAACAATTGAGCAATGATGTATTGATAATTACAGTTGTTTGGAAGATGAAAATTAACTAAATTTTCTTTGTTTTTCTGCATGAATATATTTTCACATACTGTTAATTCCATTGCTTTTTGAAGAGCTTTAAGAGTTGCGGCTCATTTTGGAATTCATGTTTGTTTTTTTTTGGGGGGGGGGATCCAGAAATGCTATGCTACTGCTGATTTCTCTGTGTATTTATATTTTACATTCCTTGTGTTTCTTAAACCATACGGCAATGGTTCTTTTCATTTTGTCTACATTTTTTTGTTGCCCAGATCTATTGTGTAGTAAGCTATTTTTCTGCACTATAACTATGATTATTTTTTTAATACTTGGATTTGTATTCTGTCGTGCTTATTGGTTGGTTTGTGAATCTGAATGTGAGTCCGTTGATTATTGAAAGTTATTGTTGTTTTTTTATATTTCCATTGTAAATTTAATGGTGCTGTCTTGTAGGTTGAGCAGTTTCATTATGTCCTTCTTCCTTTTTTCATTTACTATTGCAAAGAAATCATGTACACTACACATTTGAATATATGTGGAACAGCATCAACTAATTTTGTTTCCAAGAAACTTGTGTACATATCTGCTGAAGAATGGTGAAAGTGGATTTGCCATTGCAAACATACCATTCTTTTGTGTATAAAAATAGCCTTTGAATGTGAAGTAGGTTTAATTAATGCAAATTTTGTGGTGAGTTCTAGGTATTCTATTATTTCTCCAAATAGGTTTTGTTGATTAATTTCAATAATTAGTAGATTTTCTTTGGGGATGTAGAAAACAGAGACCACATCATAAGAAACTAGTAAATGCCTTTTTTTCTATTTTAACAAGTCTGATTGTTTTTATCATTTCTGAGCTATGTTTTGGCTTTTGTATTTTGGTAGAATATTATAATTTTTTTTAAAAAGGTAATTGACTAAATTGTATGTAGATAATTGTAAACTTAAAAGAAGTTAGGAACAGTGAAGTTTGTTAAATATTCAGATAAGTCAG
This sequence comes from Metallyticus violacea, assembly GCA_030762175.1. NCBI lineage: Eukaryota > Metazoa > Arthropoda > Insecta > Mantodea > Metallyticidae > Metallyticus > Metallyticus violacea. Next base: position 87,686,387 of record CM060837.1, read on the forward strand.
TGTAGCACCAGTTGAAGATAAGTGTCACCAAATACCAACTTATTTATATACATACATTGGTGAATTTATTGTGTTTATTATAGTTTCATTTTATTACCAAGTTTATTTTGGGTAGGGTTGTCTAATAATTTGTTACTGCACTAATGTATTTCTGGATAGATAAAAAAAAGGCATTATTTATAGTAGAGCTGGCAAAGGAAATAAAATAGTCACAATAAATTAGATAAGATTATGAAAACAGCATATATGATTTTTACAGAATAAAATTCGAGTATCAACAAAATCATAGATAAAGAAATCATCAGTACCATAACATTTCTGAGGGATGGAGGAAAAAAAACTGCCCACAAATTCCAAAATGAACCAAAACTCTTAAAAAAACCCATAGAGTTAACAGTATGAGAAAATTATTCATAACAAAAACAAAGAAAATATAACTGCATGACCGAATCAAACAACACACTCTTATTGGCCCCACTTATTTTATATTTAGAACATGTTTTACAGAGACCATTGTCTGCATCCTCAGCTGTCAATAGCTGGATTATTCATGGTGTTCCTTTGAGGATGCATGTTATGTTCTGGTGGAGGTGTGATGAACTTTATGTTTATGTTTTCATCCCCAGAAAAGTCGAAGTTCATTAATCTGTCTTGGTATTTATAAATATAGATTTTCTCCCATGTTACTAGCTCTATGGGTCTGTGCTTATTTTAATAACTTTGCTTTTTTCATTATACTGTGGTTTTTTCTGTTCAGAAATGAGATGCCACTGCTTTGACATTTCTAGGGATGAAAACACAAATTTTAAGTTCATACACTCAACCAGAGCAAATGTGCATTCCAAAAGAAATACTATGAATCATTCAGCAATCAACAATTAGCTGAGAATGCAGACAACAGTCTGCGAAACATATTCTAGATATAAACAAGTAAGTGAAGCCACAAGTGTGTGTACTGGAGTGGTCACATTATGATTTAATTATATGATTAATCAAATTTAATTAATGAGTAGTGAAAATAATAAGTAATTATAATAGGAATTTCGTGTTAAAATAATAATTACATCATTCTATATTAGAACAATAAAATAAAAAATACCAAAATATTACATTTTAAATTGATCCTGGTTCTTCTATTAGGCTTTAGGTTCTATAAAATCCCTGGGCTGAGTCCAGACTAGAATATGACAGTAACAAAAACTTCTTGTAAGACTCCCTTCACCCATTCTTAACAGTGACTTGAGAAATCACTACTATGCTTGCTGAACCTTTGATCATATTATTAGCGACTGGCTATCTACATCGTAGGTAAAGTTCAATTTGCAATAAAAATTAACACATACTAATTTTGGGTAGGCTAAACATTGGCCTTAATGGGCACTTTACCCAAGACCTCTCAATCACAACCCCAAGAAGTAAGTAATGTATGTGTTTGAGATCTTCACAATGAACCAAGACATTTTTTCATGTTTGCAAATAAAAAGTAATATCTGGTAGACAAATACAGTGAATATAGCAAATTAGGAAGCACCTGGAAACAGTTTTGCAATTCCAGGCACATTTAAAAGCAATACCGACTTCCAGGTTTTCCTCAGTCCTCATAACTGGCAAATGCCGGGGAGGTACCCTAAACTTAGGCTTGGAATGTTTCCTTTCTTTAAAAAAAATCCTTATCAATTTATCATTTCATTCCATGTATCACCAATGTTCACTGCCTGTGGTGCCACAGTTGTAAAAATGGACATAAAACACCATTTAAAAAAAAACACTTAGAAAAAAAATTATAAAACTGCTGCCATGGCTCAAAGAATACATGATCGATGAGGAAGATGTCGTTAGTGAGCAAATAGTACAATGATGGTTCCTGCATTTCAATAATGCAGAAACAAACACTAAAAATTTAACATGTCCTGGAAGACCTAAGATGTGGAATATTGAGAATACATGCAGAGGTTTGGAAGAAAATTTGCAAAATGGTACTCGTAGGCTTTTAGGAGAACTTTGTGCATCAAAAGATACCATATTCTCCACATTAAGATAATTAAAAAATCATACAAAAGTTCTAGATCTGCACCTGATGAATTGATACCTGAACAAAACCAATGTAGAGTGGTTATCTACTATCAGTTAACGAATCCCAAGGATGATAGATTTATCAGGAGATTGTCACATGTGATGAAAAAACGGTACATTACCACAACCCTGACACCTCGAAATACCATGCCAACGTCATTGCTAATCAAAACTGCTTTGCCCAAAAAGTAATGTTATTTGTCTGGTGATGTGATTCATGGCAGTTTTTTCCAAACAAACAGTTGATGTAAATCTTCATTCTCAACAGTTGGAATGAGTTCTTGATTTTTTGAGACAGAGATACCCAGCATTAGTTAATTGAAACAGAGTTCTCTTGCAGTAGAACAATGCAAAGCAATTTGAAAATTGCTACCACACCCAGCTCTGATCTTGTGCCTTCAGATGAACATCAGTTTCGATCCATGCCCCATTTCCTATGTGGATGAAATTTCAAAAACTTGAAGTCACGGAAGTGAGTATCACTGAATTCTTTGCATCAAAATCTATAAACTAGTGCAGTTAAAGGTTAACAAATCTGGCTGAAAGTTGGCTCAATACTATAGAATCTCTGTCATTCCTGGTGGTCTATAGGCAACCATACTTGCCTTGTAGACTCAAGGTTGCAGTTCAAATTCAGTCCAAGTTGATACATTTTTTCAGGTGTAAAACTCTTAATTGTAGTTTCCTTGAAGAAATGTATAAACATGGGTTCCAAATAGCACATAAATTAACCTCATGGTTTATTTATGGACGCTTTAAACATCTCAGGTCATCAGCATCCCATTCAACTCAGGGCGTGAAACGGCCGACAAATTTTGCTCAGAGGCCTCTCTTTCAGGCTTGAGGTTCTTTTTCGTGCCGTAAATGTACGACATGGGACCCACGGCTTTACTTCCCTTCCGAAGGAAGCCATACTTAGGATTTTTACGTCCAAAAAAATCCATCGGTCATGGATCCGGGTTCGAACCCGCGATTTTGGGTTTAGGAGGCCAGTATGGTAATCACTACATTACACCCCCAGGACCAACAATTATTTTAATTAACCTCAAGGTTGAAATAAAATTCTCTGTGAAAACTTTATCTGCTGTTTCACACCCTGAATTGAGACACTGATTATCTGAGATGTTAAAATGCATCCTTAAATAATAAATAATATCCATAGAATCTAATGGCTTTTACTTTGAAGATTAGTTTAATTTCTTATCAGAACGAATTCCAAATAAAGTTTTGCTTAAAAACGGACATTACTTATGACAAAGTATCTATAGAAAGTATAGTTTCATTTTTTAATCCCAGTCCTCTGTAAAACATTGTCATTCAGTTTTCCAAATTGATCCTGGTTGTTGCATGTTACTTCTTCATTATGTTCAATTATGTGTAGATATGAAGTACCATAGTTACAAACATCTAATGTGTACCTTTTTGTCCACATATAGTATTCAAAATTGTGACTCGCATTGGATTTGAGTGCAAATCTGTTTCGTTTTGTAGTTTGTTGGTAACTTCATTAAAAAATTTTCATTTATTATGTTATAATGCATTGCTGCAATTCTTGACTTTGTTACATTTATTGCTGGACAGTAGGTAGTCGCTAAATTTAAGGCAAACAGAGAAGAACATAGCTTGTTAATACTAACTCCAATTTTTTAAAAATTAAGTGGAGTTAGTGTTAACAAGTTGAATACATTAATATAGGATATATTACCACTCCATTGTCTACAGCTTCTAATTAGAGAGGAACATCTTATTTTCAAGAGTAAAGCAATTCTTTATGCAGAAAAAAATGGTAACAGAAATGCAGCAAGAGAGTAATGTTTGCTTGTGGCTGCAGCAAAAATTGGCAATATTGGCAACTTAAGCTAGTTGTTAGTAATTTACTGGCCCTCACAAAGGAAGACATCCTGATATTTAAAAAAAAGTTTTGGAATTCCTACATGAAAAGAGAAAGAACATACAACCTGTGACCAAGTGATACCATAAGAAATAAAGCAAAAGAGAGGCTGAAGTTCTTGGTTAGCCGTGGGTGGGTGGATCGGTTTATGAAGCAAATGCGCTTATCTCTAAGATGCTGCACAACAATATGCCAAAAGCTTCCTGCAAATTTTTATGATTTTAAGTTTCAAATTTTGGGTGCACATTAGATTTGCATAAACATGGTATATAACATCTTTATAATCATTAAACTAAGTTTGAATGACTATAAATTCAACAATTAAAATTGAATACATTCATGTGATATATGTTGTACTAAACATTCACTTACTTATGTAAGTGAAGCAATAAGTGTGTTTAGTACGACATGTATCACATGAATTTATTCATATGACTTGGCTTCACTGTTTTAGTTCCATAGATATTTTTAAAAATAATTTCTTTTTTAAAAGATATGTTTTAATTAAAATTGAGTTGAATTTTAGCCAAGCTGACGATGACAACGTAATTTCTGGAAATCGGTTATATATATTATGACAAGTAAGTGCAGCATTAAGTGTATGCAGTTCAACTCAGTCATACAATAATATCAGTTATATAATTGGCTTCACTGTGCAAGTTACAATTAATATTTTAATTACTAGAACTTTGTTGGGCCTGTAATTTCTCTTTCAGTATCATTTCCAAAGGAAAACTTGTAAATTAATATTGGTATTACTTTCTATAATTGTACTTAATATGCATTTATTTTTGCTTTTCTTGGGAGAGATTCTGTGGTAGCTTCCCATTGTTTTCCTCAGTGATGAAGATGAGATCATGAAGCAATGGTGGGGTAATCTGCCGGAACCCCTTTGTCTGCCACATAGTCCAGATCCTGACTCAGCTATTTTATTTGTTTCTTCCCCTAAAACTTTTAACAGAAATTTTGATGATGAAAATGACCAGGTCATACCATTGCTCAAAGAGATGGTAACAGATTTCTATAATGGAGGTACATGTTTAATATGTGTGGGTCATTCTCAGTGATGAATATTTTATTTTTGTGTGTGGTATCTATGCTATCTAACATGTCTCTATATACAGTTTACAGTGAAATTAGATGTGCAACCTAATGTTAAAAATATTACCTCTATTTCCCTTAGTCAACTTCAAGTTTAATTGCTGATGGCTATGCTCTCAGAGAAGTTTTTTGTTTTTGAAAATCCTTGACAAACTGTGCAACATTTTCTATACATTATACTTTAACAAAATGCTCATTACACATAGTAAATACTTTATGAATTTAAATAAAGCTGATGTAGACAAGTCAGTGTCTCCTGGATGCCTCCAGGATGCGTAGGATATAGATGAACAGATTGATGATATCTAGATACAAGTTGATGGTTGCCACAATGTATTCCTCTGGAGACAGTTTCTGCATCAGCATCTGAAAAGACACAATGTGTAAATCCAGCTTGTAGCAATTAAAAGTTAAAATAATATAATATATGCAATTGTTTATTACCTGCGTGTCATAAATAATGAAAAAACAGAAGAGCACAGCCCCAAACCAAGAGAGGGCCAACTCTATGGTTGTACTAGTGATGAAAACCTGGACAATACTCAGCATCATAAGACAGGTAACTGCTGTGAACAGCCTGTAAAGAACAGAAAAGAAAAGAGATCACTGGCTGTGCCAAACTATTTGTGTGCTACATATCATTTTATAATTTAAGGGCAAAGTACCACATGACGAACTAAATAATCTTGCCATATATAGTTAGAAAAATTTTAAAGGAACTGTACCAGCTGGTTGAATGCTACATTCCCAGTTTGTAGCTACAACTGTCAAGATAAAGTCCTAGAAACTCTCTGAACAGAAGTTCAGCTCCTCTAAAATTCTGAAGATCTGAAAACATTTACACAGCACACAGAAAACTTTATGAACCGTGATTAACCCTAGTGTCTAGCAATTTACTTGCATGCAGCAAAAGGTCAGTAATATTTAGAAGTAACTGCATCATCAAACCCAGAAGCCAACACCAAAAAAAAATTTGGAATTTCAAGAAAGCCAGCAAAATTTTCAAGAGCACTTAGAGAACGTAAACCAAATGAGATTAACCTACAAGAATCTCCACACACTATACTAAAGCATAATAAAGTTAACAATATAGAGTTGGTTTGGTGACCCTTATACTTCACTTACTAGGTTTATAATTAGACATGTTTTGGAAATATTCACTCCTATCATCAGCAGATCAACTGATAGAAGCATATTCTGTAGGCGATCTGAGAAATTTATTGAACATATTATCAAATGTTGGTGTGTTGAAGTTCATAAAGTGGTTTTTATTTTTGATGTAAATATTTTCCCCATGTCATTACAAATACATCAACACAGCACTACACAATGGTCTCTATAAAAATTAGTGAGAAAATGATTAAAAAATTTAAGAGAATTAGAGAGAGTTTGCTATTAAAAATAAAGAGACATGCAATTCAAAAAATTTGCATACCACTCTGGTATGTACAATCAAATTTTAAAACATAAAAATAATTTTTGTTCCTCTAAATGACCAGTGTTAAAATTTTATTAAAATCTTCCTGCTAAAATTACCGGATGACAAGAAGTCTGGGATCTACCAAATTAAATGTATACATTGGGGGGGGGGGGGGAATCTGTACCAAGGAACATTCCATTATAAACACAGAAATTGGTAGTGGCAGCCCACAATTGGTTGGAAAACTACAAATTTGATGACGAAAACAAAATAATTCACTGAAACACACTTGCACACTTTTGGAATTAATGACATGGGAAAAATTTACATAATCAGTAATAAAAACTGCATCATGAGCTTCACCACACCATTGTTGGATATTTCGATACATTTCTGTGGCCACCTACAGAGTATGCTTCTACATTTCCGGCTCAGCTGATGATGTGAGCGACGTTTCCAGAACATGTCCAAGTAGAAAAATGAAGTAAGTGAAGTGTCTATATCAACATTATTTTACTACTCTATTCTTAATAGCTTCAAAAATATAAGTTCGTATACTAAAGTATCTTTATAACATACTAATTACAGCAGAAAGAGAAAATAATTCAGATACAAACCATTTTGAACCAAAACATTAGAAAATTAAACATACGTCAGAAATCAAACTGAAAAATCCAGAAAATATGATAGTCTGTAATCAGCAAAATTTAAAAAAAACTAATAATTACAAAAAGAGAAACTTGAAACAACTTCCACCAATAAATGAACTACAAAACAATTGATCAACACCAATAATAAATATGCTTCAAGACAATTCCAACCATTTACAATAACAATAACAAAGAAATCATAGAATGAAACAGTAGCTAAACATTTCAACCCTTCCTTCAATAATACAACTTTAATAAATGTTGGAAAAAAGAAGCTAAAATGCTTAAGAAACATGGTATCCTAGACAGAATCATCATGTCAAAAGAAATATTTTTTCTGGGAGGCTTTTTTCCCAATTTTAATAAACACATTGGCCCTAAAACTTTAAAAGGGCTAATAAATACAAGGTTAGTCATTAAGTAATGAGGAGTAATTCTGATGATATTACAGTAGGTTTTCTGTGAGCAGTAACCCTTTGTGATCCCAGAAGACTGTGAGCATCACTTTAACTTTTTTTTTCCATGTGAATGCAGGATGTTTCCACTGCTTTGTCAGTGAACTCAAGACCTATAATCTGTGCCATATTGCATTGAGAAGCTGTAATACCAGATACATTCTTTGCATTTGTAAAAATCTGACCTCTCATTCATTATGAGGTAGGTCATGCCATGTGAACAACCAATAGCAACAGCTATAGTAACCCTTCTGCATAAAATTTTTTTAAAAGTCTGTTGGAACCAACACAGTAAAGCCAGATAAAATATAATGATTATACAATATTGTTGTCTCATACACTTTAGTGCTTCACTTACTTTTAAAACTTATAAAAACTTGGAGAGAATCCTCTTCATCCTCGACCAACTTGATGATTAGCTGGAGAAACTATTTTCTAAAAGGACTTGCGACTCCATCCTAGCAGTACTTTTATGAGCTGGAAATTTGTATTGCATTCTCCAGGAATGTCCAAGTTCATGAGATGATCTTTATGTATATAAGTGTAAATCCTCTTCCATATATCTAACTCTCTACATACGTTGATGTGCTTCTTTAACCAACTATGAATACATTTCAAAAATTTTTTTAGGATTTTCACATCATATTGGACCTGTCAACAGATACACTTTAAAAAATGTTGTAGGGAACAACACTTTTAATAATATCCAAAAAGACAAAAAGTCGGGCATCTACAAAATATCATGCAAAGAATGTGATAAGATATATGTTGGAAGAACAAAAAGGAACTTAGGAACACGTTTAAAGGAACATCTCAGGAACATTAAGTACAACAAATAGATATGTCTGCAGTAGCACACCACTTTTGGATAGATAATCATGATATAAAAAAGGAAATAAAGTTGCTTAAAGAATCACATGGATGTAAAGAATTAGATATATGGGAGAGGATTTACATTTATAAACATAAAGATCAACTTTGACATTCCTGGAGAATGCAATACAAATTTCCAGTTCATAAAAGTACCTTTAGGATGCAATTGAAACATCCGGGAGTCCCTGGTCCAAGAAAATGAGCTGGCAAGCAGATAATCACTGGCTTTTCAAACACTACAGGCATACTTCTAATGAACTTCCTCAAAGAATGACTGAAGTATACAGCGAGACCCTTAGATGCAGGATTTAGCAATTGTCGACAGGACAATATGACAATGGGAGGTTTAATATCAGCAGCACTATAACTGCAAAGTTGGTATCTCTGGCGTTTAATGTTGGGCACCGCACTTAGCACATTCACCAGATCTTGCTCCATCTGATGATGCCTTATTCGACAACATGAACTTGCTGTGAAGTAACACATTTGGTAACAAGGAAATTAAGATGGCTGACTATGAGTGGTGGCGTAGTACTCCCAAACAATGGTTTTGCATTGGCATAATGATCCAAGAATATGGCAATGATGCAGATTATATTGAGAGATTCCATGTTGCAAAGGTTTTAAAAACTACAATTGTAAATTGTTTCTGAAAGTGCTTCATATTTGCAGTTTATATTAGAGTTTAGAGGTTTATAACTATGAATTATCGTATATCAGTTACTCACCAGTGAAATATATAAACATTACCAGCTTGTGAAGTTGGATTTTGAGGCAAGCTGCAAAGTGAGAGTTTCAGCATAGTAACTTATTTTAACTTTAATTATTAATTAATTTCATTGTGGGTGCGTGTATCAAGTTTATCATGTATCTAATCTTAATAAATTTACTACAACTAGTTTGTTGTGTATGGAATTGCTTCAGGGTAAATTGTTTCGATGGCCGCACACAGTTAAAAATGTGTAGTCTTCTTAAGGATATGATCAATTAGAAAACCTACTTAATTTCAGTGAGTAGACATGAAGTAAATAACGATCGCATAAAGTCTTATCATTTAGTTAAAACTTTTTCTAAACAAATTTTCAATATCTTTGACTTAAGGAGCACAATAAATTGTTAAAATTACAGCATAATTAGAAAGTGAAAAAAAAATAGATTTTAAAATTCTAATTTATTTTTCTAGTATGATGATATTTCCCATTGTTTTACATGGCTGTGAAAGTTACACATTCAGATAGGAGGAAAATAAATTTGATGGATTTGAACACTGAACCTGGAGACAGCTACTGGGAGTATCTGGCTAGAGAAGAAAACAAGTATGGAAATCTTACAAAGAATTAAGCTAAATACTTCTTTAGGAGCAGCAACAAAATTAAAAGTAAATTACTTTGGTCATTTAATGACAATGGAGGACTTAATGTTGGGTCACAGTGACGGCAACAAAAAATGTGGCAGATATCGTACAAGATGGATGAAGGAAGTTCATGGGACCAAGACGGCTTGATTTGTTGGAGAAGGCACAAAATATAGAATTCTGGAGAAGTAAAAATAATGATGCTGAGAGTATCAGTGTATGCCGGAACATGTAAGGGATGGCTAGACCCAATAGGACTAATACTGCTACTATTATATATGCAAATGAGAGCTCTCCTTTCTTTGGCATTGCAATGTTTTTCTTAAGCCCACAATACTGTTTATTAACTTTACCACACTTCTCTATTAATTTTCTGTACCTTCACATATTTTGCAAATGTTTATTTCTCCTCTGCTAAATTAATTCCTTCATTTTCTGCAATATACTCCATTATGCCTGCATATTCCATTATATTTATCCCCTTTTTTTCAGAGTTGCTGTTACATAATATTGCCTTGGGGAGGAACAAGGGAATTCCTTTGTGCCAACCAAGTGAGGCTTGCAAATGAAACTTGCAGTATTAAACTTCTTAGCTTAAATCTTATCCAGGAGTTATATTTTAAGATTATTGTTGGTTTGCATGTGTGCAAGTCTGGAAATTTAATCCCTAAGTTAGGTTTAAATTTTACAAGGATCATCCCTGTAATAATGAGTATCTGCTTATGTTAGGTTTGGTGTTCACTAAGATGCCTTAAATCTGTACTTCAAACATATCCAACACAGTCTTTTTGTACCATTTCAACTGTGCTGCAATCTAGTGTTTTTCTTGCTGTTTGCAATGACAGCAATGTCACACCATCCTCACCAGTCAAATGCTACCAAAAGCTGCTATAAATTAAATCACTTTTTTGGGTTTGGGAGAGTGGTTAATAGCTTCAGACAAGCTCACATCTGATGAATTCTGCCTCCATTTTTTGTAAGTTTTCAAGTTTTTGAACACAATTTAAAATGAGCTAATCAAGTATATTAAAGAACACATCCAGTTTTATACTGACAAAGAAATCAACAATGATGCCTTTTTGTTTACAATCCCAGAGGGCAGCTATTGATAGGGTTGCAAATGTTTTGAGCATCATTTGAGAATATTCCCTGGGATTTTATGACATTCAGATCATTAATGTTTTATTATGCAGAGAACTTGCAGAGTTAATAAATGAAACATGAAATGTTAAAAGTTGTACAATAATATAAAGTTATTAGCATTTTGTAGTCTAATATTTTACTATTTAATTATGATGTTGAGTTTACAGATGGATGACTTAAAAATAGAGAAGCAGGCTTTGAAATATAATGTGAAGAGTTCTCTCATTATAAACCTTTGGAACAGTATCCTAATTTTGATGGCAAAATAATGGCCATTAAATTATCTTTATAAAATCTACAGTATAGAATTATCTTAAGTGACTCTAAAGCAGCACTACAAAGTACAACGAATTACAGTTACCCACCAATGTACACTATAAATGAAATAAAGCAATATCATACAACCCAGATCAGAAATACAGAAATAGCAATGGATCTTGAGCCATGTGGGATATAAGGTGAACGAGATTGCTGATACTTTAGCCATAAAATTAAAACCAACTTTTGAACTTGAACTTCCCTCTAAATCAAAACTCATAAAAAGAACAATCCTGAACAAAAATATCCAACAAAAACTTTAAAATGATAAAAATCAGAATCTCCATTGGCCATTTGCAACCAACCATTATTATTTTATTGTTGTTTCCTATCCAGAAATGAGGTGTCATGGGTTAGTATTTTGTCCATTTGATTAATTACCAGCATCAGACACATGAGTTTCCATTTCATCCTGTTGGATTGTCTTAAACAGAAAGACTTACCCAAAGCCCATGGCTGAGAAGTCTCGTTTTGACTGGAATGTGTATGCAGAAAGCCCCATGACCACTGTGACAGTCAGGACCAATGCTTGCAGCACAAGCACCTGATCGTAGTAGGTTACTATCACACCCACGCTGTATGCTTCAACTGCAGTCTGAAACAAAACCCTCAATAACAATGTATTTACACATAAAAATGTTATTTGTGCAGAGACAGCCTGGGAACTTACAAATGCTGCTAGCAGGATCAGGTTAGTTGGTGACTCTCTCTGCTTAATGAACAGGGCGACCAACGTTCCAATGCTCAGCACCATGGCTACCATCATCAACCAGTCACTGGAAGCACATCACACTGTGCAGCATATAAACAACCACAAAAGTCATCATCATTGACACTTTTCAGTGACACTTACTTGTCATGTACGAACTGCCGAACTGGTGCAACGAACATGAAGATAGCACTGACTATAGCCGTCAACAGCAGCTGCACAGCCAGTAAAGAATACACCTTCCTGAGGAAACCTGTTGAAACACAGTGTTATGAATAGCACCATGTGTCTGTTGTCTGAAAATGTTCAACAGAGAACAAAGTCTTACCCATTCGCACAACGATGTTCGCTTGCAGCACATTATTGTTGTATGCAAAGTCGCTGGTTATCCCGGATTTGCCCCCAAACTCCACATCTTCTTGTGCAAACACCAATGGTATTGACGCCATTTTCTGTAAACATGTCACAACATTTGTACATGCTGCTACATGACAGTTAAGTTTCCTAACATAATTAGGTTATGTCAGCAGCCCTTGCAAGAGACACGTAACCAATCTAGAATATGGAACTCAATAACCACTGTGCAAAACAAACCTTAAACGCCTCTTGTGCTTCTAAAATACAACAAAACAAAAAACCGTGGCAACAAAGTCGAAAACCGTCCTTATTTATTAATATACAGCGGGGACAACTTTTTCTGTTATCGTTCGTAAATCGGGTTCCGAGCTTGGTGTACTTCCCAATAATTCCAACTGATGTCGCGGCCATCGCCGTAGCTAACGGCCGTTAAATATAGTAGTTGCAGATTCATTAACTAAATCATTAACTGTTATGAAAATATACTTATTATTTTCAAAATAGATATGCAATTTTAGCATTTGTCACTGACATAAAATATAATTATGTAGAACACCGTATTAATTAAGGTGGATAGTGTGTTTTTACTTCTCTCTCTCTCTCTGACTTATTGCGGGGACTTGTGAGCGGGAGGTCTGGGGTTCGAATCCCGCCAGGACCATCCTCCCTGATTGAGTTTTTTTGCAGGTTTTCCTCAGTCCTCATAAATGGCAAATGCCTGGGAGGTACCCTAAACTTAGACCTGGAACGATTCCCTCCTTAAAAATAAGTCCTTTCTCAATATATCATTTCATCTCATGTATCATCAGTGTTCATCGCCTGTGATGCCTCAGTAGTAAAATCCGGCGTTAAACACTATTCATTCATTCATTCTTTGACTTATTGGTTTCTGAATGACGAGCACACATTTTAAGCATTATTATTATTATTATTATTATTATTATTGTTATTATTATTATTATTATTATTTTATTTTTCGACTAAATCCCTACTTCATGTTTAGCTCAGAAAGTATAACAAAAGTTGGTTGGGAAGCTGGCGAGCATAACTTAGTTTTATAATTACCATACATCACAGTTCTCTGAATAAATGTACGCTTTAGAGCAGCTTTACCATATGATACCCATTCCTTACAATAAAGTAGCGAAAGGAGAGAACAATATGGTAAATAAATGTGAGTGGTATTGTGCAAAATTAATAAATCATTACCCAATAGCAAAATTCACTACACAAATACCATCTCGATTTGTTAACTATGTATTCATTTTATTGGCAGCATATAAGAACAGCCTAACATAAAGGATCACGCGATATGTTTATATAATGTCGGTACTACTTATTATTCTGTGAAACACTTTCCAGTATTGAAACGGTAAAACTTGGGACTTATAGGGTCATTTGGTCAGAATTATTGAGAGAATTGGATTCAGCGTAAAAATATGCAGCGTGAAGCCCAAAAATAGCAGAGAAAGAAAACTTGCAGGCTTTAATTCGCAAGAGCGAGTAGGGCCAAATAATCGCCAACCGCTACAACCAGGTTACTCAAACTTTATCGTTAATCGAAATCCATACATTCCTCAACAATAATTATTACGGTTCCGATGACATACACATGTCTGATATTTGTTTAATTTATTAAACAAGTATCAATAAATGATTTGAATTAAATTCTTTATGCAGAGTCAAATGAAGTAGAGTACAAATAGTTAATTCGTGGCGTTCGCGCTCAAAATGTAATACCCAAACCAAGCCACGTACATAGAGGGGCTAACGCAACCGTATCGTGCTGCGATCTGTTGACGAGTATTTGGAAATAGCTCGTCCAGGTTCTGCAGCTCCGCTGATTCCGCCATTCAGCGGTCCTTTGTTAATTCTTTTGTTGTTCTCCGAAGATGTGACTCTGTAACTGAAGCAGGAGGAACAATTTAAAACATTTATAAATGTCATCTTCACTACGTGGTATAGACATGTGTCTCTAAGGTTCAAACTTTTTAAAGTTGAAAGGCTAGCATGCGTCTCCCCCCCCCGCCCCCCCCTTTTGAATGGTGTTTACCGCTCGTTTTTGCTATTGAGGCACCACAGACGGTGACGCTGATGACACATGAGATGAAATGATATATTGGGAAAGGATTTATTTTTAAGGGACAGGCCTAAGTTTAAGGTATCTCCCTTGCATTTGTCATTTATGAGGACTGGGGAGAACCTGGAGAAAACTTCAGTCAGGGAGGACGGTCCCTTTAATTCTGATTATTGTTTTCTCAGAGTACATATAAACCTGGTCATATATCGTTTCATATTTTTAAGAAAGTCATTTCTCAAAACATTTGAAATTGGAGTGTATTTTAGTTTTACTGAATTGTACGGCATGACTTGCACACTAGCAAGCTGTTTACTACACTGGTATGGTATTGTTGAGCTTGTTTTCATTAACTATAAAAGAATTGCACTCTAAGAAACTCAAATTCAAGTTAGCATTAAAAATACTGTTCCACTCATTTACTTGAAAAATAATTGTTCTAATTTCTCTTACATTTTTCCATAGTTGTAAATTTATGTGAAATTGTTTATATTTCTGCAAACTCTTCCTTAATGCACTTTGTACACGTTATTTTAGTTAAGAAAACAGTAGACGGGAATGCACAACTTCTTTCATTTGTTTAACTAAATCATTCAACCTCTTCAATAAGGAAATCAAGTAAATAATTATTTTCCATTTCGTAGATGAGCACACTTTTCTTCTTCATGCGTTGCAAATAGCTCAGTGCAGTGCTAGGGATGACTACAGTACACTAAGGGGTGAGGGAGATGGGTACCCTCCCCCTTTCCCTCAGGGCGCTTCTTTACATGAATCGAGAATCATAAACAAAACCCGGAGCTGGGTAAGTAATTTGTACAACAGTTCGGTTTCTCTTTACCGTTTATCGTTTTACTGACAAAAAGGTACAGTGAATAGAACTCCCCCATGATATTGTTTTCATTTGACGCAAGATCAACCTGTGTAAGTGAATTAATTCAAATGCAGGAATGGTATGCTTTTTAATCAAGTAATTACTTTTTGGTCAGATATTATAACAAATGTGCGCTTAATTTTATAAAGTGTTACGTATTTTGATATGAACATATTTCTCTTTTTCATATCGTAACCTGGACAAATTTGTATGTGTTATCTATAGACAACATCCTCGTGTAACAACTTTTACTATTTACAGACTGTTGCGGTAGCACATGCTCCCTGTACAATTTCGAGTGTGTTGTCTCAGTTGCAAGTACAGCAAATGACAAGCCTGTAGGAAATATACGAGGCGGTCGGTGAAATATCAAATAATTGTTTAATACAGACATGTTGTGGGTGTTCCATAAAGAAAAGGTTTACCTGACCACTTCCGCGGATGTCCTGCGTTCGAATCCCGGGGTAATATATTTTGTGTGGAGTTTTTCCTTACCCTGATAATCCCTACAGACTGACACCTGTAGTATTCAGTATAGAAGAACAAATGACGATAAAATCTTAAGTTTATGGAGACTTATCTGTTTTCAAGGATTAAAAATGGACTGTTGAATTTAAACCTTCAAGATGAATTACGTGAAGAAGGTGCAATAACAGCAAATATTAAAGTGCATGGAGTTATTAGGGCTACAGGAAGCGTAAGATGAGTGAGTGCCTCGTACAGATCTGTGGCTGACTCTTGGATCCGCCATTACAAACACTGGACAGTGTTATAGTAGACAAAGTCGGCTCCATACAGAAAGTTTATGCACTAATAATTTGGGACGCTAAAGGAATTTTACTAATTCAGTGATTGTAATCAGAAGAATAAAATGCAACTGAAGACTCTATTCACATCTTAACCAATTATAGAAAAGAATATTCATGAGAAGAAGAACAAGAAGAAGAAGAAGAAGAAGAAGAAGAAGAAGAAGAAGAAGAAACATTTTTCGTGAACACCTGTTCACAAAAATGTTTTAGCGATGGAAAAATTGATAGGTTACGTCTATGAATTGCTGCAGCATCATCCTACTCCCCACATATGGCTCCATCTGTTCACAAACCTCTTTCTCAATTTATTTTATTTTTTTAAATGAAATCAGCCATAGAGGAATATTTCGTAGACCACCCAGAAAATAAATTCAGGGAACATTGCTGCAACAATTTTAGGGAAATTACGTTATAAAATAAAATTAATGTAAATTCAATGTCTCTCGTATTGCATCCATGACAGTGACGTTACGACTTATTTCTTTATACAACTTAATACATCAAGTCTGTTTTACTATCTGCTTTTGCGCGTTAACAGAAAAGTGGCATTGTTATTATTAAATTTACATACAGGTAAATTAGTCATTATAGGTTATTTTTTATTTATTTATTTATTTATTTCGTATTCAGCCATCAATGCATTTTCAAAATCAATGAGGCATTATGTGTTTGCAAATTACATTTCCTTCTTTTATAAATTATTTAAAATCTTTATATAGGAATATGCATTTATTATTTATTTTAGTTCCTTATTATCGCAATTTTATTACGGTTGGAAACATTTTTCATATAAGAAGTAGATATATTTATTAGTAAAGGAAACCACATAAAGCTTTACATGATATGATTTTATGTGCTTAATTTTTCATTTGTTCAAATAAGGGATAAGATAGCGTACATGGAACGTTCTGACCAGGAAAACTCAAGTAGTCACCTTGTAAACCAATACAATTAGACTAACGATTTTCGAACTATTTAATACCCTCAGTAAAATAAAATTTGTTAACTGTGAAAAATAAGCAAAGGCTTCAACTTCAACCTCTTCATCCACCCAGCCATTTCTTCAGATTTGGGAAGCATATCTGGCGGATGTGGAAGCGAAGGTTATACAGTTTTGCAGCAACGTGTGCGAAAGCTCATTTTTGTGATGAACTATTTCGCAAAGTTTCGAAGTTTAGCCTTACACTGTGATGGTTATGTGCACTTTCACCTGTTGCCACCCACTTGCGCCTTCGTCTCTGGCGTGTAGTCAGAGAAACATGTTCATTGGAATGCATCAAGCGGAAAGTTTTCTCATACCCATGTAGTGGACACATTTTACACGTGTCTTTGCAATGTCAGCCATCTCGCGTATGTTCAATCAGCGATCATTAAGTTTGGCATTTTGTCACAATCTCGTCGGTCGTAGCAGTCTGGTCATCATCTTGAATGGATGTGCGACCACGCTTAAATTCAGGAGCCCACATCGAAAACGAAGGGGTGGGGGATCCTTAATGTGAAATTTAACTCCTTTTACAACTCTTGTTTGGGGTTAAACCCTTCAAAACGAAATATTTGATCACAACTCGTATTTCAGTTTTTATCCATTTAGTAGAAAATATTAACATTAGTTTGTTTACACGATCGTCACAAACAAGAGACTACACTTCGCGTCTGAAACTTTACAGCGCGCTATCTGAAGGGCGATACTTAGCAGCTGTCATAGTAATTTGGGTATATTCACGACATCTCTGAGTCAGGCCAAGAACTTTTAGAACACCTCTAGTATAGCTCTCAACCGCCTGTGCAGTCGAATTTTGTATAGGTACACTAATGCAAAATAAGTTCACCTTCAATGAACCCGCGATTCCCAACAAGACTGGAGTAAAGTTTTTCTGTTGCAGGCAATTGAACTTGCTCAGTCATGTTTATCACGTTAAATTGTTTCAATTGCATTTCTGTAGATAGTGCACGTTAGGCTTTCTACTGTGTGCCGAGAGTGAAAGAAATTGTATAGGAGAGAATTTCACGCTAAATTTACCTGCAAAGTTCGGACTCAAGGGCCTTTTCATTGATAAAAAGCAACCGAGTTTTAACAGATGAAAGAGACAGTCTCTAACACGAAACAAAATGTCCTTCAGGAAGGTAATTTACAACATTTCAGAGGAAGAATTGCGACTGTCTGTTACCCATTTCATAGCGGAATAAGGACCCTCTCAGGATCCACATCGCGTCTCTGTAACAGAACCAACAGAGAGCGTTCATTGTAACTTATTCACCTAAGTGACCAAGGGGAACGCAAAGTAACTAAGTTCCATTATTGTGAACTTGTATTCATTGTATTAAGAAGAGTGGCATAAAAATAATTTGTTACAAAATTTACCAAAGCATAACTTTAACAATAGACAAAATGGAATTCCTTATAAACCGCCACAACCAGTATTTGTAAGTCCTCTAAAATGATCGCCATTGGTTTTGTATACCAAAAATATCTAGAGCTGGAAGAAGTCCTGATGAATCGACGAAAGATGCTATACACTCTAAATTCAAAAAATGGAAATCCACAAGACTGACAGCTTATAACAGTTAAAGGAATGAATTATATTTATAAAAGAGCAAAGTGGTTTCCGCATGTGTTCAGTTGTGGTACACAAATAATTCAAAATTGATGCTAATTCAATTTACCGCATATAGACTACGAAAAGCTATCATCAGTAAACCCACACCATCCAAACTCTGTATTTTGTTTTTACTGTTCAGAATATGTTCTAATCGCTCGCAATGTTTGTCCTTGTCTCGATCGCTTTGTTATAAATAGAATCATCTCGTAAGGAATTAATCGAAAGTTCCCTGCCAGAACTGCGGTTCAGTGCATATAATGGACTTTTCAAAATATCACTAGTGTTCACATGCCTCGTCTGTGAGTCACTGATGAAAGAAACCACTCTCAATAACGCATCGCCTTTACACCTGAGTGTTAACTTGTGCTAATTTTGTTTACGAACATTAAGATTTGCGCCAATCTTCTGTTAAAGCTGTACATCTTCGCGTTCGTATCTTGTTTTGCAAGAAGCCCCCCCCCTCTTTATGACAAGAAAATTGGAGTTTGGTGTGCAATTAGTGCAAGATGCATAATCGGTCCGAGTTTTTACACCACTGGTCGAACTAAATCGCATCAATCGGAATGTGTTTACTTGTTTAGCATATTTCTAGTATTTGCTGTAATCTAACATTTTATAGCGGCTGGTTGTGGCATGTCCAGTTGCCGAAACGCAAAATATCATGTGGGCGGTAAGGACGTAATCTGGAATCTTTGTATATTATATATAAACAAGAAATAGACACACTAAACAATAATTAATAACGCAAAATGTACTTGTCTTCTGCCTTTGAAGAACACAAGTGGTTGAAACATTGTGAGATTTGTGTTACTATTTCTTCTTCTCTAGTTATTTTACATTAATTACATTGTTCCAAAGGTTACTTTATTTTTAATTTTTATTGTGTGTGTATATCTTGATGAAGTTTTTAATAAGTGGCAAAATTAACTAATTAATACTTTTAAGACAAATGACTAAAGTTCTCAACACTATTATGCGCTAATTGATGGTTTTCAGGTGGAAATATACGAATTAATTGAAATAGCAAAGAACTCGATTATAACATTGTTATTTATGAGCACTGACCATATAAAAAGTGCAATTATAATTAATACTAAAGCACTAGACAAGTAAATTGTTTAAATTATCTGCGATTCACTGTACCTTATTGTAAAAATAGATGTAAATATAAAATTGAGTAAATTTTATAGTATATATGGTACAACAAGAAAAACAAAACGTTAAAAATTATACATTAAAAGTGCATATAGTGATAGCTTGAGAGCTCATTTATTTGCAATAAACCGTTGGAAAATGTGCTTTAGAAATTGAGAAATACTCGCATCAAAGTGTTGTAAATTTAAACAAGGTCCCCATTATTTCACCAAGTAATGTAATTTATGTTATTTAATAATTAAATTGTCATTAATCCAGAATCAAATATCACTCAACAACCACTTATGATCTCTCTACGTCACAAAGAAGTTATGTTATTCGTAGAATAAGAACAATTGTTTTTTCACATTCGTCCAGCAACACATCCCGAAGCAATTTTAGGAGTAGTCCTGGATTCTTTCAATCTTGTGAAAAGCGGTTTATACACCTGCAAAGAGAAGTGCGATTGGCTAAAGCAGTTTCTAATATTCAGTCTTCTAGTCACAATCTGATTTACGTCTTCTGATGGTCACCATCTGTGGGCGTGGACAAGGGTCTGATAGCTGAACTCTTCACAGAGGATATTAAAGCATTCACTTCTGGAAATTGACTGTGTTAATCCATAAAGATCGTATGCTAGACTGGCGATAAACTACCTTACTCATGTATCGTCCCTAACTATTCGCAAAATTTTTGTTTCTTCTAGAGATAATATGAAAATTTAAACCAGACTTAGTGAGTGGCAAGAGGGGCGTACCATAGTGATATTTAAGCGGAAATGAGTGGAGGAGAGCGTTCCAACGGGTACTTATGCATTCATCGTTTCATCGCTGTATGTCTGAGCAAGAGGTTGCACTATCCGTTTTCCAACTAGCTTTTGTCCAGGGGAAAGCTGCACTTTCACGAACCCAAGTGTGACTGACGCAGTGGAAAATAACAATCAGACCGTCTAGGGTGCTGAAAATCGCTTCATAGATGTGGAAGTGCACACACACACACTAGAGTTTCGGTGAGAGGTGGATCCCAGTCCCTTCACTACTATCGACCGGAAATGTTCTTGCGACTCCATTGCCCATCGATTTCCTTCACTAACACGCCTATCGCCAAGCCACAAGGAAAAGTGCATTTCTGTTGAAAAGTAAAATTTGAATGATCCTCATAGGTGATTTCTTGGAACACATGGACACATTAGAAATGTATAAATTATGTTTTTGTTACACTTTTCTTAATTAAATGCACTTACCTCTTCATGATTAGGGTGAATGCAAATTTTCCTTAATGTTGGCTTATCGGAAATTTTCGCCCGCTTTTTCAGGAATCCTCCAAATTGTTTACTTATTTTTAGTCTTGACTAATGCCTTGATGTAACGACGTTTAGATTGTGTCAACCTTTGATGTTTTTTCAGAGACATTTATTTTTATGAGCTGCTGTGTGTAATATGAGCGTTTTTACTATCCATAAAAGTGACAAATAAATAAAATAAATGAGATTAACCTTATTGTAAAATTATAAGACAACATAATATTGATCCACGTTCTAAAACCAGATAGATAGGATAGATTCTTTCTTTTGTAAATAATAATAATAATAATAATAATAATAATAATGAAAATAATTCTGAAAATAAAATGATTAATTAAAACAAATAACTGAACTTTTCGTATTTTTTGAGAGTTCCTTGCTCTATATTGGTAAAAAACACTTCATCAGTTAATGAGTATTGTGTTATATAGTTTTATTTTTAGAATTAGCATAAAGTAAGGGCGCTTTTACGAGAAAACACAGCTAATTTGAAATATACAAAAGAAGTTTGTGGTGTATTAATAGCAGGTTTGTTGTATTTACATACCACCTCATTTTGCTGACTTTCAGAAAATATTCCAATAACAAATACACGATTTTGTTGATAAAAGCAAAAAAATGGTGGCCGCTAGAGCGATTATTAAATTTTTGCTTAAGGTTAACCACCCCCAATGGTCCAATTTTTCTGGTTTTCGAACTCGTTTGTTAATTGATCGTTATATGCCGAGTTTCGTTGAGAAAAAACCAAAGTTTCAGCCGCTAGAGTGTTAACACACACACACACACACAAACTTTTGTAATCGTCATTTTTGGTGCCTGATATGTAGGATCGAGGAGATTTGAAGAAAATGTTCCAAAATCTTTTCATGGTTGCAACCGGAATAGTTACATTCTTTCGGAATTGATAAATTTATTGTAAATTCAAAGAATTGCAAATTTATTTTAAACTAACATTTTCCACTTACATACATGCATTCTCTTTCCGATTTGCAAAATTCCCCGAGTTCGCCTGTAATGGTAAATAACAGCTGTTTATTGAAACGTGAGTATTCTTACAAGAGACGTGGAGACGGTGCATTGTTAATATAGCAATGGAGTTGCAGAAATAAACATATGTATAAGTGCACAACCCAGGGTTTGTAACTATGAAAACTTACAGAACATGTCTCTCCATCTTTCTCTATATTGCTTTATTTTGTCATTTACTAATTCCTCTCTTATTTTTTATTTTATCCATTATTGTAGATCACGTAATAGCCCATTTATTTTATCCCATTTCGTCCATGGGATGAAACGCATCGTTAAGTTGGAATCGCCATTGCTTTGTAAAATTTAAGCTTGTTTCTTTTGCTGCTCTTCCAAAATTGTTCTGGAAGTTATTACTTTATCATTTAAGTCTTGGTGTTGTATTGCACGCCACACCGTTTATTACTATTTTGGATATACGAGGACGCTTTCCTTGAAAAGACATTACTTTCGTTTTAATGACCGAAATTTTGAGTCTATACTTTTCTAACATGTTTCTCAGTTCAAGAAAAACTCTACAAGTCATTTTCTCGTTCTTGAATTAATATCATCAGCATATTCATTGTATTATTTCTGTTTAATGGAATTCCTGAAGTTTCGTTTCTCTCTCTTAGAATTGCGGAAATAGACTGCCCCTTGTCTTAACTATAATTTCTTCAGAAAACCGTCCAGTTTTATTTTACTTGCTTTGTAATACTTTTATTAAATTTCCCAAAGTTTACTCTATCGTATTCTTTTTCTAAATCTATACACAAATTCCCTCCTCTTTTCTGTTATTTGATTTCCTGAAAATATATTGTCTATATAGCTCCGTCCGTTCATGAAACCTCTTTAGTTTTCTAATAATATTGATTCTAATTGGATATCGATTATTTCACTGTCTGGCGTCTCGGTAGTACCATTAACGTCTCTAATTGGGATCACGTGCCATTACTTTGGAATTTCCAACACTTATTTATATATTTCCCTGTAGTTCTTCATCTTCATATTTTAATGATGCCATGTGGTTCTGCAGATTTTCTGTTTTTCATGTTCTCCATGGCATGTTTTATTTCCTCTTCTGTGACTTTATCTACTGAATTATCAACATTTTCGTTTTCTTGTATTTCTTCTAACGTTTCTTCACCATAATGCCTTATAATTATTCTACTCTTGTTCTAGAATATTATTGACATTAGCTTTTCATCTTTCTGTAATATTTTAATAACTTCATGTGCATATTGTTGCCTGTCATGTTGTGCGTGACTAATAAAATTCTCCCACGATTCTTGCTGACTCCTCTTATAATTTATTTGTTTCATTTGAAGAAATTTTTATATCAATAGATTCTTCTATTTCTTCATTGCATATTCTTAATCCCATTCTTTTTCCTTTCTCCTGTAGCTGCGTTTTGTGTATTAATCCATGGTTTTTCTTGTATTTGCTTCAAGCACTCTTCAGTCTTTCTCGTGATATAATCGCCTTGTGCTTGAATCTTGTAATAGATGACTTTTATAATTTTTTTCTATTTGTGATTTGGATGCACTTTATACTTACGCAAAAAGTAGGCGGGCCGGACTTCTAGCATTCTCCCGAGGTTAGCGTGTACTTACCGGTTGCTTATCTATGACGTCATACATTATAAACTGCAGCCATTTTCTCCTTTATAGAAATAACGGAGCTATAAAAACCGACTCACGTTTCGGGTTAGTGGGTGAGTTACTAACTCTCAGGGTTCTACTCACTCTCCAATTACTTTCGCTATATATATTTGAGTTTCTTGAGATATTTTACCGTTTTGAGCCATCACACGCGATGTACGCTGATGATACATGAAATGATAAACTGTAAAAGGCTTATTATTACTGTTTTTTTTTCAAAGAAAAAAGGTGTCTGGCCTAAGTTTAGGGGCACTTCTCCAGAATGTGCCATTTATGAGGACTGAGGAAAACTAGGAACAAAACCTCAGTTAGGTAGAACAGCTCTGGTGGGAATCGAACCCCAGACATCGCGCTCACAAGTCCGCCGCCCGTAGCGGTTGCAACGGACATCTTTGAAATATACGTAATCAACTGTTTAACCCCATAGTCAAAAAAGACAGAATTATTTTTTCCCTCGTCACACTCGAGTGGAATAAATTCGCAGCTCTGAAATTTTGCTTCCGCTATGGAAGCGTACAGCAAGCACTTCGGTGTTTCCACAACAAAGCAGGGCGGTTCAGGTGCTCCGACCACTGCAGTGAACGAGACCACGATTAGCACAGCTGCCCGCATTGTTAGGGAAGATGAACAAATAATGGGTAGACTGCTGCACACATGGGTGCCGAGATTTCTGACGGCTTCCATCATTGCACGTGGTCCCGAAATTAAACAGGTGGGTTCAGTATGGAAACCAAAAAGGCCAAGGTTGTTCGGAAGGGTTTGTCCTCCCCTCATAAATGGGGAGTATTACAAGGCACATCCGACAAAAACACCCTGAGCTGCATCCAACTGGTTGTCACCTTTACCACGCACACCCACCCGTTGTAACATTGTTGCTCAACAGGTGTGCCCCATTCTCCATACAGCCCGGACCGTTACCTGTTCCCTTGTCTGGTTTATACTGTGAAATGGGGATCAACCTTGACCCTTCCTACATACAGTACTTGGGAATTAAAACTTTATTGACTAGCCCTTGTTGCACAATTTTGCCCTCTCGAGTTTCAAGTAGTAAAGGATAAATGCGGCATTTAATATGATGTCATTACGTAATAAAATTATAGTTATAGTTTTTATTTTCATAAGTATTTCTCATTTAATTTTAATCTAAAGCACCATTAGGTTTAAAAAGAATGTTTATTAATCGCATTTTATATTTCTTTTCAAATTTGTCCTTTTTTATGTTCTGCAGGGAGTCACTACTGAACCAACCTGGGAAGTTGACTACAACGAAAGAAGTAAGTGTTAGTTTAAAAAAACTATAAGCGCCCCTCGAAGTTTAAAGCTTTTGACTGCATATCGAAATCACGTTAATACATTGTGAAAAGCATTACATAAGAAATAACGCAGTTTGTGTTTCTGTAACTCACTCTAAATAAACTTGCACACGCCATAATGCATTATTCAGTTTGCAAATACTTACCACAACGGTAAACTTAATCCTAACACCGGAGCTTTTTCTTCGTTTTCATGTCTTTGTTTTTAATCAAACTTAACGACACACAAAACAAATGCCTAACATACATCACGTATAGTATATTAATTGTTGCCAACCTGACACACTAAAGAACTTAGCATAAAATAAAATTATTTTTTTTTAGTTCATTACTTTTTTTAGAAATAATCCACAACATAGGATTTTAAGTGCTAAATATTCATGGTTTTTAATGCTTTTGTGTTTGTTATGCACTGTATTGCTCGCCTGCGTTTCCTGTATAAAGAGACAACGGAAGTACGTCATACAGCAAGGAAAGAAACATTCTAACAGAATAATGGAGTTAAAAGGAAGTAGAAGAAGTAGGGAAATGGTAGTTAAAATCATACAAAAGAACACAAAGTTAATACAAGAATAATGCAAATAATACACAACGTACCAGCCAACAATCTTAATTGTAAATGAACGTTAAGGTGATAAAATTGAATTAAGCACAACATTTAACATTATTTACAATTACATATGTCGCGTATATTTGCTACAGTCGTTAAACATCGATAAGTATTAACATGGTAACTTAACCTTACAATTATTTGTTACTGCAAGAGTATTTGTCTAGGGATAGTTGGGTGGCAGAAATCATAAGCATCTTTGCTTTCCGTTAGATTGGCTATTGTTCTAGTAACGCAAAATGACCTGGGATAGCGGATGTCAGAAATTTGTAAATATGACTCCGTACGATTCATGTTTATAGATAAAACAGTTACTAGGTCCATAAACAGCTAATGTCTGCCGTCGACGATACTCTCTGCTTTTAAACTGCTTGCCTTGATGAGGTTTATTTGTGATAATATTAATTCCTTTATTTTCTGCAATATATATCATTACTTTTAGCCGTAATTGTTTATGTGTATGTCTTCCATTTTTCTCCACCAGATTTTTTTTTAAATAAATTTGCTACTTCCCAGCATTTCTGATATTACAAAGTATTATTGAATAAAATAGTGAAATTCTTTTTGGGTACCACAATATATATTTTGGGGAACTGAAAAATTGTTGTAAAAGTGGGCATAGCTACCCCGGGGGACAAGACACCCCGGTTGGCAGTACTCAGTGCTGAATTATGTTAATGTTCGCCAGTAATTTTTTTTTAAATATGCTGTGTATCTAAAAACTAGGGAAAAACGTTCAGTTTTGCAATTCGAAATCGACTTGTTAGTTCTAAGTCTAATTGTTTTGATGCATTTAAAATCATTAACGTGCACGCACATTGTATATCTAGGAAATGTTTGCTTTCTTATACTGAATTCAGCACCTCAAATTTGTGTAGAATCATATTTCAAACAGATACAGAACATTTTTGACTAGTGTTATGTATACAGAGGTTACGAAATGAGGGCATAGTATAATTAGTGATGTACAAAATAATTTCTAATATTTATTTGCGTAAGTAACCCTGCTGGTTACCCTGAAACCATGTCAGACAGGGGAAAAAAAAATAGTTGACCCTATTATTGCTTATGCCCAAGTACATACGCGAGAAAATTGTATTTTAAAACACCATTTGGTATAATATTAAAGAGCATGTGATAACAATAAAAACAAGTTTGCTTCCCCAAAATACGTTTAAAAGACAATAATTATTAGCGTTGCGGTATTGGTAACAGTGTCCTATCTCTTTACTGTTCCTCCAAGTGAGAAATATTCGGAACTATTTCTGTGAAACAAGCAAGTTTCGGAATGATTGCAATAATAAGGATCGCTGCGCCTTATATAGTTATTTAAGGATAAAGACCTTTGTAATGTGCATGCGTAAAAATCAACAAATTGCTTTTTAAGTCCTCGTTTAGGCATTGAAGGCACGAGGTTTGATATTAATCCGACTGCAGATTATAAACTACATGTGTGAAGAAATTGCTGAAACTTCATGACTGTGAGTTATAATATTAGTAAAGTTGGGTAGAACGAGAGAAAGAATAAATCGTAGGTAAGAAAGACGGTACTTCATTACTGAAAGTGGTCCGTACATTTTTCATTAGGTCACATGAGTCACTGGGTTCGACTCTTGTTTCATTCTGACGTTTGCATGACGTGCCCCATGTAGTTAGTCACGAAGCTTGTCTCCTATCAAACAACTTTTTTAAACTGTAATAGGAAATTACACGGCGCACGAGCTTCAGAAGATGTGACAGGAAAATTGCCAGGTACCAAGTGTCACCGCGTTCCTGACAAATTGTCACGTAAGGAAACTGTTTGAATATAACGGCACGTTACATTTCAACAAATTCGGTCCGGAAATGTTAAATACTCTATTTATGTGGTTACTTTCCATAACAAATGTTCTGTCATTTAATTTTGAGAAGTATATTAATATAATAACACGCGTCACGAATTGCGCCCGGTAATTAACAACATTGGTAAGGCGCCGCTGCGTTGCTATGGTGACCATCTTGTTGACAAGTCCTGTGATAAAGTGAAACTCTGATCCAAGTCGACAGCCGCTTACTTGGCGGGCTGTGGATTAGCGACGTCGCTCCCTGTTACGGAATCAATAAAGGTACTCCAAATGAAATTACTGGCGCTGCCGTCGCACATCTCAGCTGAATAAATAAATAAATAAATAAGAAAACTACCCGCAGAGTTACTACGATTTTTGTAATTTAAACACTTCCATGATCAATAATAAAAACTTCCTACAGAGATCAGTTTCTTGTGTAATGAGAACGTTGATAAACCAGGTCCTTAGCTGCTGATCAAAACTGAACATTGACAAACCATTCCGCTCATAACTGAAGTTTCTTTAATATAGCGACGTTCATAGTTGTAGTTAAGAATTAAATATTGACATGTCAGTTTCTTATGTAAAGGATGTACTAAATATTGACACGTCACTTTGTTATTTAAAGGATGTAGTTAAGAACTAAATATTGACATGTCAGTTTCTTATATAAAGGAAGTACTAAATATTGACATGTCAGTTTCTCATATAAAAGATATTCACAATTGTAGTTAAGAACTAAATATTGCATGTCAGTTTCTCATATAAAGGAAGTACTAAATATTGACATGTCAGTTTCTCATATAAAAGATATTCACAATTGTAGTTAAGAACTAAATATTGCATGTCAGTTTCTCATATAAAGGAAGTACTAAATATTGACATGTCAGTTTCTTATATAAAGGATATTCACAATTGTAGTTAAGAACTAAATATTGACATGCCAGTTTCTCATACAAAGGACATAGTTCAGAACTATAACAGCTGTCGGTCAGGGTAGGCTATGTGCTCTCACAATGAAGCAGTTTCTTGAACGTATGGATGCAATTGCGCTATCGTATGCCGCCACGGCCCTCCCCTGCAACTTTAATGGCCTTACACTAAAACTCTATTAGCCCTGCGCTAATTTTAATCGCGCTTATGTATGCCAACAAATACACAGGCCTTGTGATGCACCTACTTTATTATTTATATTTTTAATTACATTCGGATGTGATATCTAAAGGGAGGTCTGTTTTATTTAGTGGGGTGAAATGTTCTCGCTGTCACATGCAGAGAGGGGAGTGTGCGCTCTAATGTTGTTATGTGAAGTGTAATAAACTGGTCCCGAAATTGTTTTGTAGCGATCCCAGACATGAACAGGACCCTAACTGCGACATGTGGCGCGCATTATATCTCAATCATCCTGGGTCACGTGACTCTTGCACTGGGGAAATCACCCCCCTTGTCGGTTACACGGATATCGGGTGTCCTATATTCTCTGACCGGATGAACGCTAGACAAATCACAAGTTATAACCAAACCTCAAATTGTCACAGAAATCGCTCTTAGGCGCCTTAGCATCGACTGCTGCACTTGCGTCACTTTTGTACAGAGCAACTTCCGGAATGGCAAACCACGAGTATCTGTCTTGTGATGACAATTGGCGGTTTGGTGAGCTCATTAGAAGTATCCAAGTTTATTGGCAGGTACAAAAAACATCCGCCGTGAAGGTGAACTGACAAAGAACGGGCAAAGCTGATCCGTAGAAAAGGGAAATCAATTTGAGAACACCGAAACTGCTCTCTCCATCATGTGCCAGTTAATTGTATTGCCGTTGTCTCTCTCTGGGACCTAAGTGCATTAACGTGGAAAATAATTCGATGGGGAAACATGAAATATCGCATGCCAGGGGGAATTAATTGGTTTAGCGCCGCGTTGATGTGATGGGAGCAGATACGTTTTACAAGATGGGTATGCAAGCCTACGAGTTGCTTTTGCCAAGAAGATTATAAGTAGCAGTAACAACTGATCTCTTTCTGACATTTTAAGACAAAAGCTGTCTACGCTGATTACCAAGTACACAACTATACATTTAAATTACACAATACCAGATCCCGGAATTTATTTTGGTTGTAGGATAATTAAAATAGGAATTTAGTAAAAGTGCAAACAGTAACATCACCCGTCATTAGTTTAGATACTTAATACTTTTTATCACACAGTGAAAGTGCCTAAGCTTACTTTTCTTGGTTACAAGCAACAAGTTTTTTTTTTTTTTTTTTTTTTTTTTTTTTTTTTTTTTAAAGGTATCAACTGTCATAGTCAGCCGCTTGTCAGAGAGAATATTTTTCATCATGGAAAAAGAACGTTCTACTTCCAAAGTGATTGCAGTATATTTAAAACAAGCTGTTTCGTGAGGGACTCATACCAGTTACAGCAGAACATTCACCTTTCAAGATATGTAAATGTTGATCAAGACAAAGCAAAGTAGTTTTGAATAATTCTGAACTATAGATGCGCTGTGGTTTCTGGTCCAGTTCATTTTCTGTTTATAGGGGAATATCTCTTACTTCCGTACTGAACACA
Organism: Metallyticus violacea; assembly: GCA_030762175.1. NCBI lineage: Eukaryota > Metazoa > Arthropoda > Insecta > Mantodea > Metallyticidae > Metallyticus > Metallyticus violacea. The sequence goes on from CM060837.1 coordinate 87,716,508, forward strand.
TTGTACGGAAGGTTTATGCTCTAATCATTCTCACTTTCTTATGCAGTTATCCCTCCAAAATTTCCTGGAATTGTCTCGCACAGATCGATACACAAGTTCATTCGCCAGGACTATTCAAAACTACAGTGCTTTCCGCATCCTCTCTATTTCCTGGTATTCTTATGGCAGAAGTAACCGTGCGTTCTTTTCACTAATGAAGTTTTTGCTATTTAAAGAGCTTAAGTAAATGGGTTGAGGAGAAAGTTTATCACTGCTTGAAAAGAAATAAATGTATAACAAGATTCTCATTTTTGTGAGGTGAATATGCCATTTAATTTTTTATAAAAAGTTTTTTCGATATATTCAAATTTATATGTACTTTTTATAATTAAAAAAATCCATAATGATCCAGAACGGTCAAAATAGGTTTTAAACCTTAAAATAGCCAACAGGAGCCAACATACACAAAAAAAAACAAAAAACAAAATAAAAATTGGCCCTACCGATCCCAAATTTACGGAAACACGTTCTTTTTATCTGACTCTTAAATACATACACCCAGAGAGCAAAGCCATTTTGCTTAACTTCCGGTCTGCACATTAACCTTTTTTTGTGAAATCTGAAGAGCCACTTTTGTTAAAATGTAATGTCTCTTGGTACAGAAGAGGGCCCCTTTCGCACAAAACCACACGTAAACTACCTGAACAAGAGTGCAGTAATTGTCTCTTGGTATAGTAGTGGGCAGTAATTTCTAACCACAAAAGTTTCCTTTTTTGGAACTTTGCTCGGAATAAAGTCTAAACACATTACAAATACTGCTGCCGTGGTATTCACTGCAAACAAAAACCCCGATTAACTTTCCCGCAGTTGCAGGCGATACCACCCCACGCGGCGTTTGTCTTACTGCTGTTGAAGTCGGTGGGTACACAACTTTACTACTGGTAAAAAAATAGTAATACAGGACCCTTTGATTAAGTCGGTCCTGGTGATGTAGTGGTTGCCTTCTAAACCCAAGGTCGCGGGTTCAATTCCCGTCAGGATCGATGGAATTTTTTCGGACGTAAAAATCCTAAGTATGGCTTCCTTCGGAAGGGAAGGGAAGGGAAGGGAAGTAAAGCCGTGTCGTACATTTACGGCACGATAAAAAACCTCAAGCCTGAAAGAAGAAGCCTCTGAACAAAATTTGTCGCCCGTTAACGCCCTAGCTGATGACCTAAGATGTTAAAGAGCGCCCTTAAATAAAATGAATAAAAAAAACCTTTGATTAAAGTGTGGAATCTAAAGAATGAAGCATTTCTCTACAAAAAGCATTGTATACTTCCAAGGTTTTGAAATCAAAGTTTGACTCAAATTAGTACTTACCCAGATTTTTAATTTGAATTTTCTCTTTTAATGGTTTCAGAGAAAAAGATTTAGAATGCAAACTTTGTATGGTGTCTATTTTCACTATCGCTGCTGAAGAGTATCGTTACTTCAAATGTTTGACACTGAAGTTTTCTCATATTTAATGTGCATGACTTTCACTATAAATGATCTACAAGTCTTTTAAAATATTTTATTGAACCTTATAACTCAAAAACAACCAGTATGTATAAAAGTCGTGTAAACTTTCCTGGGAACGCACGAGGAGAGATATCTACGAGATGTGTTCTAAAGTTTCATGAAGATGGCCACATTACCGTGATAGTTGTTAAGCACCGTCCTTTAGATGGCGCGCTGTAAAGTTTCAGATGCGTAAATGTAGTCACTTGTTTGTGACGATCGTGTAAACAATCTGGTGCTAGCATTTGCTACAAAATGGATAAAACTGAAATATAAGCTGTGATAAAGTACTTCGTTTTTAAGAGTTAACCCCAACAGAAATACAAGATTAGGTAAATTCGAATTTAAGGATTCCTATTCTTCGTTTTCGACAGTTAAATAATGGGCTGCTGAACTTATGCGTGGTCGTTCATTCATTCAAGATGATGAGCGCTCAAGGCGTCCCTAAACTGCTACGGCTGACATTCACAATGCCGCACTCATTTAACGCGAGTTGACTGACGTTGCAAAGATCGTGTCCACTACACGAAGCTTTGGATGTGAGAAAGCTTTCCACTCGATGGGTGCCGCGTTTGTTAAATGAACAAAAAAAGATATTAGAATGAGCGAGTGTTTAGACACAATTCCAGCGACGTTTCCTAGCAGTAGATGAAGCATGGATTCATCACTACACACCAGAAACGAAGGAACAATCCAAATATGTGAAAGCGCACCAAAGAAAGCAAAAACAGTTCCATCTGCAGAAAGTCATGACTACGGATTCTCATGGTGTGGTGCTCGTAGACTTCTTCCAGAAGGGCTGAACCATCACCGGGGAGTATTACACTTCACTGCTGAACCAACTGAAGGCTAATGTTCAGGCTAAAAGGAAAGAAAGTTCTCTTTCATCACGTCTGGGATTGTTGCTGTAAAACTGCGTGACCTTCGCTTCCACATCCGTCGGATTTGACTCCCAGCGATTGCTTTCTGTTCCCAATCCTGGAGAAAGTCACATCAAATGACGAGGTTTAAGCTGAGACAGACGTTTATTTTGTTGAGGGTATTAAAAAGTTGGTAAGTCGTTTGACTAAACGCATTTATTTACAAGGCGAATATGTTGAAAAAACAAGAAATTCTCTTAAATATTTGGTTTTCTTGGTTAGGTTGAAAACTTTTAGAACATCCCTCTTATGGGTATCCTTTCGTCTGCAAAATACTTTACACACTTACCGAAACACCGCGACTACAGATCATACAAACAGTAGACGCAAGATTTATGTCTCCTAAAACGTAATAAGTATAAACGTTGAAGTTAGGCTCCTGTCAAATAAAGCAATGTAACAAAACTTGACAGTATTAATCTGTCATAAGTTATATACAGTACGAAACAAAAGCGCGCGGTGCAAATAATTTTTGATTGACTGACGAGCCTTTTCACTTTCATATTCCCTCGCGAAATAATACCGCTTATTAAATTAATATATTCGGTAATTTGCAGGTATTTTTATTTTTATTATTCAAAGCGTGAAGAAAGCATTTTCTTATACTGAATGTTAACAAAAAGGTATGTCAAAACTTTGCGGAAACTCCTCACACATATCGGATGAAAATATAATATGAACATGGGTCCGGAATTGCTTATTTCCTTGTTGGAGCCCTTTTTCTACACCTGTACCACATAGGAGAATATTCAAAAACTGAAAATTATATGAAATGTTAACTCGGATACATCCATCAACCCGCCGCCGCATGGACTCCCTGATGTGGTGAAGTATTTCGACAGAATACAGCACGAAAACTGTGATTAATAGATCTAATGAGCATCTTCTAATTCGCGTTTGAATACCTCATTTCACTGTACCTGGAACAGAACTGACACCACATGCTCGGCGCTACGTGGTACAACGGCGAACTTAGGAAGTAGGAGTAATCAGAAGTAAAGTGGATGTTTACCTACTAGGCAACTGTTCTGTTGTGGGGTTATTACCACAGCACAGCTATGCTTGGGCTCTAACAAGGAAATAAAGCATTATTCATGTAACATATTTGCAAAGTATGTTTCCCCAAAGTTTTGACATACCTTTTTGTTACACTTTGTATACACATTAGATTTTTGACAAGAAGGAAAATATTTTTATGAAAGAGATGTAATACACGTGCAGAAAAACGACATCTTGAATATGATGGTGAATTCGAGAGCTAATAGCAAGAAAGGGAAGTGATACTTCACTGTAAGATTATAAAGTATGGAATATTAATGTTGTACATATCTATAATGCGCGAAACGGAGAATTCTACTGCATTTTCTTTCCCCATATTACAAACTGCTGTGAGTGTGCGAAGTTATGCAATTAAGTCAAATAAAATGGTTCTTATTACATAGAAATACGAGCACTTTCCCACATTTAGGAGAACAGAACTAAACAAGTCGCCAAAATGTGATTTGTTTCTGTGGTACGAAGTCCATGACCCAGAATTTGTTGTGTATAGAGGAACTCCGTAATTTACGGGCATTTTTTAAAATAATGAATGCAAAATACGCTGTAATAATAACAATAATAATAATAATAATAATAATAATAATAATAATAATGCAATTGTTTTCCGTTCGGAAGTATGTAAGTTGAAACATAATTCTTGTGACATGTTGCCAATATTTCATGCAGTTCCGCTTTTATTGGCAGCACAGTTTTCTTTCAGTGACGCATTGCATTCTTCTCAGCGCTGGTTGAGCACTTGCAAGCTACTCAGTTCAGGTGTTGATTATTCATGTTGAATCTGATAAATCATTTCCAGAGAGACCTAATCGTACGTAAAAATTAAAATATTAAATAAACAAAAAGGCTGTATATTTTGTTTCATATGTGAAAGTTCTCTAGGGAAAGAAAACACAAACTTTTATTAATGACGGCATGTGATTTAAATGTTAGGCCGGTCGCACATAATTCTAGAAACTATCACAGTTCAGTAATAAACGTAAAACGTGCTATACTTTTAAGTTACTGCTTTGCGTTTATTATACATCTTAATTTAGATTAGAGGTAGAAAAACTCCCGGGCTTGAAGGTCGTGGTTTTCTGCATTCCTTCTCAGACGTTTCGTCTACTTCTGCGGTAGACATCTTCATGCCCGGGATGAGGTCGTAGTTTCTGGCGGATATCTCGATCGCGACTATTCCTGAGCCTACAAGCTCGGGTGTTTTTCTACGTATAACTGACATGGCCGTGAATGCCCACGAACTTTGAAAAACGCATTATTTAGACATGTATAAATATATTGAAAGGTTGTATTGTGCACCGTCTGTTGTCGTTTGTTCAAATACAATAGCATATGTCTTTCATCTACCAATGAATAGACTTCTTTGATACTGGCTTCATATGCGGTGAATTTGACCTCTTCTTCTCTAACAATAATTCCAAACGTTAATTTGAATGAGGCTAAACAGGCATTTATGCAGGTCACTCTTTTGCTTACAGGTTTCTCAAGAACAAACGTAATTTATTGGCTTTCAACTCGGTAGTGGCAAACACCTCTGTGTGGACAAATGGAGAAGTGACAGTTTTGTCGGATGATCTCTATTGTATGTCATCCAGCTTCTTTCTTTTCTTCATTGTGTGCAGTAACCTTATTGAACTGACTAGCTGAAACAAACCTAGTTATACTGACGCACGACAAATCGCATTTCCTTCAAAACTTTGCTATGAGGGTCATTGAAAAGTTTCGGAATGAAGCACAAAATGACTAAGGAATTTTCCTCAGTTTATAAAACAGATGGAAGTTCGATGGAGCCAAGTCAAGGAAATAAGGCGTATGTGAACAAATCGTACTCGCCATTGCAACGATACGTGTGTGTGTGTGTGGGCGATGCAAGCTGATTTTCTTCTTTGATATACCCGATATTTTACCGCGTATTTTTGTCTTTAATAGGTCCAAAAGATTACAATCATATGCTCTAGTGATTGGAAATATAATCAACCGCAGTACAATCTTGTCATTCCAGAAAACCGACGCAACCATCTCCTGGCCTTCTTTGGCGGAGGAGAATGGTGATGATGTGAGAATACTTCAGGTGTATACCATGTCACAAGTCGGTGTGATCTCTCTGAAAACTTTGCTGAGATGTGCCTCAGTCAGCAGTCACGGCTCCCTCTGGCCATCTTCATCTTGAAAATGCGTTCCGCTGAAATGCCAGAGTTTCAGAACTGTCGGACAACTTTATTCGGCGATCCTCCAGAACCGTGTCGTGGCGGATTTTTGTCGTCCGCTGCGTGGGTCATTTAGAACTGCAGGGATGACTTTAATCTCTTGCTCTGGGGTACTTAAGTACTTGACTAAGCTGCGTGTGGAAGATGGAGGATTTTGATAACGAAACCGTTTCGGGTCTGCTGCTGTAATCCATGGGTCATTTCCAGAACTTTTCAAATGACCCTCGTACTGCGTACTGCAGACACAAATTTAGCAGTAATGAGAAAAGGGCCGTTTAGAGTCGCACGTGGTTATTCGAGCCATGCCCTTAATTTTACCAACTGTGCAAGATAAGCCTCAATTATTTGTCCAACAAGCCATTTCTTCAGGTTTGGGAAGAGAAAACACTAAATGTGGTGACGTTACTGCTCGTTATATTAATATCACCTTTCCTTCTTCGGAACACTTCCGTTGTTTGGTTTGTTACTTGTCTCAGAAACTCGGTTGAATTAAAATGTTCGTTTGGGCGACATCCATTACCTTTGCTTATGTTTGTGTGAGATGTTCGAAGCATGATCTATCGAGATTTTGACAATATCAGAAAGTTGGTCGATAATTTAATAAGATGTGGGCTTTTGCGATATTTTCCATGTTTGTCATTGGAGTCCTGAACGTTCATATTAAAAATGGATAACTGTAGAAAACAATGATGATGAAGAGAAACACTCCTGTAACTACAATTTTCTTCCGGGCTTTTGTGCCGTGGTCTGATGGAGATGAGAATTCCAGACGTTTCGTCCGCAACTACAGCGGATATCTTTTTGGGGGTGTAAAAATCCTAAATATGGCTTTCTTCGGAAGGGAAGTAAAGCCGTGGGTCCCGTGTCGTACATTTACGGCACGATAAAGAACCTCAAGCCTGAAAGAGAGGCCTCTGAGCAAAATTTGTCGACCGTTTCACGCCCTAAGTTGAATGAGATGCTGATGACCTGAGATGTTAAAGAGCACCCATAAATAAAATAAATAAATAAAAAAAACAGTGATTTACACATTTCTTTATTTCTTTCTTCAAAACCAACGGGTCATAACTTACTATACCTCCAATGTAGACAGACTATCTTTGGGAGGTTATTAACCTCTATAGAAAACATGGAACATGTTCTCCCTCCTGCATAACATCAACATCCATGTTGTGCTCCAATGTCTGGGAGCGTGTGACCTGAAGTAACCTCATAGGAAGAAGCCCGGAGTTGTCACATCAGAAGACCTTGGTGGCCACAGGTTCTTGGAGATTGTCCGGTCATCAAAGAAACATTCAATTAGCGCCATCTTGTTGAAAATATCCATGACCCAGCTCTACATCGTCCAGTTGCTCATCAAAGTCCATGAAAATGCGCGGTACTCTGCAGTGTCCACTGTCCAAATATTTTCTGTGGATGTTGCACACCAAACTGTGTGCTTGATATGTGACTTTTGCACGGCTTCATCTGTGAAACGTGTGCAGGAAGGAGAAGGAGGGGTAATAAGTTCGTTTTGAAATGTGTGATATTTAACACTAACACTCCTCGAGAAACGAGATTGTGTTTTAATGTTGTCGCCCGCTTCTGTATACATTTAAACTTGAAGCAGCAAATTTCTGTTTATGCTTTCACACTTAATACAATTTACTGATGGCCATGTTTACGAAACACTTTGCATGACGGAAATGGAGTGCACACAGAGTAATACCTCAAACAGAAGTGAATAACGAAGAAATATCCGGCGAGAAATCAACACAATTTCGGAAGATGTCAGAAATACGTGGAAACATTTCCTGTGTGTGCTTATTTTCATTGCCATTGCGAGAACATTCGCTTTGACGGTAGGTACTTCCCACAAAGCCATGAATGAAGGCTTCCTTACAGGTGTAATAAAGCAGCATAACGGGTTTATTTATGGATGCTCTATAACATATCAGGCCACCCGGGCCTGAAACAGCCGATAAATTTTGCTCAAAGGTCTCTTCTTTCAGGCTTGAGGTTCTTTTTCGTGTCGTAAATGTACGACATGGAACCCATGGCTTTACTTCCTGCCAAAGGAAGCAATACTTAGGATTTTTGCACCCTAAAAATTCTTGATCCTGGCTGAGATTGTACCCGCGACCTTGCGTGTGCGAGGCAGGACCGATGTGGAAGTTAATAATAAATGTATTTCGGGTTTTACCGAGCTTAGGCAGAGAAAATAACTCTTGAAGATAACTAAGGTTGTTATTTTTTTTATTATTTATTTTAATTGTATATTGGGAAAGAATTTTTTTAAACAAAAGAAGCGTTCCAGGCCTAAGATTAGGATACTTCCCCGGCATTTGCCATTTATGAAGATTGAGGAAAACCTGGAAAAAAGCTCAGTCAGGGAGGACGGTCCTAGTGGAAATCGAACCCCAGACCTCCCGCTTACGAATCCAGCCTTAACGACCTCGGCCACCCGTGGCGTTATATATTTGAGGGTATCAGAGGATAATGGCGTTCTGCACTTTTCCTTAAAATTGAATTACTATTATTATTTCGAAATACAGAGAATCATAGTATCAGTGTTGCAAATTTTCACAGAGATGGCAGCATTTTATGTTTTGAACGCTTTTCTCTTTAGTTCAGAACAGTAACAATTATACAAATGACGATATGTGGGACGAAACAAAGGGGGTCCCATTGTCGGTTTAACTGCATTGGTTTTCTGTGAATACAGTACGCATGAATGAAATGAAACAATGAATTAACAATGGCATAAATGAGCGCGGAGTTCTTTGCGCATTAAAGCTATCTGGCATTCATGTTCTCAGGGTAAGGAAAAACTTAACCTGCCTGGGAATCGAACCTACGGCCTCCGGATTAATAGTCGCAAACGCTAACACGGGATATTTCTTTGTGTATTGTGAAACAGTTAAAAGAAAATGCACAAAACTGTAAAATAACTGCATTTTCTTATTTGTGTGTGGTCATAACAGAAATTTCAAAGTTTGTTTCCAAATTAAAATTACTGCACGACTGAGATAGGTTGGTAGTTCCAGGTCACTGCCCTCTGCCTAACGACGCGGATTTCAGCGAGATCTCTGCCGATGCTTGGGCAGAGTTTCTGTTTACAAACGAGCTTCTAAACCATATGGTGATGGGCAATAGTTGCATTGCTGCAAGTGAGATAAACAAAACCATTTCCCATGAAGTTCAAAGAGCCGAAATGAAGAGTTCCATAAAATTGATTTCTGTAAACGCCGAACAAACCTCTGTTATTAGTGAAACAAAAGACCGGACAGCACATTCTTCCTTTGTATCAACAACTACCTATTTGAGTACTGTAAATGAATTCAGTGTCAGTGGTGAGAACAGGTTGTGTAAAGTGCAACACCCTTGCCTTATACTATTTTTTTTGTCTTTTTTTATATCGTTTTAAATTTTTTTGCTTATAATTATTTTATTTGGTATATTTAAGGACACTCTTTAACATCTCAGGTCATTAGTGTCCCATTCATTTCAGGACGTGAAATGGCCGTTAAATTTTGCTCAGAGACTTTTTCTGTCAAGTTTGCCCTCGCTTTACTTCCAATCCGAAGAAAGTCATATTTAGGATTTTACGCCCGAAATAATCCATCGACCCTGGCAGGGTCGGAACCCTAATCTCGGGTCTACGAGGCAAGTATGGTTACCGCCAGACCACTAGGACCGACTTTATTTGTAATTAAAATATACAGAAAGTTTCGAAAATACTTTTATAAATTTCGGTGGCTGGTTCCTCACGTCAAAATAAGAAGAAGAAAAAGTCATATAAACATGCTTAGTTTTTGAGTTACTAACGAAAGTTTCAAGGTGCAAGGTGTATAAGTTATGTTCGTAACCGAAAATAAAGCTCGTTTTGTTAAGTAATCAATGCAAGTCTGCAGATGCACGTTGAAGGTTATGTGATCTGGTAAAAATCCTATGTAATAGAAATAGTCATTTTAACTCTGCCGTAAAATTTCATTAATAACTCAAAACTAAGGATTTTCCGACACATGTTTATATGCACTTTTTTCTTGTTTTGGTGTGAGGAACCCGCCACCAAAGTATTTCCGAAACTTCCTGTATATCAATGTACTTGTAAATGATCATTCAAATCTTTTCCATCTTTCGATCTGTGTTGTAGGCGCATGAAAATTTACAAGTCATCTCAAAGTTAAAGGTTACATTTTAATATTGACAAATAATTAATAAAGCACTTCTGAGAAAGCCATATATAATCGTTCAGTACATTAAAAAATACCAAGGAGTGGATACTTAAAGGTATGGCAAGCAGCTTGCAGTTTACAAATGTACATGGAACAGAAAGTTAAATTGCATACCGTACTAATACGCGATCAGTGTTGTTTACCCCTGGGGCCTCGGTGATTAGTGGGAGAGTAAAACAATACACAGCATTAAGAGGCTCATTACAATTTATCAAACATTCATTCTGCATACATTTTGACATCTCTTAGGAATTATTCATCATTCGTTGTAGTTCATTTTGAGAAATCCGGACAACTTTCTGACGAATATTATCTTTTGAGTTCTTGTATGGTGTTCGAGTTCGTCTGGTACACGGATTTTTTTTTTAATTTACCCCAGAGATAATAATCCCTGGCTGTTAAATTTAGTAGCATTTTGCACTGATCAATATGAAATTCTCGCTTTTGTGTAAAATGACGAAGAGCTTTTTACGGGAATTTTCTAAACGAATACCAATATCTCATAATCTTTCTTAAGTGAGTACCCTACGCTGCTATTTCCAGTTTCGTGAAATTAGTTAAATAGATGATAGACTTGTTTTACGATCTGGAACGTCTACACCGGGGAATCTTACTGGAAACAGTCTTCGAACTTTACGACCTGACTGAGTTAACACATAAAGACATGCTGTGTCGTTGTAAACACACGAGACGTAATACAGTTTATGTATACTGTCGAATTAAGAAACGAACAACATAACAAACATACACCCGGGAACAACTGCGCTACGACTAAGACAGCCACCGTGGTCAACAAGTAAACAAGCAGGCTTGCTACACCCTCCACGATGCAGCAACTCGCTCATAGGAAAAACTTCGCACCGCGGAGGAAAGCATCTCTGATCACACTGTATTTGACCATAGTTTTGTGGAGTAGATGAGGCTGTCTGTTCTGCCTTATTGTTACAGTCGCTGTTCAAAGACAGACCTGCGTAAAATCTGATGCATTTACTGCTGTCATAGTCAATATAGTAATGTATGTAAATTGGGAAAATGCTGAAACTAAAGGACAAGGAAGATGACAATAATATGACATGCCTAAGAAAATTATTGGTGAAAACTCCCAAAATGTTCAGCCAGACGTAACTCTGTATTGTTTACAGATATTTGTCTCGCCAAGTACTTCAGGTATTGTTTATTTAGGTAATGGAAATGTCTGTTCACAATACAATGTAGTTTAGAATGGTGTTCATTAAATAATGCAACACATTCAGGATCTTACCGCATTGTTCCTCTTCTTTGGCTTTGTACCGTGATCGTACAAATCTCCTCTCAAGGTGCAAATCGGGCTGTAGAGTGGATGAGATAGGAAAGTGTGCCGACGTTTAGTGAGGTTAATCAATACTTTTTGCGAGGACGCCGGGGCTACACTTCGGAGTGATAATGCTGTGTCAAGGTCGAGTTTTAGAGGAAAGGTGGGGTAGGCCGAGAGCAGAAGTGATGCAGAGAAGAATAACTTGACTTTATTGCAACAGATATGTGCGTACTGATATTTACACCAACTCCATCTAATAACAAGAGTGGAAATGTATCATATAAAATGGTCCGTTTTCTGTACAATAATGTAAAGCGATCGGGAGAGCAAGGGGTGCACATCTAATGCAGAACAGGCCACCAGCTTCACATTTCAGTTCCATATTTCACCTCCAGCACTTCACACGCAGTCTAGGGGCAGTGTTCTTTATTTCACTTCACACACACACTAGCATATGGGAGATGCCAGGGGCGGCGGGTTGATGCTGTAGTGAGGAGGCTGTGGAGGAGGCGGGGGCGGTTGGTGGTGGTCCGAAGTCGTTGCGGGGGCTGTCTGCCAGGGCTGCAAGTTCTGCAGGGCGTTAAGAGCGGCGTTGTTGCCGTGTAGTTCTGTTGCACCCCCAGGCCCCCGATCAACGGCCGCCGCTGCAGCCGCCGCGTGGTACATTCCCTTACTGAGTGCCTCAGCTTGTAGAGACATCATCAGGCGGTTAGCAGCCTGCCTCTCGGCCTCCCTCTCCTCCGCCGTTTGCCTCCTGCAACATACGACATTCCTTTATTGAGTGCCTCAGCTTGTAGAGATATCATGGGGCGGTTGGCGTCTGCCTCTCGGCCTCCCTCTCCTCCGTCGTTTGTCTCCTACAACAGTTGACATACCTTTCGCCTGTAACCAAAGAATACGTGAGTGGAACACAGGTAAATAAAAATAAAAGAAAAAACGTTAATAATGTGCACTCGAAAAATTTAGCTCTCGTCAAAATCAACTGAGAACACATGAGTCAGTAGTGGAGTCACATTACTAAAAGCGGCTGCTGTGTCATATAGAAGTAAGAGATGCCAATAGAGTTGAGTAGTCGCGTGTACAATATCAGTGTTGTAAAACGGTGACACTGCAGTGAGCATCCAATGTCAATAGTGGAAGTCACGCTGTAGCAAGTGGACGGCAAAGGCTGAACTGAAGCAGCAGATGTCAGTAGTGTTAAGCGGTCACACTGCAACAAGCGCAATATGTCAGTAGTGTTAAGCGGTCACGCTGCAACAAGCGGACAGCTGAGGCTGTACTGAAGCGGTCACGCTGCAACAAGCGCAATATGTCAGTAGTGTTAAGCGGTCACGCCGCAACAAGCGCAGTATGTCAGTAGTGTTAAGCGGTCACGCTGCAACAAGCGCAATATGTCAGTAGTGTTAAGCGGTCACGCTGCAACAAGCGCAATATGTCAGTAGTGTTAAGCGGTCACGATGCAACAAGCGCAATATGTCAGTAGTGTTAAGCGGTCACGCTGCAACAAGCGCAATAGTGTTAAGCGGTCACGCTGCAACAAGCGCAATATGTCAGTAGTGTTAAGCGGTCACGCTGCAACAAGCGCAATATGTCAGTAGTGTTAAGCGGTCACGATGCAACAAGCGCAATATGTCAGTAGTGTTAAGCGGTCACGCTGCAACAAGCGCAATATGTCAGTAGTGTTAAGCGGTCACGCTGCAACAAGCGCAATATGTCAGTAGTGTTAAGCGGTCACGATGCAACAAGCGGACGGCTAAGGCTGTACTGAAGCGGTCACGCTGCAACAAGCGGCCGGACCGTGTGGACAGCACGAACCTGTTGTAACTCGCTGTTCTCTCTGAAGTTTCATTATTAATTAAACCGTTAATTAAACTCCCGGCCGGGCCTTAGCGAAACACAAACAAGGCCGTTTCATCATCCTCGCTTCCCTTTGAGTCCGCGGTTCGACGCAGCCATTTGTCAATTCCCTGTGTCTGCTGCAACAAACCTGCGAGCCGATTTCTTGCCGGCCGGAAGAAGAGCGCTAATGAGGCATGACAGGCAATTAGAGCGGTGCATATTAAACAAATGTCGTGATGTTTGTTGGTTTACATTTTTTGGGTGCGGTTGTAATGAATTAAAATTGTTAACGGTAGTGACGTGCCTGGGTAAGCACTTTGTGATGTTGAATTATTGAGTGGCTTTGTGGTAGAGCGTCTGTCTGTCGTATCGACACTCCCCGATTTAAGGAGATCAAAACAAGGCGAGCTGTGTGACATTGCGATTCTTACCGAGGACTCCCTGGCCCGCTGCTCGCCGTTAAACGTGCCGCTGCTCCACGCACGTGAATATTTCAGTCCGCTAAACAGCCTAGTCGTGTACTCCCTGCATTATTCACGTCCCTCGTCCTGTATAATGCAGGGACCACCGTTTTTTTTTTAAACTATCACGCATCTCTCACTTTGACCCTTGAACAATTGTTGCCGCTGCCACCTACCGCCTCGAAAAAGTGAATTGCTGTTTTACTACACTTGTCTTGATCAACATTCGATATGTTTCGCTTCTCGGTGAAGTATTAACGACGTGTTGCATCCTGCGCCTTTGGTGCTGCAGTAATCTACGAACATAGTACTGAATTAATTGTTTCATTGTGTAGAGGATAATGTTTAATTTTTAAATTAAGAACATGTTACTTTAAATATTAATTCTACATTTTATAAAAAGTAAACAAACTGTAGAAACCTGCAACTGTGGGTTAAATGTGCTGGTGATACTGCCACACGTGATTGTAGCGTTGAGGACGTGACTATGTACTGGGAAAGTGAATTACACTCTAGTCGGCCACACAAATGTTGGTAGCAACTACGACCAGTCTGGACTCACAAAACTATAAAAAGGTGACGGCCATTAAAAGGGACAAATGTATAACCATCACTGAACTAGTTCGTCTGTTTCAACAGCAAAGAAACCTCCTCTAAAACCTACAAACATTCCAATGGGGTAGACACCATAACCATTGACATCTAAGTAACTTATGCGACGAATGCAAACATGGAGAAAAGATTTCCCAAGGACTAGAAGGAATATCATAAAATTCTTCAGTTCTGGATTACAAATGTGGATGAGATGTGAAAGGAACACAGCATAGCTTTACTCATACTTTCTCAGAGTACTCCCATTGAATGCAATGCACTTCAAAGACAAGTATTATTACTTTGCAATCGCCTCCACCAATACTTCTGATTATGAAAAAGTAACACGGGGCTAAATTTGAACTATTGGGAGGGTGAAGGACATACTTCACATTGATTTATGAAAGACATTCATACATATTGAGCCTTTGTGACATCACCTTCACACTGAAGCAGGACATGCCAGTGTCGAAAAATGAGATAGCAACCACGTTTGGTGATGATCGACAGGGATTACCTTTGAAAGAAACGCCGTATCTTCAACTGCACGCAGCAGGCTGGCAACTTTTCAGTTGCCAAAGTGTGGGTGGCAGAATTTCTCAAATGTTTTCTACCGTTAGAGCAGATCCACCTTCCTTTGACATTAACTGCCTGTCCTCTTTTCAAGCTGTGCTGTAACATTACACAGACTAAGGAAGGATGGCTGGCTATTTAATAACACGGAGGTATGAGAACTTGCAGAGCATGATTGTCCTTGACTGAGGGAGCAAGCAGCTTTACTTACAATATCTCAGAGCAAGTCTCTCTTCTGATGTATTTTCAATACTGAGCTCGTTTTGCTGAGATATTGCTATGAAATGCAAGTAATTATTGTCATTAAAATTTGTTTCATGCGTCTTCTAGGAGCTACCAGTATTTCGGATGTTTCCATTCATTTAAAATTTATGTGCAATAATGTAAAGTTGCCGACGTGCTCGTATAATGCACGAAAATTCACAGACAACTTTTAATTCTTCCGGAGTATCTGCTACCTCTAGTGCGGTTCATGCACATATTTTATGTCAACTTGTGCATTAATCTAAAAGAAGGCAAAGTTGCAACTTCACCTGATCACCTTGAAATGAACATTTAGGCTGCATCATGACCTTGCCTGTGTAAAGAGGATTTCTGTTTATAAGTAAACATGGAACCTTAAGTTAGTTCCTTGTGGTACTGCAATATCAATTAACTTTATAGAAAATACTTTGTTTCCTAGAAAATCGAGTTTTTCAAAAAGTAACCCATGATTTACCCTGTTGACGTTGTTTTCTAATTCTGGAGGGTATGTTCATTAGAGTAAAAACGAAAAATAAACTGACTTGTATTCTTATAATTCGATAGTATGCGAAGACTTTGAAAAGAGTAGGGGATAAGGACATGTATGTTTAAATTCTTTTTTACTATTAGATTTGTATAATGACATTATGACACACTCCAAGGCATGGTCTCACAATTAACTTTTATCTCAATTTGAATTTGGTGTTGTTAAAAATAAAACTAATTTTCTAACGAAAATTGTAAGGGCTATTTGAAAAGTTCTCGGAATAAGGCACAAAATGGCAGCATAGATTTATGAAATTATTGTTAACAACGATGCTGCAAAACACGAAAGTTATTCCTCCAGCCCTGCAAGGCGAATGTGGCGGCAAAGCATACGACGGTCTTTTCTCGCGTATTTTTGTCTTCATGGTTAGGCGAATACGCTCAGCCTCCCAGAAAACCGACGCCATCATCTTCCCTTGCCAGTGAAACTGATGTGTGCATTGTTTTGTTTGTGCACTCTGCTGAGTCAGTGCTTCCCTTTATTGGGCGATCCTGCTGAACCACCTTATCAAGATCTGGAAAGGTGCAGAGTCTCCTGGAGTGTTTCTTACATTCACCGCGTGGTGTACGACGCTGCAACAAACAGCTACAGCTTGACAACCTATGTATTACTGCACAAATGCTTCGGGACTGCTGCTGCTGCAATCTGTAGGTTATTATGAGAACTTTTCAAATTTCGCTCGAACAATGAAAAAGTTAAAAAGTCGTCACGCAGGAGCTGCATAAACAAAGCGAATTCCTCAGCAAGCTGAATCAGAGAAGTCTGGAAGCGTCTACTATCAGGAAATAATTAAAACTTTGTGCCGGTAAAGCGCTTTTTAATTTCGGTTTTCAAGTATACCCGCACTTCTAATTGTCCAATTTCGCTTATTTTCAGAAATTATTTTGTTTAAATTGTATATACCGATTTTCGTCGCGGAACACACACATATTGCGTCAAAACGATTTTTAAAATTTGGGTGTTGAGGTAAACACCCACTCTCAGTCTGATTTTTCAGAAAATATTTGTTTTATTTCAATGGTATTTTCTTTGGGAAAAAATAAAAATTGCGACCGCTAGAGCGATATTTAAAATTTCGCTTTAGGATACCCCCACTCCTAAAGATCCAATTTTGTTGGTTAACGACCTCAATGAATCGTTTGTTAATTGATAATTATTGGATGAGAAAAAACAAATTGCGGCAGCTATAGCGTTAGTACACACGCACATTTATAATTTTTGGTGCTTAGTGGGTGGGATCGATGGATATTTGAAGAAATGTTCGTGGGCTCGCTAAAACAAGAAATGCAGACGATGTCCAGGAACAGAACATTGGCTCATACTTTAGGCATTTCAATGACAAAAGCTTGCATCAACAAATCTGATAAGACGATACCAAATGACCTGTGCTTGACAGAATTCGCTAAAACCGAAAAAGTGGGAGGGAAAATAATATTGTGAATGCAGTCATATCCCTTGCTAGAAGATGCTCTCGTGTATTCTGTAATAAAGGGCAGGTTTTCTGCTCAGATTATAGAAGTACTGTATTTTGAAACGGTTCTAATATTGTTATATAAAATGTAAAGTTGCCGATGTGCTCGTATAATGCAGCTAGCTTGTTTCTTATTCATGTGCAGTAAGCACTTGCCTCTGATTCTGTGAAATTACAACTTCATATCATATTAGAGCTTCGCCCACGGAGCTATCATTTTGCATATGAAATTATGGGGCTAATTTGTCGTCATCACCAGAGCTTTCGCCGCCCTAAGACTGCATTAGTGCACAGTGTTGATGTTTTATTATGTGCATGCTGCTCTATTTCTAAGGCTTCTCTACTAGCCAGATTAAAACAACATGTTGTTGTTGTTGCAATTACTTCTGCTACTTTTTATAATTGTATTCCGTAGCAATTTTGAATGACATGTTCCAGAGTTTTAGGCTGATTAAGGCGTAAATGTCCCTTATGTTCTGGAGCCCAGTTTGATACCAATGTATACTTTTCCTCACATACTCCTATCGGGCTGAGAACGCAGTTTTGTTGTGATAGTGAAAAACCCCCAGCTTCCATCCATGACGTCTTCTGTAAACTGCTAGAAAGTCTGATATAGAAGTCATGTTTTCAAGGCTCGATCGATTTGCTTGTTAAGTTCAGGTTTGTCGTTTTTTCTCAGTGTTTTGATTATAGTTCTTTTGTGAGCTGAGAGAGAAAGAGCAAAGTTATCGCTTATCATTTGACATGAAAAGTGATTAAGAACATGTTACAAATATGTTTAAATACAGAGTCTTCGTTTGGATGCGTGGCCGGTTTAACTGCACTGTTTCTAACGGGTTCTGTTACCCTCATCTCCGTGTGCGGCTAACCAGTTGACACGACGTCTTTGTGCTGTACAGAAGTTGAACGTTATAAGACCACGTGTTTCAGTGTTATAATGCCAAAAGGTCCGTATATTTTAGCACACACAATCTCCGTACGTGACAACAAACTCATGTAAAGAAATGAGACGGCAATTTAGACAGATTTCCTGCTGTTTGTGCGCCTTGCAGAAAAACGGTTCATAATCTTGTAAATAGATTTAGATAAACAAGATCTGTTGATAAAAAATCGAAAGTAAAACACCGTTGTTCTTACTTGATGACATTGGAGAAAAGTTAGAATGAAGTCCAAAGAAAACTTATACAGGAATCAGGAATTTGTAAACCTCGGCTCGAAATGTCAAACCAAAACCTTATAAGACAACTGTAGTTCAGGAACTGCAACAATGCGATAATAGAGTTAATTTTTGCAATTGGGTTTTGGAAAATGCTAATGTTAGCTCTACTGACGTGCGTTTAATTTCCTTGCGGATGAAGCTTGATTTTATTTCATGGCTATATACACAAAACAATAGATACTTGAGTGCAGAAACTCTCCATCTTGTACACGAAATGCCAATGTATAACCGGAAAAAAAAAATGGGGTTCGGTATGTTGTAGAACTCTATACGATTAAATATAAGGGGCTATGAATATTCGATTCCGCTGACAAACAGCGTGCTTCGCGGTGCCAAGCAAATTCTCGTTATGCCGGCCACGCGTTCAAACGAGTGCTGTGTATCTGCCTTAGCGTTAGCTGGCAAAAAGCTGCGTGCAGATGACGTCACGGCGCTTACCTGTACTGCATTTTAGGTCCAAAAATGAAATAAAACACCTGTGCAAAAAGCGATTGAAAAATTTCAAGACGTTCAGCTATGGACAAAAATGAACCGATTGTCCTAGTTAGCCAAACCGAGTGGTCACTGTAACTGAACATTTTGCACCGGATTTTGACGAAATGTCTTCATTGAACTGATTGAAGATGTGAAGCCGTTGGATGCTAGAGAATGAGTATCACCTTTAGCGATGAACATTTGGGACATGGAAAATCTTCCAGTCGTTTAAAATTGGCCAATGTGCTGATTTTGGACCGTTTTCTTTGGAGATGAGGCAAAATAGGAGATAATATCAAACATGTTCCAGCAGGATGGGGTTACGGCGACAGTTATGGTTTGACCTGACACTTTGCCTCTGGAGACTTGTTAAGTCCAAAGTTTACACTGCAAAAGCAGAAATAGTAGCAATCAGGCCAAAATGTGTCATATGAGTTTTGGGAGACATTTAATTGTAATGTTTACTCTTGTTATTGAATAAATATAGATTTTAAAAAAGTAAATTCTAATTTTTGAGCAACCTATACTTTACTAAAAATTTGAATGCAAAAATGAAAATATCACAATAGCGTTTTGCAGTGTGCGAAATAAAACAGAAACGTGTAACGTTAAATGAAGATTTTGTAGTGAGACTGGTGTTTGAATAAAAGGAAGATTGCCTTTATTGTGACGAATGATGATATCTAAATAATCGAGCTTTGTGAATCTGGCAGTTCTAAGACGTGTTAACACGAACAAAGAGCATTTTCCTTTGTTGCGCTTACTTTTGTTTTTTACGACTTTGTTTCTTGCGGTAGGCGGAGCTGTTAGAAGAACGGATGTTGAAACACAGCCATGTTTGAGGAGCAAACCCCTCCCCCCTCTCCCTCTCTTTTCCCCCTTATACTCAGCTCAATTACCTTAATAGCATCTCTTAACTGGAATGTAACCAAGTCAGCCATTCTCGCGAGAACAAAGCGCAGATGGTGAGGACCCTAATGCTTTAAGGACATCTTGCGCACATGTGTAAGCTGCAGGTTAGCAGAAAATCACTGTACCTACTTCCGTTCAGCAATTGCCATAGGATCGGACACATTTTATTTGCTGTTTTACTTGATGCATAACGCATGCAAAGTAAATAATTAAACTGCCTTGAGTAAAGTTTGACAAATTTAGATATACTTTTACTTATTCCACCGAAATGGTAAAAATTGTGCAAAGATTTCTACGGTGATATAGAATTGCTCTTCCAGGAAGATCATCTTCATAGCCAATCACAAGAATTCTCCTGACAACGTTTGATAACATTGCATGCTGTTATGTAGGGAGACGCAAGATCTGTTTGGTATAACACAAGAAGTTATAAAACAAACGTCTACTGAATGATTTTTCCTTCGGGAGACCGTTCCACGTGCCGAGCTCTCGTCTCGAAGCCGGAGGGAGGTGTGTGTTGTGTGACTGCATTAAGCGGCCTCGCTCAGAGATGTCAAGATGGCCAAATTATTATGGCAGTAGTTAAGTACCATCCGCGCGCTGTAAAGTGTAGTCACTCGTTTATGACCATCACCAACTAGTGTTAACATTTTCTACAAAACTGAAATACTAACTGTGATCAAGTACTTCGTTTTGAAGGGTTTAACTCCAACAAAAACCTAAAAAGAGTTCGATTCCACATTAAAGGATTCTTCCCCTTGGTTTTCGACGGTTAAAACTTAATTTAAACGTGCTCATACAAGAGCTTCTGAAAACTGTTCCGACCGACGAGATTGTGTCAAAACTTCCCACTGCCATACTCGCCGGTTAGACATTGCAACGTTTTACCAAAGTTTGGGCATGAGAAACCTTTCCGCTCTGTGGCTACTGTCTTGTTAACAATGAGCCAAGGAACTTGCTCAAGAGCGTTTAGATGAAACACTGCATGCCAGAGACGAAGAAGTGGCAACAGGCACCAAAGAAAGTAAAAACGGAAAAATCATAGCTACGGTTTTCTGTGGGACACCGTGCGAAAAAGAAAATTCTCTTTTCTCACGATAATGCGCCTTCAGACACTCTCTGACATTGTTGCTGCAAAAGCGCATGATCTTTTCTTGCGTTTGCACATCCGCCTGATTTGGCTCTTAGCGATTTTTCTTTGTTCCTAAACTTGAAGAAATGTTTGGTTGGACATCAAATTATGAGATTAAAGTCGAGACAGACGCTTACTTTTTCACAGTTGGACAAATCGTATTTTACTGAGGGTATGAAAAACTTGCAAAGTCGTTGAACTAAATGTATTGATTTACAGCGTGACTACGTTGAAGAAAAAAATTATTTTAAATTGTGTTTTCTTGGTCAGGTCGAGAACTTTTAGAATCCCCTGCCCATACTTACGTAATATAGCTCAATTCTTGATTTAAAAAAAAAAGCGTATTCAGCCAAGTACGGAACTCAAGAAGAAACGTTAGATATCTCTGGCTCTCTTCCCTAAAAACCACCTCGACGTCTTTCTCAGCGATCGGGATTTGCTGACGCCACATCCAGGAGTGGATTTCATGACGGAAAATTTTGCCCTAATCTAATTTTCTTTACTGACGACCTAAGTAGGATGCTAATTCACAAAACAACTTACACTGCAGTTCGGGAAAACCTGCGTCACGCAGGAACTACCTAAGCTAAGCGGATTCCTCACAGATTGAATAACTTCTAAATAAAAATGTATATAAAATCCAAATTTAATTAATGAAATGAAAAAACTTATCGCATTACTGTGTGGTATGAGGGGAACAAAATTCTTATAATCTATAAGTATTACAAAAGAGAAACCAAAGTTTTAGAATAATTATTGTAATTCAGATTAAATCACAAGAATTACTATTAATTAAATGAAATATATGTCCACTGATAGACAAAGCTACACTATGTGAGTATTTTTAAATGTAACCATGTTTGTGAACTTACCCACTTATATCGTCTTTTCATTCACTAAAATAGAGAAAAATAACAGAAAGTTTCGAGTTATATTCTGTATTTAAGATGATGTTCATATGTTTCAATAAAACAAAAACATGTTACTATTTAAAAACAATTGCAATGTACTAAGCAAATAAAAACAGTCGAAAGTTACATCGATTTTCAGTGGCTTTGAAATTTAATTTAAATGTTATTAACATGTAACGTAAACGTTTTCTGAAGGTTATTATAGAGCGCTCTTACATACAAATATAATTCTCAAACACTTATCAGATTAATATTTCATATTTACTATCTTCACGACGATACTTTTGTTAAATATATAACATATGCATTATTATAAATACAGTTTATATGCTGAGTTAATTTGTCTTTTTATTTTAAAACAATAGAGAGAACACTTTTTAAAGTTCGGTTTTCTGTACTACGTGTAGTTCAATGTCCCTAATTTTCAGAAATTAGTTTTCTGATTTACTGAAAAGGATAAGCCGAATTTTGTTGAGAAGAAACAATTATTGGTGCCGCTAGAGCACCCCTCCCAATGGTCCGATTTCCCTGATTTTTCCTATTTTTCTTATTCTATTTAAATGTCATACAAAGTTTCGTTGCGAAACAAATATTAATGCCGCTAGAGCGATTTTTAAGTTTTGTGTCAAGGCACCCCCCTTTGCTAATAGTTCAATTTCACTGATTTTTAGAAACTGTTATTTTATTTTATTGATATATATATATATATATATATATATATATATATATATATACTGAGCTGCTTTTTAAAAAATTCAAATTGCGGCCGGTAGAGCAATTTTTAAATTTGCGCTTAACCCCCAAAAGTTTATCAGGTATACCCCCCACTCCCAATAATTTGAAACATTTCAAAAATTATTTTTTTTACTTGGTTTTGTTAAAAAAAAAAAGAAGAAGAAGCAATTATTGGTGCTGCTAAAGTGAATTTTAAATTTGGGGGTTTCAGGTATCCCCCCTCCTAATGTCCCGATTTCCCTAATTTTCAGAAAGTATTTTTCTTGTTCTATTTTAACGGAGTATGCGGAGTTTCGTTACGGAAAAACATAGTAATGCCACTAGGGCTTTTTTTTTTTTTTAATTTTTGGGGTGTAGGCAACCCCCCTTCTAATCTCACAAATTCACTGATTTTTTGAAATGAGTTTTCTTATTTTATTTAAATGGCATATACGGAGCTTCGTTGCGAAAAATCATATATTAATGCCACTAGAGCTATTTTTGTAATTTTGGGCTTCAGGTAAACCCCCCTCCTAATAGTACGATTGCTTTGATTTTCGAAAATTATTTTTTCTACTTCATTTCAATGAGATATACTGATTTTTTTTTTTTTTTGAAAACGTTAAAAATTTTAGCCACTAAAGCGATTTTTAAATTTTGCTTTAACCCTAAATTTTTTTCAGTTATGCCTTCACTCCAAGTGGGCCTATTGCATGATTTTGGAAAACTACTTTTATAAATTTATTTAAAAGTTTTGTGCTGAGTTTAAATGAGATAAGAATTAATTGCAGCTGTTAGAACGATTTTTAATTTTTTATCATTTTTAATTTTCGCTTTAGGTTAACCCCACTCCAATTTTTACTGGTTAGCGAATTTTACATATCGTTTGTTACTTGATGGTTATGTGCCGAGTTTCGTTGAGAAAAAACAAAAAATGGACAACTAGAGCGTTAACGAACACACAAGACAGAAATGTGAAACGCTCACCAAATGAAAGATCAAGTTTGCAGGTTTGTTGCTGTACTCACGACTAAGGACATCAGATGCAACGTGTCTCAGATGTTCTCTTTTAATGATCAACGTCATGCCCCCACAAGTAAAAGTCTAAAGGCGATCATGCTGACGGTGCCTTGCTGCTATCCAGAAACAAGTGAACAATTGTCATTATTAAATATAGTCTTCTGTAAGAATTGTTTGTTGTTCATCTGTACAGCAAACTGTAAACAGCTGGGCGGACAGCGTGTAACAACTGCGGTAAATTGGAGACTTTATGAACTGTAGTCTTGTTCAGACCTAAATTTCGAGTTCAGGGGCTCCTTAGGTAGCTACTACCCCTTACAGCTTCAACAGACTCGCCACTAACCGAACATGCCTCTAGCTGCTTATCCCACGTGAATGTTATTGCTATGTGGCGGCTCTTCATTGTACACGCGGCCATATTCATGACGAACGCTTGTCACGAATTCAAATTTTGCAGGCCGCAGGGCGAATTGAGCTTGACTTTGCACCGTCCACATGGCAGGTTTCGCTTCCTGTTGTTGCGCGCACAAAATTGAAATTTGTTTCAGAAACTCTTTGGCATATCCTTCAATGTACCTTAGGTTTCATCCTTTCCTTTCGTTTAGTTTAGCCATTGTAAATGTTCAAAACTGCATCATGACTTTACGGACACACTGTATAAAACGTGTCTTTTTCTTGCCCGCCCCTTCGATATATATATATATATATATATATATATATATAGAGAGAGAGAGAGAGAGAGAGAGAGAGAGAGAGAGAGAGAGGGAGGGAGGGAGGGAGGGAGGGAGGGAGGGGGCAAGAAAAGACACGTTTTTATAATTTTTTTTTGTCTTTTTCGGTACATCGATACAGCTTTGGATAGATTAGTTAAAGCTTTTCCATTGGTACAACCACAATAGCTTACAATCCTTCAGAATTCTCTAAAATGGATGCTTTACGGTACAAATGCAGTAACTTTATTACTTCGGAATTGGCTAATAGTGTGCGAATGCGGCGAGAGAATGATAAGAAACAATATGTGCAGAATATTTTGCAACGCTTTTCCGTGAATTACTGTGAGGGAACGCAGGTCGCGACTTTCCAACAGAACTCTGCAACGTACAGCCCTTGCATAAAATTAATATCAGAGTCATCACTATAGCCCCCTCGGTCCCGCATTTTTATCTCTGGGGGGCCATTAAAGGAAAAAGTGTACAAGACAAATACATACACCTTAGGTGAACTGAAAAATAACACTCGTTTCTGCAGGTTAATTTGATAAGCCGATGAGGGGAGGTAGTTAATGAGTAAGTAATGACTTACCCGACAATCATAGTTGCGGACTTTCTGACTCCCGTTCACCGCGGCACCTGCTTGAACTGACCGACCGAACGCCCGTTACGTGTGGAGTGATCCCGCAAAGGAAAAATCACCCTTTACATTCAACAATAAAACATTAAAGTAGAGTAAATAAAATACAAGATTAATTCTTAAAAAAAATAAAAAATACACGTATAAAAATAGAAAGAAGTCATTAGTTGTGAAACAGCTAATCAATTGTTTCTCCCTCCCCGATTTTCAGATCTGAGCTGTCTCACTGTCATCAGAAATTAACTTCCTTTGTTGCGAGCAGAACCCACCTCCTTAAGTATACTTGTTTCCCTCCTTGTAGATGAGACAAATCCGCTCATAGTCGTCGTGGATCTGATCATCTGGGTCACTCTTGATGTGATACCCGTTCCCCATTCTCAGTTTATCGCTTATTGTACTTCCAGCGGAATCTCCTCGCGATTGTTATTAGAGTGAAGAGCGCGGCTACTTCCTGAGGAAATCCATCCCAGCTGTGTTTGCATGTGCAGGCAGCAGCCTGTGCTAATATGTTTTGCTTATGGGTTTTCAGTACGATACACACGCGTTATGTGGAAAGGAGAGGTAAGAAATGTGTGCTCAGGGAAGATGCTCAGCAACTTTTCAAAACACATGACTTCAATGTCTCATGTTTTCTTCATTTTAAAAATTTGACATCAGCTTCTTACACAGCAAATTTCCTTTTTTTTTTTTTTTTTTTTTTTTTTTGATTATTACAGCTTTTCATTATAAGTAAAAATGTATTAATTTCTATTTGTGAAAAGAAATTGACTTTTTCTACAAACTCTCATCACGTTATTAGGAACGTGGATGCAGTTTTTTTTTTCCAGCAACCTTTCGGCGGTTTAAAGCTGATCCATGCGTTTTGAGTTCTTTCCAGAGATCTTTATAGTGAGTGTTAACTACCTGCCTTTACTACTGAGGTACCACAGGCGGTGGACACTAAAAATGATAAATTGGGAAAGGATTTTTAAGGATGTAAGCGTTCCGGGCCTAATTTTAGGGTACCTCCCGGCATTTGGCATTTGTGAGGACTGAGAAAACCTGAGGAAAATCTCAATCAGGAAGAACGATATTGGCGGGAATCGAACTTCAGATCTTCCTCTTATGATTCCGCGCCTTAACGACCTTGGCCATCCGTGGCGGCATTTCTAGAGATAGACATATATAATGTGATCAAAAATTTCTGTCGGCTTCATGCCAGACATTACAATATCTTTAGTTTTAAAAGCAGTAACAATAGCTTTTAGGTCTTTCTGCCAATGTAATGAATTGTTGTGATACACCTCCTTGCAAATCGGCTAAGGTTCTGTTGTCCAAAGAAAGAATGTGATGCTGCAATATGGTGGCTCTATTATCAAGCAAAACAATAAGATCTTTGCGATTTACGAGTGTAGGTTGTCGCGGATACGTTGCAGCACACATTTCCCGCCTGATGTACAGTCACAATGGTTTCCAAGTGCCATGTGTCTGAACGGCGTTATAACACGCTGCATTGTACAGCGATCACACGTTCCTACTTAAATTGCTCTCTCTTGAGAAGACGGAAGCTCTTGTGGTTATTCGTTTCCTGTTTTTGAAAGGAAAGGAACTTCCAAATATGATACAGACGCGCAGGCATTTCCAATGTGGACAAACGGACGTGGAAAATGGCCGCCCATCTCTGCATGAGAAACCGGGAATTGCGGTGCAAGTGGAGTCCATGGTGCTTGAAGACCGTCGCATTTTGGTGGAGAAGGTGCACTTACATCATTCACAACGTTTTATCCCAAACGCCAGTCGAAATGTTGCCAGGCTGATCCTCATCACCAAGACGTGATGTGTATTACCCGGGGGCTCCTGACGAAATTGCGGTAGGCCACCTTTAAAAACGGCGCGCTGCACAACCAGCACATTCTTCACATCAGATAGTGCTGCCTTGTGAAATGAAATTTTACCCCACCTTCCATATTCACCAACCTAGCACTGAGTGCCTGTCAGGTGCTTCCTGGAGGTGAGCAATTCATGTAGAGACACTGCCACCTTATCAGCAAAATTCGTTCCTTGAAGACCGACAACTTGGTGTTTGGAGCCTATCTGAAGAGAGGAGTGTTCATGAGACAACATTGCACAGTAAAGCACCTCCCCTCCACTACCGGTAAGTGCATTGCTTGCAACCAGGACGCTGCTAGTGTACAAGTTTTAAAATAACAGAAATAGAACAGCCTGTATGTATTCAAATGAAATATTTTTAAAAGTATATAAATTTGCGATGTAAATTACACCTTTGTGTAGTGTTTACATATTTTAATGTATTTTTATGTAAATGTTCATAAGAGAAGGTATATATCTAGAAAGAAACTGACGTGTATTCTATTATTTGCACCAGATATTAATTGTATTGACTACTTTGTCGGTCCTAGTAGTATAGTGGTATCCATACTTGCCTCCTAAACCCAAGATCGCGGGTTCGATCCCGGCCAGGACCGATGTATTTTTTCCTAAGTATGGATTCCTTCGTAAGGGAAGTAAAGCCGTGGGTCCCGTGTCGTAATTTACGGCACGATAAAGAACCTCAAGCCTGAAAGAGGAGGCTTGTAAGCAAAATTTGTCGGCCGTTTCACGCTCTGAATTGAATGGGACGCTGATGACCTGAGATGTTAAAGAGCGTCCATAAATAAAACAAATCAACAAAAATCCTTCCACAAGAGCGATGTTTGCAGGAGAGAGCACCTCGCAAGGGCCGACCTGCACGCTCTTCGTCTTTCTCGACCCATTCGAAATGGCTCATTCTTTTACGGTATAATATGAGGGGGATGCTTCCCCGTATACACCGCCGAATCGCTGTTTAATTTCATTGGGAGTAAGTCCTTCTTTTGTGAAGAACTTAATGACAGCTCGATACTCATTTTGAAATGTTATGATGCAAAAAAAAAAAGTTACGATACAAAACATATGATAAAATAAGTTGTTGTGTCAGTTAAGGTTTAAAGGACTTACACCACCTGTATTTCCTCTACGGTATATGCCATTTGAATAGAATAACGAATCGTTTCTGAAAATCAGGGGGTACCCGAAACCCAACATTTTAAAATCGGTCTAGCAGCGCCAAGAATTGTTTTTTCACAACAAAATTCGGCATATAGCATTTAAAACAATTAAAAAAATAATTTTTAAAAATTATCAAATTTTGGGAGTAGGGGTATACATGAAAAAGTTTTGGATATAAAAATCGCTCTATCGGCACCAATATTTGTTTCTTCACAACAAAATTCGGTATATACCATTTAAATAAATAAGATAAATAGTTTGTGAAACTTAAAGAAATTGGGCTATTAGGACTAAAGGCACACTTGAAACCGAAATTTAAAGTGCTCTAATATTTAATTTTCTCTCTATTGTTTTAAAATAAAACGAAAAATTAATTCAGCACATAAACTCTATTTATAATGTTACATATAGTTTATGTTTAACGAAAGTACCTATTGTCTCGAAGATAGCAAATGTGAAATATTAATCTAATATGTGTGTGAGAATTATATTTGTATGTAAGAGCGCTCTGTAATAACCTTCAGAAAGCGTTTACGTTACATGTTTTTACTACAATAACATTCTAATTAAAAGTTATTGCTGAGGAATTCGCTTACATTGCGTGACGGACTTTTTCATTCTACAAAATGCTTCTTGCGGGGAAGTTTTTGTTACCAACTAATGCAACTCACAGTTACTAAACTTTGCTTTGAACTTTATTTTAAATATTGTTTAAGCACTTTTTTAAAATTATAAACTTCAAAAGAAAAATGTATTCAACGAATTCTAGAAACATTGCATGAAGCGAGACAGATACCAAGTGCTACTGAGTCTCCGGGAGGAAGGGTCAAGTGTGGTGGTAGGTATGAATGTTTGTCGGGTCCTTAACGTTCTTAGGCTCCTTTTCATGTATTGATCTGTTACATCAGGCCAATTTTTCCAATGAGTAAATTCTAGCACTGCACACACCCGTTGCCTGGTCTTTTAATCGTGAAATGAGGAACAGGAATAAGAAATTTATGGAAATGAAAGACTCGTCCCAGCATTGCATAAGTGACCAGGGAAACCTTGAAAATGTTCAAGGGTGACCTCAAAGAATTTAAAACCGGAGCCTTCTAAATGCCACCTTGCTGCGTAAACAGGCCAGATGTACCTATTTAAAAAACGGAGTCCTCATACCGCTATGTAATTTCGTGACGGTTTCTGCCGAGGGAAGTAACACACAGCACGCAGTTTTTCTTTCTAATGTTTTTTATTTGTAGTAAACTATTACTGTACTCAACACCATAAAGTGCCTGATTCCTTTTGAAAATATTTTGAGACAATCTTCCTGAATATTGCAAACTGCCTTATTTTGTTCTAACGCCTTCGTAATTTATATGGATGAAGGTGTAGTAGCTGAGCGGCTTTATACGCACTGTCGACAGATACACCAACTTCCTGAAAAACTTTCCAGAAGACGCCTCTCTGTTAAAGTCCAGTTCTTGCGTCTCTGCTCTGAAAACTGCAAGTTTAGCACGAGTTTTTTCCTACAGCATTATACACGAATTAATAGACTTAAAGAGATCTTCTCCTAAAGCAAGAGATAGCTAATTTTAATTCAGATAGAGGTGCAAGCGCTTTAAACCTTAACTAACACATCAGGTTGTACAGATTTGCCTATTCACTTAACTTAAAGTATTATTAAATAATTCTTTTATAAATATGTACCAGAAAGGAAACAGCACAAGGCAAACCGTCTCCTTGAAAAGATGATGACTTCAGTTCTTTTTGGGATGCAAAAGGAATTCTCTTAATTTACTGGAGAATAAAGCATAACTAGAGATACTTGCAACACTTTTGGAGAGACTGAAGACCGCGATCGCGGAAAATCCTCCAACAATAGTCAAAAAAGTTTTTTTTCCCCCCACCATGACAATACCCCGGTGCATTCAAGCCCCGTGGCTCGGGACAAATGGACCAAATGCGATATGAAATGTTTCAGCTCAACCATATTCACCAGATCTCCCTTCCTCGTGTTACCATCTGTACCCGTAACTAAAAAATTTGAGTCAACCACTGTTTTGGTTGAGTAGCCTTTGCTTACACACATTTTTAATGTGTCAGCCTAAACACTTTAAATATTTGCGATGCTTTAAGAAAGCCCTTCTTTATTTCTCTTGCATTGCAGTGTTTCACATAGTGACAGTGGAAAGTCTAATTTCAAAACACGCAGAAAATAAATCACTTCAATGTTACACCGTCATATCCATTGACTTCAGATTGTAAAGTTGATATCCACCAATAAAACTGACCGGGATTCTCTCTGTTTATCATCTCGTTTGACCTGCATCAGAGTGCAGCACCTATAAAACCTGAAACCTTGGTGTTACATATTAGCACCGCGTTCATCTATGAATGTCGTAATTTTGCCATTTAAAGAATTATCTACTGATAATATAAACTTAAGCTTGGAAGAGATTGTCGACGATGTTAGGCTAACGCACTAAATTTGGACATCTAAAATTTACCTTCTAGTTGTAAAGTTATCAGCACTGTGTCCATGTTGCGACAAATTTTACTATCACCTAATAAGAAGACCATATCTAAAGAATTAAAGATCATATATTGATCCAGTTTAACACCTGATCAGCATCTAGAAACTTAAAATTTTCAGAAATTGAAATCAAATACATCCATACTGTTAAATATTGCAACATATTAAGCTCACTTGGCGTATAGGTAATTGAAAAATATCTATGTGAGAGGAATCAAGCAGTCATGAAATACGTTAGAGAAGCAGTAACCAGATGATTTTTATATACTTGGAGATATCAAACATAGACTCTTAAAGTTATTTAAATTTGGAATCAAACACATATAGAGCTGGCAGTAGCTCTTTTAACAAAATAGATAAAAATTTCGTTATAAAAACACCTGAAAATATACTACATGAAATTAAATATAAGTACTTTCCTATCAAAAACTAACAAGGCCCTGAATAAAAAAAAAATGTGATTTACAGAAAGACTGATAAGAGAAACATTTTTAAGATAAAGATTACAAGTAAAGATGCAAGAATTGTTAAAAAGGGAGAAATTTGTCGAAGTTAAAACGATCCAGTAAATTCAGAAGAAACCCTGAAAAACACAGTCCCGATTCAAAAAATAGAACTATATGTTGTCCCATAATTTACGCAATTTTAAATTGAGCGTTTCTATCGGTTTGTTAGGTTGCCGAACCTGAAATTTAACAGACCGTGGTCTGTTTGTAAAACGATTGTCATTTGTGTGTGTTATCAGCTAAAATGGAGCGATACAGCCACATTCTAAACTAGCATTAAGTATGGTAAAGATCGTGTAATTTTTGGAAGACGAAATGCACCTGTAGATACTGGTAGGAAACTTGAAGACACAGGATCTTGTTGATTTGTTTTATTAACGGACGATCTTCAACATTTCAGGTCATCAGCATCCCATTCAATTCAGGGTATGAAACAGCCAATAAATTTTGTTCAAAGGCATCTTCTTTCAGGCTTGAAGTTCTTTCACTTATAATAAATATACGGTACGGGACTCACGTCTTTACTTCCCTTCCGAAGAAAGCAATACCTATGGTTTTTACGCCTGAAAAAATGCTGCTGGGGAATGAACCCGCGATCTTGGATCTACGAGACAGGTGTTGTTATCGCTATACCTTCAGAACTGACCGGAAACATCAAATCACCTGAACGTTCTCGTCGACCGGTACAGAATGTTGCTCTCCTCAGATAGCAGCAATGCTACGAGCCCAATGAAGTCGATTCGCCGCCGTCTCAACAATTAACCAATTCGAGAAGCAGTTTGCAGCGAATTTTAACGAAAGATCTGCATATGCATCGTTTTAAGATCGAACTAACACAAGAACTGAAGCCGACGAACCATTTGCAGCGTCGAACATTCACCTCTCCCTCATCGGCGATCAAAATCGCCGTAACTTTGCTCTAAAGTTGTTGAACCTGTGCCAACAAAGCCGTGGATGACATTTACGGATGTTTTGTTTCATATTTAATGGCACTGGAGAAAGGGCTCTCAAATAACACAAGCTAACAAAATGAACATTTTCTTGGTCAAACCAGTCGAGTTACCACACCCTGAAAAGTCAATTTCCAGGTATCTGCATACTCCAAGTTTGTCACTCTATCTCCGCGAAGACCTTGACAACTGACAAGCAAAAAATTGCCAGGAAATGCCTTACAGTTGGAGAACAAGAACTGGCGGTTACCGAGGGCAAGAGGATCTTTCGGCACCATTTCCAAAGGATTCTTTAAGATGCTTATTTTAAATACCCGGCCACCGCTCTTGCGTCATTTGCCTCTTTCAAGTATTGGCGTCTGGCATCAAAACCTTCCATTGTGCCATCACTTAGTTGCCCACAAGATAGAAGCAATGCTTTAGTATTTTGTCTTTTGCTGTTAGATGAATATGCACATTAACTTGGAACAATTTCAAAACTGTGCATTATAGCGTAGCCAAATTCTTAACAATATCAAATAGTAGAATGTCCGTAATTGTTCATATATTCCCCAGGAACTACTTTGATCAATTTTACCTTACTTTACCTTACTTATAACAGAAATTACAAATTCAGAAATGCAAGCGTTAAGAACTGTAACTGAGTCGTTATCCATCCTTGAGAAGTTCGGTTTTAAGATAATTTATTACATCGGGATGGCGGATTGATAAGTCTGGCAAAAAAAAAACATTTATTTCTGAACACAACCTCCTTTTAGCTCAATATATTTGGTCCAATACCCTCAGAAAATTTTTTCCTTTCGAACAGTGCATACATAATACTTGTTTACATTACAGATAATATATTCCCTCCCCCCGCACGCCAAATTTTGAACTTAGGAAATCGTAAAAAGTCACATGCGACAAAATGTGGAGAGTATGGTGAGTGGGGAAGTATTTGAAAACCCAGCTAGTGCACTTTTGTTATCGATCTGGCTGGTGGTACGGTAGAGGTGCAGTCCCGAGCGAAAGCGGGGAGGGCCGAAGGTAGTGTGGGTTACACAGATATAGCTAGACAAACAGCCTTTCAAGAGCAGCGGCATCATAGCTCAGACGGTTAGAGCGTCATGCTGTAGTTGGAAAGGTAGAGGTTTCGAATCCTCACGTCCAGATGCTTCCCTCCCGATTTTCCCCGCAGTTAAAAGATTTCCACCATAACAACGCAGTAATGCGCTATAAATTGATATTTATGAGTTTTCTTTCTGCTGGAACCAAAGCAGATTTGCAACTATTGCAGTGATTTACCCGCTCCTGTCAATTTCTATTTACGAAAAGAAGGCAAACCACGGGGTCCCCCGGTTTCTAGGATTTGACCGAGGTTAGCGTTGCTGTTAGTGCGAATTACAATAAGAGGAGATTTACCAACGTTGCAACATTTCTTACGCCTACTAAATAGCACGCAATTCCCTATTTCAAAGTTACGGTGGACATGCATTATGTTTGTCAAAGAAATAATACACGCACTGTTACAAGCTGTCAGGATTAGTCCTGGAACCGTACTTGCCTCCTAAACCCAAGGTCGCGGATTCGAACCCGGCCAGGATCTATGGATTTTTACGGTTGTAAAAATCCTAAGTATGGCTTCCTGCGGAAGGGAAGTAAAGCCGTGGGTCCCATGTCGTACATTTACGGCACGATAAAGAACCTCAAGCCTGAAAGAAGAGACCTCGAGTAAAATTTGTTGGCCGTTTCACGCCCTGAATTGAAATGGACGCTGATGACCTGAGATGTTAAAGAGCGTCCATAAATAAAGCAAATCAATCAATCAATCAATCATTACATTTTATTTTCCAGTAGTTTGGTTGAAATTGTTTGTTCTTATAGAGGGCTTGTAATTAGGTATAAACTGCTAACCGTTTTATATTTGTATTATTGTAAAAGTCAAATTGGATATGATGCTTGTATGTTTAAATGATCCATTAATTTTACACTGCAGTAAATTTGATTAAAATAATTGTTACAGTAGTAAAATATTATAAAATTGTTCTTATTTATGCTGTTATTATTGGCCTGCAGTAAACGGGCAGTATTTGATTAGCAGTTTTTGTACATGGATGGTATAATGTAAGCTGAATTAATTTTATTTTATATTTCGTTTGCATATGAGAAATGTTGTCAGGTTCTTAATGCCCATCGGAATATTTTCTAATGATAAATATGTAAACACAATACTGCGTTAAAGTTTATTTGCCATCGACAGTAGTAGGGCGACGACGGCCGCCATTTTTTTCTGCATTGGGGTCTGGGTAGTGGGGCCTGTGTTTTATTGGGAAGAGCTGATTAGCCCTGGATGTCAACATTCAAATGTTGCTGTACACCTGACATTAAGAATGAACTATCGGTTCAGCAATGAAGTGAAATATTTACACAAGCCTGGAGGGGCATCTTTCTGATTTACAGCATGCGCAAGACTGAGAACGTCAACTTGGTGGACGGTGAACGTGGCATGCAGAACCCGCTCCGGCTAGAACACGGAATTCCCATTACAGTTATCAGGTAATTAAAAGGTTTCATGTTAGTGGCTTTCTGGCCACCCAACCGATTTTAATGAAATGTTAATGCATGCACGTGACACTTGAGAATGAAGTGCAGTTTTCACCATTCTACGGATGAAAGAGCAATACCTGAAGGAATTATGAAGCCTTTTGTTCAGTTAATCAGATCGCTTCACAGGGAACACAAAAAGACAGGTCGGTTCTGTGGCGCTCATTAAAAAATCTGACAAAAATGTAAACATCTGTTCTTTTGAGTTCTCCAAGAAACGCGGTGAGGCAAATTAATTCTAAATTCATTTAACTACTGCTTGCTTCTGTGTATTTTATTACCTTAGTAATTAAGTTCAATATATTAAAGGACCGGATCCGAGACTGACGAAGAAACATTAAAATTGTTTAAACAACTGAGCAGTGAATTAGAAAAATAAATTATCACGCGTTTAAAAATTGAAATAGCTCCTCTTGAGAAACTTGGTAGTTGAAAACATTGCATTAGCTTACTGTGAACAACCTCTATATGTATTGTAAGTCAAGGTTGGATATTAGAACTGGGTATTTACCAGCTAAAGATGGTGCTCGAGTTTTTCCCCTAGCGGTTGGGAGGTGGTGCTTGTAGCGAAAGGCCAGTGTTCGTTTACTGTGAAGTAGAGAAAGAGGGGGAGGGGTGGACAAATAATGGGTTGCATGGTTTTTGTGGAAGTAAATCCAAACTGCGGTGTGTGGCCTTTTACAACTGAACAAGATTCTGTCTGCATTGATTAAGGCTGATGAAACCGGCCTCGCAAACCTACACACCGAGTTCGCGACGATTTGAATATGGAAAGGTGTGCGCACATTAGGTTCCAGGTACTTGACACGGGCACAGGACAAAAGACGAAGTTTGTCGGAAATACACAATCAAGAACGGAATTTGGGGAGAAGCTGGTGACTACATGTAATGGAAACACCCAGGGAGTCCATTTGTGGGCAAATAAATGATTGCTGTCTTTTGGAAAACTGCTAGTAGACTCGACTTCCTCAAGCAACGTATGGTGTATTGCGAGACCCGTACCGGCTTAGGCGCACGGTTCAGTAACTGCGAAAAGGACAATGTGCGGCCTCAACCAACAACACTATGACTGCAAAGTTGGCATCCACCATATTCACCGGATCTCGCTCCGTCTTATTCGACAACGCGAAGCACTCGCTGCCATGTAAAATATTCGGCAGCAATGAAGCAATTCAGGCACCTGTCCATGTGTTCCGAAACAATGAAGCGACCGGAAAGATGACAACGGTGGGAGTACATTGAGAGATATGTTGCATAATCTCCGAACGTCCCTTGTAATATTACAATCAGAAAATAAGAAAGCTTTAATTTAGCTGTATTTAATATTGTTGATAGCAGTATCGGGCAAAACGGGAGTTTTTACTAATATGTCAACTGTTTTAATAAGTATTTATTACTGCTGTAACCTTTTCTTACTATAAGGAGGGTTACCCCATTTAAGTTGAATGCATTCCCCACTCTTCGTTTTTACTACCAACACTTGCAACCTCATAGCAGACACTGCTGGTACAGTCGGGTGCAATAGTTAATCAATAATAGCTTAAAAATTGCGCATTTTCGGATTTTCCGTCGCCGGTTATAGCCACAAGGTAAAGAGAAAGATCATATCATAAGTAACTTGTATGTGGACCATAAAACAAGCTGCTCGAAATGAATTGTTCCTGAGACGCAATCTGGGGGGACAAAAGAAATAGTGGTCAAAATGACAGCACAAAGAAGCATTGCCAACCATACTGATAATTCATGGACATTTTTTGTTTGTTTTGTTTAACGCTCGTTTTTACATAAATTGGGTCTGGCAAGACAGATTATTTTGAGAGAACAACACATCAAGAGAACGCTTCACCAATGCTACTAAGTTGCATGGTAATTGGCGATTTCTCTGGATGATACATGCAATAAGCACTCCATCCGGGGAAAAAGTTCTCATGGTGGTTGCAGGGATAGACAGAGTTGTCAATAATGTAAGATTAATGCAGCCTATTTTCAAGAGAATGCCTTGGACCCAATTTCTGATGAAGAGATTCCCCGGTTGTATGGTGACGATACCTGATATCCTTTGCCTACTGCTGCTGCTGAAGACGATGTTAAAAGAATCCCAGCCAAGTCATCAAAGGGTCTGCTGAACCTAGTAGTCCCACAACGGTCGAGGGTCTCTGGAAAACCTGCCAGAAGGTTTGGGGAACATTCCTCTTCCTGATTTGCAATAACTCCATCCCCACATTAAATAAGGAAACTCAACGTCCACACTATGTGGACAAAACAGACGACACTGAAATAATCTGTCGAAGTTTCCATAGTGAAATATTTATTGCATATAAAAGTTTAACTCATGCAATTAAGTTCTCACGAGAAGTGTTAATTGTGGAACAATGGAGCTTCTCGTTAAAGAGAGATTTAACAACAAAACAACGGGATCAGTCCTACGTCAACGAAAGGGACAACAGGTCCTTATACATAAACCACTGAACAGTGCGCAGGTCCAGTCATGGAATATTGGGCCCATATAAACCAGGAGCGCTACAGGGACCTCATTATTATCCCATTCGTGCGGAATTTGTCACGCCTTCAACGACAATGGGTGCAGCAACAGTCCACACCATGAGGGAGTCACTTGTCCTCCCGCAAAGACACTGGAGATCCTGTCCCTCCTGATACCTACATAAGAATCAATTTTCAAAACCTACAAATATTTCCGAACTACCCGAGAAAATATCGTCGTTTTTGTGTCCTTAACAGCAACCTTTGTTCATCAACATGTTCAATACTTTTCAGAAACGTTATGAACAATGTGTGGCACATGATGTAAACATTTTGAACATATTTGTTGTTTGTTTTGCCGCATACAAATTGACAATTGGAGTCAGGAGCGACGGAGGAACGGGGAATTTGAAGGCATCAAAATAATTCGGCATTCCTCAGGTTAAGGAGAAGAATGCAAACATAACCACGTGGCATTCTAAATGCACAGTCTACATACACGTAAAAATGGCAAACAGACTGTAATTATACATATAAACATCCATATCGGAATAAAAACTGTTAGATAAGGTTTTAAGTTGAGAAAATAATAATTATAAATGGTTTAGCAACATTACCGAAAATTGTGCCACTCTCTCAATAAAAAATGAAAGTTAGAAAGTTATTCGAATTGTAATTAATCACTTCTATAAACTACTTGCATGATATAAAAATATAATTCAAATTGTTTCAACAGAAATGTCTAACTTTAGGCTGCGATAAGACAATTTCTTAAGGACGTAGAGGAACACAACCGTGGACTTGTTCTTACATGAAGATGATATCCAGTGACAGCGAAGGAAATCATAAGCAAAGACAATGCAGACGAACAAAAGGAAATATTAAGATGACTTAAAAAACGATGCAGTCAGTCATTGAGAAAGGCTGGATAATGTGAAGTTAATGGTCTGCTACTGTTTATTGTTAAGTGAAAGAAAAAGCAATTTATTACACAAACTTACGTTTAGTCGTTCTTTGTATCATAAAATATTATTTTCTGAACTACAACGCAAAATGTACTGCAGTACTTTACTAGCAGCAAGAAACGGGGCATTTGATTAAATTAACTGTATCTTTATTTGTTTTATTTCAATTTAACCCTCACATAACGTTAACTAGTGCAGTGATTGAAACCTTTGGTAATGCAGCAATCTATTTACAAATTTTTCTAAACTATTAGTTAGATACAAAATGTAAAAGTAGCTTTAGCCGCTTCGTATTTCTTTTTGTAGTAAATGCTGGAAATGTCGACCTCCCTCATTGCATCGATTACTGTGTGTTTTCCTTGAGTTCATCCAACGTGTGAGGATTTTTATGTACACTTTGCCCTTCGGGCTACTCACACAAATAAAAATCACAGATCTGGGTCATAATACCACTTACTGTCTGGCCGTAAAAAAATAGACTTTTGCTAATAGTACACCAAACTCTAAATTTTGCTATCATAAAGAGGGGTTTATTTGTACATTTTGTATTTTCAGAACACAATAAAGTGATTAAACGACAGTTTTGGTGAAACCATCCCTCATCTGAAAAAAAAAAATAATAAGCTGTGGATCATTTAACGTTTCATTCACTGATGAAAGAAACCACTCAGAATAATGCACACATGCTACGGGATCACCTTGTCATAGATAATGGACACGTGTAAATTTATAAGGTGAAGTTTTAACAGTTTTGTTGCATGTGTAGAAGACACTAAAAGCCCAACTTTTGCTAATTTCGGTAGTGATTTTGTTGGCGAAGGTTCAAAATTTGACTAATTTCGTCTAATTTGTCTTCTGTTAAAACTGTAGGTCTTCACATGTGTTTGTTGTTCGGTAGTATCAAGTATTGTGAACTGCAGTGACACAGGGAACTTCCTTCCGAAATCGAAAACATTGCTCTAAAGTCCTGTAGACGGGCGGGAAGGGGAGTCAAGACGTTAACTTTTAACATAAACTTCGACCGTTCTTCCACTAACCTCATTAGAAGCTGATTTTGCATGGAAAATGGTTCCTTTTTGGTTGGGATGTTCCTGCCATTTGTCAACGTTAATATTGTCTTTTCTTGAAGAATTCATAGTTTTAATGGTTGAAAGTTCAAGCACTACATCTGCCTGGTTCGTAATTTTCCATTAACCAACATACAGAGTATTCAATATTTTGGTCTCAAATGTACCAAGAAAAAAACTAAATACTCTTCAGTTAACTGCTATTTCACGGAGAAGAGAACAAACATATTTATTCCACATGCCGCATTCGAAGTTTTTCCATGAACTACTCAACATTTGGTCTCGTATATCAGTTCACGTACCACACCATCTTCTTGTTCTGCACAAAATGAATCAACGCGCACAGCACCTTAATTTGTATGGGTCTTGACTTACCTTTAGGCGGATAGAAATAAAATCAGATTTTTTCAGATAATTCTCAAACGTCTGTCTCAGCTTCAACCTCATCATTTGACGTGAGTCAGTTCTTCCGGTTTGGCAACAAAAAGCAATCCTGGAGTCAAATCAGGCGAACATGGGGGGTGTGCAAGCGAACGTCATGCAATCCCAGACGTGTGTGAAGGCACATTATTGTGATGAAAGAGAACTTTGTTTCTCCCAAAGTGTGAACGTTTAGTCTGAATAGCGTCCTTGAGTTGTTCTAGTAGTGAAACGTAATACACCCCAATGCTGGAGTAGTCTACGAGCACCACACCATGAGAATCCCAGCCATGACTTTTCCTGCAGATGGAACCGTTTTTGCTTTATTTGATGCACTTTCACCTGTTGTCACCCACTGTTTGAACTGCTCCTTCGTCTCTGACGTGTGGTGATGTCCATGTTTCATTTACTGTTGTGAAACGTCAGAGAAACTCATTGCAATTGCGTTTAAAAAAGTCGAAACACTTGTTTCGCAAAATGTTCATTCGAATGCGTTTTTGGTTCATTGTTAACAGACGCGGCACCCATCGAGCTGCAAACTTTCTTATACTCAAAACTTCGTCAGAAATGTAGTGGACACGGCCTATAGAGGTGTTTGCAATGTCAGCCAACTCCCGTATCTTCAATCGGGGATCATTAAGTATGATATTGCGAATTTTTGTCACCATTTCTTCGGTCCTATTAGTTTTGGAACGCCCTGATCATCTTGAATGAATGTGCGACCATGATTAAATTCAGCGGCTCAATTTTTAACAGTCGAAAATGAAAGGGAAGGCTCTTTTAATGTAGAATCTAACTCCTTTTGTATTTTTGTTGGGGTTAAACCCTTCAAAACGAAATACTTTATCACAGCTCGTATTTCACTTTTATTCATTTTGTAGAAAATGTTAACAATGGTTTGTATCGTCAATTACAAGCGACTACACTTTACAATGCAAAGGTTGATATTTAACAGCTATCGTAATAATTTGAGCATGTTCACAACAATAATATACGTCACGTAGTAGCCCATACTTAACATAACACATTGTCTTCAGAGACTTAATCAGTGGGTTACTTTCGCTTTCAAAGAAGAAGAGAGGTGGTAGTGACAACAACGTGTTGTAGAGGGGAGTTCGGGACATCGCTCATTAGGACAGTTTGTTACCCAAAGATGTGTGTAATTGGACCTGGCAATGCGCTCCCTCTAGTAGATAGGACAATATAGTGATAAGATCAACAGTTCCTTGCAACATTAAGAGTTTTCTCTGTTTGGATTTAATGTCTATGATTTATTATTTATTCGTAGATTCATTTTTATAAAGGTACAACAAATTAAATGTGTTTATTCTTTACAATGAACACTGCAAAGCATCTCTCAAGTCCCGCCCGCTTACAAGCGAGATGTCGCTCGCGGGGACATTGACTGCGGGTCCAAACAAATGAATGACACGATAGTGCTCTAAAGTTCTTTGTTTAATGATGAAATGCTGCGAGTGTTGTTAGACAACACCGTCATCTTGAGAAACCAACAAAGAAGTTTCAATGGGCATCGGTCATTTTGCAGTAGCAGTGCTGCAGGGTTTAACGTCCGCAATACTTACACCTTATTATTTTATATTCACTTTTATTAATTAGGTGCACAGATCTACTTTACTAAATAACTACATTAACTAAAATATCATCAGCAGTTTCACGTAACCAGCACTACAAAAACTTTCACAAGTTGTGTTTTATCTTCACTTATGTGCACATAGCTGTCGCTTCAACCGGTCTCAAGTTGTGGTAGTTTTAGGTTAAGGTTAAAAGGTTACGTTTCTTCTTTTGCTTCCTTCTTAGTGTCTTTCATTATTATCATGTTCTTCAACTCTTTTCGTGTAGTCTTTATGTCGTATTTCCTCGCGTCTCTTCTTTTGGCATCTTCCTGCCTACCAGTGGTCTGCCAATTGTTTTCTTCTGCTGTTCTTATTTCTAAATTACGACACTCCCCTCTTTCCGACAACGGAGTTTTCCGTTCAAAATAATAAACGGCTGCAACACTTCCATGCTCAGGTGACTTATGAAGCAAATGTGGTGACAACGTTCAATAAAGAATTGTCATCATTATTTTTCGCTCTAAACTCTAACTTTACCATGTTTTACAGTTTATTTTATTAATGGTGTTTAACGCTCGTTTTTACTTCTGAAGCTCCACAGGTGGACACTGGTGATACATGAGACGAAATGATAAACTGGAAAAGGATTTTTTTTAAAAAAACCTAGTTAGGGTATCTCCCCAGCAAGAGGACCGAGGAAAGTTTAGAAAAACTTCAGTCAAGGAAGACGGTCCTGGTGGGAATCGAACCCCAGACCCCCTCACGACCTCGTGCACCGATGTGCAGGTTGATGTTTAGTCCCGCCAAGATAAACATGAACAACATGCTGCTATGTCTCAGCTGAGGCCTGTGTGGCGTTACAGAGGAAGGAAACCCGACTCTGCAGCCGCCGCTGTCAGGATCACAGAATAAATTAACAGAAATTGTGAAAATTTCACTGGTGTCATGCACACGTTAGTAACTGAAAAGTTGCAAACAGTTGAAGATGGTGATGCGGAGCCTCTTTCACCGCTGATGAAATTTGGATCCTGAGAGCAAACAAAAGCTCTGTGTGCACATCTCCATCATAAACCGCACAGTGGAAAAGTTGTGATCGTCTCATTTTTGGAATGGTTCATCAGCATACACAACAGAAAAGTCACATCACACGCAAAACGCCGCTTTTCCGAGCAACAAGCAAATGTGGTGTGTATTTATCATCCAGTTTTAGGCCCGTGTGACATTTCTATAATCAGAAGCACGGCGGAATGGTTTCCAGCATGTCTGTAAAGATTGGCAGAAACGCTAAGACTGTTTTGAGAAAAATCATCAAATTTTGAGAACGAGAATCAGTACAGGTATGTGATAACAATTGGTCATTGTTCGTATCGGTGAGAAATGTAGCTCATTGTTTGTCTATCCTTGATGCTGTAAAGTGCCTTTTATGTATACAGTTTCTCAGAAGCATGAACCCAAGGACTTATGGCAAGTCATCAAGCTGGTAGGCTATATCATTGAGATTTGTCCTGCTAGTAAACTTCACACTCTTTGCTGAAATATCTTCTTACATTCCAAGGAACAGTCTTACAAATTTTGCATTTAATTTCCCTTGCTCATTTTATGAGAAGCTTAATGTTCATATTGTGAAATATTTCCCTTATTCACTTACACAAGGTAATGAAGATTCTCATTCTTTTCCTGGTAGTTTTATTTTATTATCATCTTTCTCTTGTGGTGACAGATACAATCAATGAGCAGGTTGTTCGAATCCCGCCAGGACCGTCCTCCCTGACTGGGGTTTTTTCCAGGTTTTCCTCAGTCTTCATAACTGGCAAATGCCGGGGAGGTACCTAAACTTAGGCCTGGAACGCTTCCTTCCTTAAAAAAAAAAAAATCCTTTCCCAATTTATCATTTCATTTCATGTATCATCAGTGTCCACCGCCTGTGGTGCCTCAGTAGTAAAAACGGGCGTTAAACACTACTCAAAAAAAAAAAAAATGAGCAGGTTAATCATGTACGAGGGGCGTTTCGGGAATTATTTACAGAAGTGTTTTACGAACACTATGAGCAGTACATTCATAGGGCAATGGACTGATACCATTACGCCATGCAGACGCTGGAGTGTGTAAGGAAATGACAGCGTTCGTTTGTTGTCAAGTTGAGAAAGACGTGTTTTGTTAATTCGATTTATTTATGGACGCTCTTTAGCATCTCAGGTCATCAGCGTCCCATTCAATTCAAGACGTGAAACGGCCAACAAATTTTCCTCACAGGTCTCTCTTTTCAGGCTTGAGGTTCTTTTACATGCCATAAATATACGACATGGGACCCACGGCTTTACTTCCCTTCCGAAGGAATCCATATTTTGGATTTTTAGCCCGAAAAAATTCACCTATCCTGACCGGAATTGAACCCGCGACCTTGGTTTAGGAGGCAAGTGGGTTACCACCACCCACCAGGACCGACAAAGACGCTGCAGTATGAAAAACGACCATAATGGACAAAGATGGACTTTGAGGAAAGAAGACATCAAAAGTGCAGAAATTCATAGACATTTGACTGCGGCATGTGGTCAAGAATCTCCTGTACAGAAAATTCATAGACATTTGACTGCGGCATGTGGTCAAGAATCTCCTGTACAGAAAATTCATAGACATTTGACTGCGGCATGTGGTCAAGAATCTCCTGTACAGAAAATTCATAGACATTTGACTGCGGCATGTGGTCATGAATCTCCTGTACAGAAAATTCATAGACATTTGACTGCGGCATGTGGTCAAGAATCTCCTGTACAGAAGATTCATAGACATTTGACTGCGGCATGTGGTCAAGAATCTCCTGTACAGAAGATTCATAGACATTTGACTGCGGCATGTGGTCAAGAATCTCCTGTACAGAAGATTCATAGACATTTGACTGCGGCATGTGGTCAAGAATCTCCTGTACAGAAGACTGTTTACAACGGGTCAGCGGCAGAGTCGTCTGTTAACATTGAGGCTGTGTTTGAGTTGATAGACGCATAACCTTTGATAACTTGGAATATTAGACAGACCTCGGATTGCGCTCCCTGCGTGCGACGAACGTGGGGCTTGACAGGCGCAGAAGTACAAAAGGAACTGCATAATGAAGATTTTTGAGAAGCTGATGAAGAAGA
This sequence comes from Metallyticus violacea, assembly GCA_030762175.1. Classification (NCBI taxonomy): domain Eukaryota; kingdom Metazoa; phylum Arthropoda; class Insecta; order Mantodea; family Metallyticidae; genus Metallyticus; species Metallyticus violacea. Next base: position 87,760,402 of record CM060837.1, read on the forward strand.
AAGTTCAATCAGCGACTTTCACTGTCAACAGCGAGACCCGCTTCATCTACGTCTGATTATGAATGGAGTTATTTAACAACGCGAAGTAAAGCGAGGAAAATCAGGCATACTCCCAAACAATATACCAGAAAAGTGGCAACGGTGGAGAATTATACGCAATGAAGCATGTTGCAATTGTAAATCATTGCGGAACGCCCCCGAAAGTTCCTCGTCTTCTTATGTCATGTAGTGAGTCTAACAAGCTCCAGTCATATTTATTTCACTATTAAAATAAACTTGCATTATGATTACTTAACTTTTTAAGCCATCTTGCAACAAATTGTCAGTAATGCCAATGCCAAATACCAGTTAGGGTTATTTCATGAATAGAATAAAAATAAAACTAATTATATATATGCACAAATTATATAAAATGTTGTACCTAACTATTGACTGAAATAGACGAAAGTGGACTATTACAACCGCTGCCGTTCGATTTACTAACACCAACTGAGAAAAACAAAACAGTTAGCATTTTAGTATTCTGAACAACGCGTTTATGACTGCTGGTATTGTTACACAATTTACAAAACTATTTCTGACTGTTTGGCTAAATACGAAAAAACAAATTGTTTGAGTGAATGCACGCTGTTAGTAACACAGTTATCGTTTTGTTGGATACAACGGCCATTTGAGAATTAGCAGAGGAAGAATTCCTCACTTTATTTAGTGTTGCCGAATGATACTGGGTATAGAGTTGGCTATACTGACCACAAAACAAACGCACTTCGCGTCGTAAACGGATTTCATAAAACTTAACAATGAGAAGTACGTACCTTGTCACGACGCATGGTTCTGGTCATTTAGCGAGAATCAAGTGTCCTTAACACTCCGCCAATTGCAGCAATTTAACCGGCGCTCATCAATTTTAAGTTTTGCAGCTGAGAGACTTTTTAGAACCTTTTTCCGATTTCGCCTCAGTAATCTACTTGTCGCTACCGAAAACTGTCTATTAATGTTCCTGCGCGAATTTCTTATGTTATATAAAACTTCTTTCTGTGTTGTGCCATTATGACACAACTTATGTACTCACTTTTAAACACATCTTTCCTTATAGCAAGGCGAGCTCTGACTGAATGAACGCGCGAGAAACAAGGTCAGAAGAACCACTTGCCCCGGGCGTCCATAGTACAACGTCACGAACGGACAAGCTCACACGCAAAGGCTCTGGCTTTTCTACGTGATATGTCTACAGCGATGTGAATGAACTAGTGACGAAGTTTCATGGAGAGAGAATTAAAAAATATGCAGAAAATGGATATGCAGTGTAAAATAGTGGAGCGATAACAAGAAGAAGAATAAAGGACGATCTAGGTGTAAACCCTTTGACATAAAAAAGAAAACGTCATCGCCAGATTCTACGCGTCGATCTGAGAACTTTTGGGACGCTCGTAAACGCTGTATTCACAACGCACATGCAGCGAGCCCACACTGCAGCAATGGTCACAATCATTAGCATCTGGAAAGAGAACGTTAGGGTAAAGTAGCAGTGGCCGAACGGCTTAGAAGACATTGTTCCTCTTCGTAAGCTCCTGGATTCAAATCCCAAACAATTTTTTTGTTTTATTTTTTATCATTGATTTTATAAGTATATATGTAGAACATCGCGTTATGTTTTAACGTATCATTATGGCATTATCTATGCGCACACAAAAACGTAAATCACAAACTAACGTATTGGTTACAATAACTAAATAAATAGACGAACAGAAACATTATCTTCTAATGTGAAAACACAAATTAATATCGCATGTATAGCTGCCCTCACTCTTCGGAGCATTGATTTCTACTACAGTAGTGTTATAACATCCCAGGCTTCTTAATTTATGCCCTTAAGCTGTCTTTTGTCCTTCATGCACGTGCAGCATATTGAACAAGTACTAAAGCTAATTTGTCATGCCGCCTGCCTGCGACAGACATTGTGCGCTGAAGAGATGTGGTGCACCTACATAAAAGACTTATACACACTCACCTCCACTTGGTGCGTCTGTTCTGAAACCAAGTTTTCACTTGAGCGTCCGTCATCTTGAGAGTTTTGGCAAGGGATGCCCGCTCGGCCGAAGCCAGGTACTTCTGTTTGTGAAAACGTTTTTCCAGCTCGGCGATCTGCAGTCTGGTGAACGACGTCCGCGGTTTCTTCCTCTTGGGCGGTGTTCTATTCTGGTAGGGGTGTCCAATTCTCCTCGTGATGGGGAACGTGGCTGCAAAAAGTACGTCATTAGTTAGCGCGTTGCCAGGCAACAGCCCCCTCCACCGAGCATTAAATCACATGATACATTTTAAATTTGTTCTGGCTTCTTCAGTTTGCTTTTTAATTCACGCCTGAATCACTTGCAGGGAATTTAAAATTAAAGGAAGAAAAATGAATTTTGCAGTAAGACAGGGAGGGAAAGTGAATATATCGAATTAACTGAGTAAGTAATAACTTCCAGCTTAAAACCATTTTATTTGTTTATACTCTTACAATTCTGTTATTGTAAACATTAATTGTTTAGAGGCATTTAATAAGTTTGTGAGTTTACAACATTTTAATGAATATAAGTTGTGATAGCTTCGCTAGGCCGAAAGTTTAAAGAATCTCACAGCGGATTGCGAGCAAAGTTTTATTTCCCTGGAGAAGTTAACTTGGTAGTCAAAACGGAAACCTATTTCATATCGCCGCAGCGCAACGAAAGTTTTTCATTTTAAATTGAGAACATATCATTCATAAGACACGTGGGACTTGGTCTCGAGTTGCGCTGCAGAGCAAGAGCGAGTCAAGATAAGATAGAAATCCTACACAGGATACCAAATAGGAAATGTGCTTGCATGATGAAGATACCAGCTGCTATAGTAGACAGCGCTCTATGATAGTAACATACTCGACAGAATATGTGTTAGATATTATTTTGATATGAAAAAAGTAACATTGAGTACCCCACAGTATGTATAAAGATACACAGGCACTTGAGGATACCGACAGTGCAGATCTGAAAGAAAGCGGGGGGGTTAAAATTAATAAAGGAGACGGCGTAAAGTAGTTGGCGCGGCGCACCCTACACATCTGCATTATTGCTTATGAATATTTGAAAACAATGCCCCTTTTTCGTGTGGCACTGCAAGAGAAGCAGGCGGGTGTTGAGAGAAGGTTCTCCACTCCGGGATGTGTGTCTAGGGAGCGGGTTCGAGTCGGGTGTTGCGTCTTTGTTGCGTGCATGTCCGGAACAGGCCTTGCTACATTTAAATTCCGCTAGAACAGCAATATCAGTTTTTTACGGCCCCGCACACCCATCCCAACTTCGCTCCAAGTTTTATGGTGGGTAAGATGCATGGCGCTAAGTATGCGGGTATTTTAAGTGATCAGATGGCAGCCCTGGAGGATGCACTGGAGTGGTCACAGCGGCTGTGGTTCAGGGTTCGAGTCTGTCCGTTTGTTAATTAAATGTTTCCATTGCACGAGCAAGTACTGATTGTCGGCCTGTGAAAGCGGCAACAGTTTACGAGTAAATTTGTTTGGTTGTAATGTTTTATTTTAAAAGGATCTTTTAGATTGAAAAGCAAACCTGTTTTACAAGATCCTACTACACGTTTCTTTTGCCTTTTCCCCTTGTTCTCTCCCTCACCCATTCCGCCTTTTCTCTCTTTCTTTTCTACACTCTTTCTCATCGTTTTATTTTCTATCAAGTTTTTACTTTTACGGTGGGTCTTGGATCGACTCTGTTTCACACATGTAACTCTCAAAGAACGCAGAAATGTGACCGTGTACAACGGACCCTGCCTACTGCTGCTATCACAGTCGTTAAAAAGAAGAGGGCAGAACATTTTGAAAGCCTTTTCTTGTTCTGTTTTAAAACCATGTCGTCGTTAGGGTCAGTCCTTCCGTCTCATATCTCATTGTTGTTCCCAAAGTTGCAGGTGCTGTCGTTGTGCGTGCATCAGCGGCATTAGTGAAGGTTTCATTTGTCCAAACTCAAGTGGATTTGTTTTCTTGGTGAGAGGTTGCGTGACATCGGTTGATAGTGCGGAAGTTGAAGCTGGTTCTACCGTAAACTATTTCCAAGAACAGGCCGCCAGCTCTTGTACTTAGATCTTCCTTGTCACGTGTACATCCCAATGCAAACTTGCCACTTTAGAGGCGTTCGAGAGAGACGGCACCTTATTGATCTGTGTGGCGACAGAATGGCGCTGCTGTGGTTTCTTTGTGTTGCCGCCAGACAGAGCTAGTAGAACTATAAAACCCTCTTCCTGTCATTAGGGTAAATACTGTTATAAAACTGAGCTTGACTTTGTTCTGGACAGTGGCGGGCTGCCTAGCGCATCCAGCACACGCAGGAGTCGGTTAAAATTGTGACAGTCATCAACAAACAGCCTTGCGTGTCTGAGAGGAAGGTCGCACTGACAGGGGCCCTTTCTGGGGAACAAACGTTCTAAACGGAATGTTGCTTCTGGGGTTCGAACCCGGCTGCTGATAGAGGCTCTTTCTGGGGAACAAACGTTCCCCGGAAGTGAAACAGAATGTTGCTACTGATGTTCGAACCCGGCTGCTGATAGGCCCTTTCTGGGGAACAAACGTTCTAAACGGAATGTTGCTTCTGGAGTTCGAACCCGGCTGCTGATAGAGGATCTTTCTGGGAAACAAACGGTCTCTGGAATAGAAACAGAATGTTGCTACTGGTGTTCGAACCCGGCTGCTGATAGGCCCTTTCTGAGGAACAAACGTTCTAAACGGAATGTTGCTACTGGGGCTCTAACCCGGTTGCTAACGGGACACCTTGCTGCTGATAGGGACTTTATCTCTACTGCCGGGATTCGAATCCAACTGCTTTTGTTTAGATTTCTATAACTGCAAGGTTTTTCGACACGATGAAAGGAAAGGATGAAATGAGGCCAATGTCCTTAGCGTGTAATATTACCTGGCATTGGAGAAAATTAACCTTACCTAGGCAACACGCCCCACTATGGCAGTTTTTATCAAAGAAACAACATGTAAACAGGATTCGAACCCAACTGATGATAGGGAGAAGTTTCTATACTCGCAGCTGAGTGAAGCGACTCTTGTTGACGTTCTTGGGACCTAAACCCAGATCTGCGGAGGTTGTTAGTGGCCGAGAAATGTAGTAATTAACCCAACCTGAGCAGTAGCACGCAATAAACGGAGACCTCACACAGAAGCAAACAAAGAGTAACTCTCCATTTGTATGAAAATGTAGCAGGCTCGTAAAACCTGCGGGGGAGGTCCTTCCGATATTTTCCGACTCCTTTCCATAAAGCGAAGAGGCACTTTCAGATAATTGCCAATTTAGGGCCATAACTTTAAGTTGTGATGAGCTAGACGTAATTAAAATGGTCAGGGCAGAAACCTCGTTTGTGAGATAGGCCGCAGGGATATAAAGAAGAATGCCTGGTAGTGCCCATTAAGGATGGCCAAATGGGAATCGTGTTAAATGCCCTGATTAGTTGACTTGGCAACAGCGCCCCATATCCTATTCATCCTCATTAATAAGTTCTGTACAGTGTTGCGCCATCTCTAGGGTAAGATTAGCAAACAGGAAATTAATACACGGCAGCCAGGGGGGACATTAGCATTTGGAATTTGTGTTACAGCGTTGCGAATATGTCATTAGCATGTTATGTTTCAACATTGTAAGTAACATTGATAACTAGTGTGTTGTGTTTCAACAGTGTGAATAACATACGGTCACTAGCGTGTTATGTTTCATCATTTAAATAACAAGAGTGTTATATTTCAACATACTGTTAACGCTCTTATGTGTCATTAATGTAAATAACATACGATTAATAATGTGCAATGTTTCAACATTAAATAACAGAAATCCATTAGCGTTGTATGTTTCAACAGTGTGAGTAACATACTCTAACGCTGTTATATTTCATCAGTGTGCATAATATAAAGTTATTAGTTATGTTTCAACATTGCACATAACATAAAGTTAAACATGTTTATTTCTACAGTGTGGACATTTCTAATATTTCCTTTCCCAGTTTATCATTTCATTTCGTGTATCATCATTGTCCACCTCCTGTGGTGGCTCAGTAATTAAAAGCGGCATGTTGTCGGATCTTAGACTGTATCTGAGTAACAAGGTACCTAACTGTCGCGTTGTGTTGTTGCTGCATTCAAAAGTATAAATACTAAATTTGCTGCTATTTTTTTAATTGGACTTTTCTTAATCGACTGTCGTCAAGTAAGGACTTAATTGTTTAAAGAGAGTATGGTGCGAGCTAAATATTCTTAGAACGAAAATTAAAAATAGGTGTAGGATTCCTACTAACAGACAACAGTTCTGCCTATTAAATTGGACTAACGTAAGAATTTACGTACATTCTGCTACGTAATGTACGTAGAGTACCAGTGACGCTTGATCCGAGAAAGCGGGTGGGAAGAAACCGGTTGAACGCGAAGCAAATAGAGTCGTTCTAGATGCATTCAGTGCTCCGCGAGCCCAGACGTTTCCGCTCAATGCTTAGTACAGGTTGATGTATTGGCAATAAAACACGTGCTTGCGCATGCTCTATGTTAGAAGACGTGATTGCTTGTGTACTTCTTTAGAATTGCTTTTAAATTAGTTAAATACATCTAAAGAGATTCTGGTCAACATAAGTAGAGACAGACAAGTTAGAAACTTTGTCAATACATTTACAGAAACGGGATCACTGAACTCTAAAATCCGCAGAAGGAAAGCTGGGGCATCACTTGAACGTTCTGCTAATGAATGTTTACGTCGTGTAGCACAAGAAGTAGGCGTATGGCTACTAAACGTTTAAAATTGAAACCTTACAAGTTCGCATGCCAACGGAAGTTCAGAATGTTTTATGCAGAACATTCAAGACGGTCCACTTTTAATGAAAATGATTACGTATGCTAACAGAACAAGAAAATCCATAAATATTCCTCTGTATGGTGAAAATATCGGTGTGTGATGTGCCGTTACAGATCTTGTACTTTTTGATAATCATAAGAGAAAATGTGCCCATTTTCAACAAGATTCTACCACAGAGCATACTGCTCCTGATTTTTGGTGGTTATAAGGGAGGGTTTGAAGACAGAACCGTTCCTAAAGGGTTATTGCTTAGATTTAACTGCGTGCTATTATTTGTGAGTCTATAGAAATAACACACTGTATATTATCTAAATATAGGAGTAACAGAAGAATTACAAAAGAACTTTTTCGTGTGAATCCAAATTTTATCAAACGATGTACGGAATGTATGAAGTTCGATGCTCTTTGAACAACTATTGTAACACATGTAACGATGGTTGTGTACAGTCATAGATTAATGAAAGTTTACGAGTGGAATACTCGGGAAATGACGAACCTAAAATGCCCCTATTTACTTTGCGCTCTACCGGCTTCCTCCTTACCCCTTTCTCGGATCATACGTGACGCGAACTCTGTATAATATGCGCGTATTTATGAATTTACCTGCGTGTTGATTCTTCATTTGAGGCGACATTTGTTAGTTTATTTCAAAAGTAAAAGTCGTCGTTCATAAAACAATATTCCCGCATGTGCAGAAGGCGTCATAAGCATGTTGCTACCAATTAACTGAAGTGCGCCTTTGCGAGACTGCAAAATAAGCCACTCGCAAGTTGTAAGTGACAGAAGGAAAAAGTCACCACCTGTAATGTATAAGAATAACGGTGTCGTCAGCTTAAGAAAGGCCATGCAGTTGATAATGATGAAGACCAGGTTTACTTGAGCTTGTGGACGCAAACATTCGAGAAAGTTGCCGTTTACTTAATCAGCGTTCTTGCAATGGAACGTCCAAGTGTATTGTTCAAAATTGTCACTGAAACATGTCGTAAACTGCCGCGCACAAAAACTAAACCAAACTTCTTCGTAGACCCAAGATCGCGGATTCAATCCCGGTCATGGTCCATGACGTAAAAATCCTAAGTATCGGAAGGGAAATAATGCTGTGAGTTCCTTGTAGATTTACGGCAGTAAAAGAACCTCAAGCCTGAAAGTAGAGGCATATGAGCAAAATTTACCGGACGTTTCACCCCTAAATTAAATGAGACGGTGATGAGCTGAGATGCTAAAGAGCGTCCGAAAACAAAACAAATCAACCAAAGGATGGAAGCTTTACGTGCTCTTATGAACGGGCAATTCTCTCATATCGTGACTAATGAACATACATTAATGTTGAATTAAAACAATCCAAGAATGTTCACCACATTAGAAAACGTTTCAGCACATCGTTATGACAATTGTTTCTGTAACCATAAAGCTGTCCTTTTCGTGGATTTTCTGGAGCAAGAAACAAATACAGTGGAAATTACTGAATCGCTTTCCAATCTGAGACTTGTACAGAATAACGCCGTTTGAAGCTGTCAGGAAGATTCAGGAATTTTTAAGCATATGCCTTATAGCCCAGATCTTGCACCCACTGATTTTCACGTTTACCTTAACTGTAAGAAATTACTTTGTTCTCGAAGATTTGAAAGTGTTCAATACTCTGGCTGCTTATTTTTATGCATAGAGCATACAAAACTTGTCCTCGTACACAAAGAACATGGAAAGGAATGCTGGCTGTGTACGGAAGTAATAAACACTTTTATTGCATTATGAATAATCAGGCCTTACTTTTGAAATTCCTCGTAATTCAGCACACACTTTTTATACAGTGATAAAGTAAATGTTAGATATTTAAACAATGAGAGAAAATATGTGAGGAGCCAAATGTGGTGCACACGAGAAATGGTAACTTGTAACGCTATCAGCACTGGGCAGATAAATACCGTCTGGTACAGTTCAGCTTGTTCCCCAAAACAACAAGCACACTCGATATTTGCCTTACTTCCCCCTACCCGAAGAACAACAAACTCTCACATAACTCAACCTGTAGCTTTTGTTTCAGGACACTGAAATATTTCCACTGCCTCCTTAACGTTGTTGAACAAAAGACGATCCAACAGTTACGCAAGTTCGTGAGATCCTCGTTTAGTATCTTGCGCCAGTAGACCAGTGGAAGTTGGTAAATTCGACAATCGATGTTTTCATTTGCAAGATCGCTCGGCACTCCGTTGTCGATTTTTGTGGGTATGGAATCAAAGAAATGTTTCCCATCTACGGTGAGAGGTACTTACCACGTTAGGTACAAAAGCTTTCCGAAAGGCGGGCACGTTTCGAAGACGTGGGCCGGCCAACAGAGACGAATTTGCAACGAGTTGAAGAGAAGGTTGTTCACACCTCATGATACACGACAGTTAGGTTTTCGCGAACACTGTACTAAGACTGTCCCGCAAAGCATCTCAATCGCTACCACGATATCTAGTCCGAATTGAGTCTTAACAGCCCGAGACATCTGCGGGGAAAGTGATGCTCTCAGTCTTCTGGGATCACCGCTCGCCACATTCCAGCCTGTAAATGCCGACTCCTACTGTAACATCCTCAGGAAACTTTGTAAGATCATTCAGAACTCCTCTTGCGCGACAGTGCTCGTCCTCATGCTGCATAAAGGCAAATGAGACGCTGCGAAATTTAAATGGGAAGTTCTGGAGCATCCTTCATATAGCCCCGAACTTGCTCGGCCCTCTTAAACATCGTCTTTCGCGATGATGAAGCTGTAGAAAGAGAAGTCACTGCCTGGTTCCGACAACAGCCCAACAATGTTTACGTTGCTGGGTCCCAGGACAAATACCTCAATGTACACATTGAGAAGTAATACCATTTTTCTTATTTGTTAAGTTTTTTTTTTCGTACCAGAAACATGTGCTTCTATACAGTTAGAACTTTTACAGTCGGTTACTTCATGTATTTGCTTAGGACTACCCTCTCAATCCGTGTCTAATATCTGTGAACCAATTCAGCATTATGTAAAATGTCACGTTCTAGCAATCTCGGTAAATGTTTACTACATTGACTTATTTAAGACAGTTATGAAAACCTTACCTTGGTTAAATGACATGCATTTTTAGTTTATGAAGTTTCAGATAATGGTTTAAAACTTATTACTAAACTTTTAAAATATTTCATTTTTGAAATATTTTAAACTTTAAATATCCTTAAAAATTGATGTTTTGCTCTACGCTAATTTTTATTAGTTATTACTGTGTTTATTTATTCGGATCATTTAATATGCCCTGTGTGACAGATTATTACCCACCTAGAATTATTTAAAGTTTTTACGTGTTGGAAGAAAATGTTTGAATACTACATCAGCGCAGCATAGTTTAGAAATAAATGCACCGATTTTGTTAAAAATGTAGCATTTTATAAAAAAGGCCGCTTACATACGCAAAAATTCAAACCTCAACAACTTTTGCTGGAAGATAATTCAGTTTGTCTTAAAGATGCATTAACAAGGCCCGCTCGTAACACGCACCGTCTTCCTCTCCGTTCTTTCATAGTCGCACAATTTTTATAGATAGCAGCAGTGCAGACATGACAAATACCGCGGTTTGAGTAAAACACTCGCGGAACTCTGTACATTCATTTTCTACAGTTCCCAAGTGAAAGATGACCCACAAAATCCTTCGTATCAGATAAGGTGTAATCAGATAAGGCAAGATGGGTCCACAGCTAAGGACCAAAAGCGAATCTCTCAGCAAAGTTTTCAGAGAGATCAACGATTCTCCACCGTCAATTAATTTTCTTCCCACTGGAGCTCATCATGGTAATCTTTTGGGCCTGTTGGCGCGAGAAAAGGCCGGTTTATCATCTTATTCGTTGCAATCATCCCCTGACTCTCTAAACTTGGTACTCCGATTATCATTTCGGTGATGGGATAAAGATTGGGGCATCACAGGACAAGGTGCATTTGTGTCAAGGGAGATTGTTTGAAAAATGAGAATAATTTCAAAAAGCTATGTCATAATTCTGAAAACTTTTTAAATTGCTCTCATATTACCAATTTTCAATAAAATTCTCTGAGGTTCTTTTACGGAGGCTGTGGGTTACTTGTAAAGAACTTGAGAAAAACGGGATTAGAAAGTGAAATTGGTGAAAGAACGCAGTGTTATATCTCTGCACAGTTTCGCAACAACAACATACGTGTCGCTTTGGCTTCTCGCGACGTCTGTAGATAGTACAAGTAGAAGTCTGTAGCAATGAATGGCACTAAATGAGTTAATGATGGCGCAAATGAGCTCGGAGTCCTTGACGCCTTAAAGCTATCTGGCATTCATCTTCTCAGGGTAAGGACCCCTTAACTTGACCGGGAATCGAACGGAGGTCGTCCAGATAAGTAGTCGAAAGTGACACGATGAGCGGCAGAGTTCTTGATCCAGGCTTCATGATGTTATTGTTGAGACCGCAACACTTACTGTAAACAGTTGGTAGATTTCTGTGTTGGAAAGTAGAGTACCAGTGTGCTTAAGGAATATGTTCAGTTTAGTTTTGATAACACACTAGAACCTAATACTTTTTGTGTACTCGACTTTTATCGTAGTATTTATGAAGATTGTGTAATTAGTGACAAAAAATTCAAGCGAACTGTGATTATTTGGTAATAATTAACAGTGGGAAAAAATGGCAGGATCTTAATTGTGGACTATCAGCATTTCTGTAGTACTGATTGTTGCTAACATAAACAAAACTATTTTGCTTTACGTGTACAAAATAACCACAAAGACATTTTGTAGAAAGTAAAATTAACATGTGACCTCGAAGGAAGTTCAAGCATCTTTTTTCGTCATTGTTAAAATTGCAATGTTCAGAAAGCACTTGTAATAATGGCCGATATCACCTGGTACATTTAATGATAGTTTCACACGAGGATAATGGAAAGAAAATAAAACATTGTTCAACAGAGAAAAGTTATTCGTATATTGAAAAAGTGATTTTCTGCTTATACATGTAAACTGGTGTAAACGTAGTTTCAAGATAATTATTTCAAGTACGAAAAATAAAGCGTGTGTTGGTTTAGTGGTGTGCACCTGTCTCCCGTATTTTTGTGACATATTTGCTTGTTGCACACCGAGGTTTGCTCTCAGGACCGGATGGTATAGTGAAGCAACTTTTTAGTTAGCAGTGAAATGTTCACAATTTCTGAATATCCTCTCCCACAATGCTACACCAACCGTGTTCATGTTTTCTTCCGTTAGAACACAACCGGAAACGTCGAGTCCACCTTCCTTTGACATTGATAGCCTCCTCCCTTTAAATATTTTTAAGAACCTTCGAGCTGTGCTGTAGGCAAGATCATCAGCTGAAGATTTTAGAGATGAAAGAAGAATTCAGAGCGGCATATGGTTCGTTGCTCCGGTTTGCTTTAGGCGGAACTGAACATGTCTCAACTTGCACACCGCTCACAGACGCGAACAATGGCATAACACCCTTGTAGATGCATTACGAATTAAGCTAATATAGGAAAAATTTATTTCAGTCAGCTGGTCATGTTCAAAGAAAGATTGCGGCATCTACAACAATCCATAAGCTAATAATGTATTTCAGATCACAGTCTAAGAAACCCAAGTCACTCTGTGCAAAGAGCTACCACGTGGTGTGTTCTCTTTGTTTTGACAGGTACCGTGATTATTTATCAATAAGACTCTGTTACGCTCATACAGAGAGAAATTGAGGGAGTAACAGAGTTGTCAGAAAGGCTCCCCCTAACCCCATGTAAGTAAATTAAAAATTAGCGCATGCAACATCTTGGAAGAATTGAAACAAGAGATGCAGCTTTTCTTTGCCTGAACTACGCATCGTTTTCTGAAGAGGTGCCAACGACGGTTGACATCTTTTCAGGAAACTGTGTAGGCAGAATACCCTACTTGGTTCATAGTCGCTGTGTAATTAACTTTTCCCTGTCCCATTGAAATGACAGTAAGGGGTATAGGAGACAATTAACATTCAGTAATCCGTTTGATTCACTTTGTCTTGCACCAACAATGAAGAATATGTCCGCCGTTCTCTTGTTCCTGCTGCAGCACTAATGACATTGTTTTGTAGGAGTGGTGCGTTATCTTCTCCAAATTCTGTAGCACTGCACGTTTTAGCGAACTCCAAAGGAGCTTGTAACCATGAAATTATTTTTGAAAATTTTCTTCAAATCTCCGCTGATCTTACCTACTAGGTATAGGTACCAAAAATGATGATGGAAAATATATATATATATATATATATATATATATATATATATATATATATATCTGTTAATGCTCTAGAACCACCATATTTGCTTTTTCTCAACGAAACTCGGCATATACAATTTAAATGAGATACATATATTATATAAAATAAAAAAAATAATAAAGTGACACTATTAACAATGTAACAAATTAACACAATTATAAGAGCAGAAAAGGATAAAACACTAAGAGAAAGTCACATTTGTAATCGCTATGTGAATTGTTATAATAAAATGTTATGAATAAGCGCGAGTCAGTGTGTATGATCAAAACGTGGTGACTGCTGAGTGACCATGGTCGTTTTCTCGGAGAAAGTGACAGTGTCATTGAGGATGCACTTTTTCACACTTGTAATGTTCAGGTTCCTCCCCAACAGCTGCTTCCTGACACTCCAGTGAGAGATACTGCCCCCATTTCTGGGGAGCAAAGCTATACATTAGGTAATCGTTGTGAATAAAATTGTACTAGAGCTTTCAATAAAGCGTTGAAATTTGAAATTATTTTACAAAAACACCATATTTTTACACAATCTGTAGATGAACCTTTATCACATCTTGAGGCATTTGATGAATAAAGAATTATTATATTGATAAAATTTAAATTTATAATTTGCTGTTACTTAATGTGCAAGCGGTGCTAGTTTCATAACTGTCACTTCCGGTTCCCGACGGTGAGTTGAAACATGTTCATTTCCACCTACAGCATAAAGGAGCTGACACGTTCTTTCGTCTCAGGTGTATATGATTTAAAATCAGTTGCTTCTGTCATTGTAAGAAAGGATCGTCGAATAACAATAAGAAAACTTCCAACAATTCTGAACTGGGTGCCACCCACACGTAAGTTTCACGCGAGACATGTTTGCAGACAGCTGAATGTTGCAAAAGTTATTGCTGACGAAACTCCGATTCTGAGCCAAATCTCTTTGTGGTCAGGATGAAGTAAAATGCTTCTGCTGGGAAAGTTGGAGTCATCAAGGTTTACTACATAGATATCTTGAAAACTCTACAAGGCCATCTTTTGCCTTTTCCCAAAATTGAAGAAATCGTGGGAGGCATTTTCCATCATCAGAAGCAGCGCTGAAAGCTTTGGAAAGCTTCGGAAAGCTTCTGAAGGCTGGGACAGATCCAATTGGAGAAAGATTAAAATAACTTTTCTTTGAAACTCTGCAGGTGTGCCTTAATCTCACATTCCACTAGTGTGTATAGTTTTTGCTTTTCTAAATTGCGAACAAACTGAATGTAGCTGCAAAACTTTTAAATGGTTGAGTGATGGAATTTTAAAAGAAGGAAAAAAGATTTTATTGCATTGTCTTAAAAGTTTTATAATTCACTTTTTGATTTAAATTTCCACAAAAATGAGTTAATTATGTAAGAAAATCCTAAAAACGAAAGAAAACAAACGCATTGTACATTTATAGTTCACACTCAAACATGCAATATGATAATATTTATTTCGTATCATAACACAAAACGTATGCTTAATCAACAAATCACATAAAAATGTAATAATATATTTTGATAATTTATAAAATAAGCAAGAAATACTTTAACGGCTTAACTCTTGCAAAAATAGCTTATTATTGTTCAATAGTACTGACCGATTTTTAATCCTGAACGACTTCATTTGCCCGTTGTAATTTCAATTCTAACAAGGATGCAGCTAGTCAAATGGTCGCAGTACTTTGAGTCGAAGATCTTTATTTTAAATTATTGTCAGTGAGTCAATTGCAATGTGCGTGAATTTAAAAAGCTTAGCACTAGGAACAAAATATCGACGATGTGACAATTGATAGGTGCTGTACAGGTAATTGAAAAACTAATGCTAAAAAGAAAATATCTAGATAAAAATAAAAATATAGTAAGGGAACGAACAGTTTCGATTTAGCAAAACATGTCAACCAATGATGCCACTTTCAAGTTCTCAAATCTCTTGATAATAAGAATACTCAAAAGCTCTTAACGCGGTATAAATCATAACATCAAAATAGGGCAAAGGTTAACAATGGATTGCATCATACTTAAAACAAAAATTATAATAAATTCTTCGAAATTGTCAGTGGTAAAGTACGATATTCCTCAAGGTTCTAATTGGGGTCCATTATTATTTTTACTGTATATCACAATCTTCTCTTCTTCTCATTTGGCGTTACAGACGGGGTGAGCCGCTTCCTCCGTCTTATGACTTCATTGATTGAGGGCAGTATGCCGGGACCCCGCAAGTCGTCTATCACGCGACTGTATCAATAATCTACCTCGGTAATAAATAAACAATTCTTTCTGCAGATGATACTTAGTACTGTTAATGGAGAACAAAATCACTCTCCTCTCATATTTATCCAATAATATTTTCAGTACGCTACATTACTTGTTTGACTGCTATAAACTTTAAAAAAATTAAACACAAAAAGTAAAAGCGTTGCAGATATAATATGAAGGCAATGAATCTAGTAACATAAATTTCTTGTTTTATGATTCACTACAATATGAGTTGGAAAGACCATATTGATTACGTTTTACCCAAACTGAGTTCGACATGTTTTGCTATCAGATCATTAGTTAATGTTATAAAAAGGGCATTCTAAAAACGGAATATAATGCTTAACGTACATTTCTTAATGCCTTATGGAATAATGTTCGGGCGAAATTCAGTGAATGCTAAAATATTTCTTATACAAAGAATAATAATAATAATAATAATAATAATAATAATAATAATAATAATAATAATAATAATAATGGCAGAGACAAAACAATTATTTAATTCACTTCCATCGTCTATAAACAAACTGCATATTAATAAAAATAAAGTCAGGTTAGAATTTAAAAGATACCTTAACACCTTCACACCTTCTATAAAGAGGAGGATCTCATACAATCAAAAAATAAGTGTACTAATTTTTCTGCTCTGAATTAATTCAACTTTGTAAATATATTGAGTTTGAATTTGTGCTAAAGAGAAAACATTGTCTATTGATCGTTGTTCATGTTTTACAAAGACGATGATGGAACAAAGAAGCCATCTTGTATGATCAATGAAGCAAGCTCGTCACACTGTGCAGCTCATCCGTGAAAACAAGAGCGCGACGCCAGCCGCTTTCTCTTGATTAATCATCCGCTATGTGAACCTCAAAGCTGTTATCATTTCAACAAGTTTATTACAATACTTAATATTGCGCAGTAATAAAGCTCAAGAACAAATACCTGATTAACAATGAACAGCGTTTGGAGGTTTTAACAGTCACCGAAGTGAATCTTTATAAATCTGAGATATTTCATTTTGCAAACTTTTTAGATATTATCTGCATAACATTTGGCTAAATTAGTAAAATTTTAACTTTTTTTTAAAACGTTTATTCAATTTTGGACGATTCAAAGCTATGCTAAATATTCATTTCCTCCCATAAAAATTGAAATTGTTTTTTTATTTGATTTGTTTACGGACGCTCTTTAACATCTCAGGTCATCAGCGTCCCATTCAATTCAGGGCGTGAAACGGCCAATAAATTTTGCTCAGAGGCCTCTCCTTCAGGCTTGGGGTTCTTTTTCGTGCCGTAAATGTACGACACGGGACCCACGGCCTTACTTCCCTTCCGAAGGAAGCCATACTTAGGATTTTTACGCCCGAAAAAAATCCATCGATCCTGGCCGGGTTAGCAATTTTTAAAAATATAAAACAAATAGTGTATTATTGTGTAAAAATTAGCAACTTACTGTATTAAAAGTTTTATTAATCTATTTTTGTTTTTACAGAAAAATGCATGCTAACTTTTATGATAAAATATATACAGAATATCTCAAACATACTAAAAGTTTAAACTAAGAAAAAGGTGTTTCAAGTTTTGGATGCCTAAAAGCTAAGGGACAATTTACTAAAACAAACGGCAAGTGCGTTTGAAACTTCTCAAGATGGTTCAAAGTAATTTTAATAGAAAATGGAATTTGACCAATAATGCTATTATTTCACCTCGGTGTCTCTATAATGAATAGAACGCCGACTTTAGCTGTGGGAGGATGCAGCATCACACAAACAGGAAAGTTTAGGGGACAATAAAGTACTTTTACAATTAAAACATGTGAAACTAGTACACAAATTTTCTTGAGAAATGACTCGAGACAAAAGTTTTTAGCGATGGAAAAATTGAAAGATTTACGGCGTTCATTGTTGCAATATTTTTGGCTCCCTCCGACCAAAGCTGGTCAGTGTTTTCATCAAAAGGCGATTGCAGCTGTAGAGGAGAATTTGCAGAATTAACGACCTACGCATCACTGAAATGAATGTGTTATGTTAAAAATAAAAACAATATCAAAGATATTTCTCTCATTGTTAGGTTGATAACTCATTTTTTTGGCCAAAATTTAGATAGTTGTATAATTTAAAACTTTATTGCTAGAAACATGAGAATGTGCAGTATACAGATTTTAAGTTTCATTATAAGGAATGTTAAGGTGTAGTAAATACTTGCTATATTGGCAACCATATTCTTGCACTGCTGTTGTCATTTTAGTGTTATGGTGTGTTAATACAAGTGCACGGATTTCCTAGTATGCTAAGACACGAAAGGTATCCGGTTTGAATTCCGCGAGAAGCTGCTATCTAACTGGTTTTCTTTTTCTCGATCTTCACTTGTAGCAAATGCCGGGGAGGTACTCTAAACTTACGGCTGGAACGCTTTCATTTAATCACAAGAGCCCTGGCTTTGGTATACGTTCATCATCATAGAACGGAGAGGAAGTTACAGCAAAGGCGCCTCCCATCTTCTACCTGCCGCCAAACAATACTCCTTGCACAGTTACACAGCTGCCAGTTACTTGGAGCTTCTAAATACCCAAACACAGGACTCTTTCATCATTGTCCTCGCAGTAGCAAATGTTAAACTTTAATAAAAATACACAAGTTTAGGTTTTTAAAAGTTTTTTACGTCTTGGATTTATAATAATTAGTTATGTCTGAAGTTAATTTAGGTAAATATGAAACAAAGCAAGAAACCCCGGGCTAAATGTAACGCTAACGTGAGTTTAGCTGCTAAACTCAGGCTGTAAATTAAAATATCTACATATCTTAGTGGCTATTATTATTATTATTATTATTATTATTATTATTATTAATTATTATTATTATTAATGTCATTGAATCTAAGAATAAATAACATCTATATAAACAGTTTAATGCCAATAAATATTATTTAGCAAACAGAAGAAGAAATGTTTCCCGATAATGCTTATTCCTGTTCGGCGAGAGGAATCATGTTCTGCTGCTCATATGTTACAGAGCGGAATTAATGAGGAGCAGTGTTTGGAATTGATTTATAATATTATTTCTTTGTTATACAACACAAAGTCTCTCAATATACTCTCCATCAACGTGCATTCTTCCGCCCTGTAATATTCATGTCATGTTGGGCAACACCCCCGTTTCTAAGCCGTGTACACTTCACTATTGTCTGTCAGTCGCTTGCCCGCTTTCTTGAGCCAAGGATTTCGTTATGTTTTCATTGTTTGGATTGTCAGCCCCGGTGGTCCAGGGGTACAGTGGTATATTTGCTTCGTGGACCCAAGATCGCGAATATTTTCGGGCGTTAAAATTGTAAGCATAGAAGAGAAGTAACGCTCGAAAGAAGAGCCTACCGTTTCACACCGGGACGATGATGACTTGAGATCGTAGCTTGGATGCATTGAACTTCTCCAACAACTCCGGATCTTCATTAAGCCAGCGACAGATTTCTGTGTCTTTGTCAATTTATGTATTCAAATCGTCGTAAATAATGGTGTGCAGGTAATCAGTTCACTGGGAGACCGCGGTGTTGACTCACATTCTTGTGTGCCGCTGACGAAACTGTTGACCCAGTTTTGCAAGCATATCACAGCGAATTTCTGCAGTTTTGATGCATTCCTTGTCCGTGATAGCTGGCTGCCTTGCACGTCTTTCTCTTCTTGGCTTACAACCAGCTGCTCATCGCTCCTGCAGTAGGTCTAGCCTCTTCTTAGGCTCTGGTAATGAATATGTTTTCTTTTATTTAAACCGTCTTTCAAAATATATTATCACTTTTTCAAGCCTAATATTGTTTTCGATTGAATTTATTTCGAACTTAAAATTATCTCGGAGGCGCGCGCATTTTTCATCTCGGTACGAACCTAACAATTGTCAATGATATCATTGTGTCTTCAACTTCTGACACTTTCACTTGTAGATGTTTATAAGGAACCAAGTAAGCAAAATAGTAATTAGAATTTCCATAGCCCAAGAACATTATGAGTCCGGTTCCTGTTTAAATAACTCCAACGGTAATTTCAAACAGCAATTTTATTTTCTGTATAAGAAGTCATTTATCACTGAACTGTTGAAAAGTTACAAAATGAAATGTATCGTTCTTCATAGAAACTCCATGATCGTATTGATTAACTTTTCAGAACTTCATCTAAAATTAAATATGATGGTTGATGTAAATTTGAAAATGGTGTTGTCTTCCCCCTGTTGCCCTTAGAGTAGGCATGAGGAACTACGTTTAGAGTTAACCATGGTTTAGCACTCTGTCTCAGTTCTAGTGAATATATGAGGCCCCTCATTCGCTGTTAGGTGCCCTTTAACAAATATGTCTTATTAAGTATTGTAACGAACTCGCTAAAAACTTTGTTAACCTTGACATTTCCATTCTCACATGTATGAGGTCAGAGGTTCTGTTTGCGGATATTATTGTAAATACTAGAACTGTTCCATAACGTTGTTGTTGATTTGGTTTGTTTACGGACGCTCTTTAACATCTCAGGTCTTCAGCGTTCCATTCAATTCAGGGCCTGAAACGGCCAATGAATTTTGCTCAGAGGCCTCTTCTTTCAGGCTTGAGGTTCTTTTACGTGCCGTAAATGTACGACAGGGGACCGTGGTTTTACTTCCCCTCCGAAGAATTTTTATGAATTATGATTTTTACGCCCGAAAAAATCCATTGATCAATCCTGGGATTGAACCCGCGATCTTGGGTTTACTAGGCAAGTATGGTTGGTTATCACCACTGCCACTGAAGAGCGAGGTCGTTAAGGCGCGGGTTCGTTAGCGGGAGGTTTGAGGTTCGGATCCCACCAGGACTGTCCTAATTGAGTTTTATTCCAGATTTCCCTCGGTTTTCACAAATGGCAAATGCCGGGGTGGTACCCTAAACTTATACCTGCAACCCTCCGTTCCTTAAAAAAAAATTCTTTCCCAATTTATCATTTCATCTCATGTATCATCAGTGTCACCGCCTGTGGTTCCTCAGTAGTAAAAAGGGGCGTTAAATAATAATAATAATAATAATAATAATAATAATAATAATAACAACACTAAACCACTAGGACCGACGTGTTTCATAAAATTTAACTTTACAGTACTTTGTTAGCTTAATGTACACGTGGTGCTAGCTAGTTTCATTGTCACTTCCGGTTCCCGCCTGTGAGAGGTGTACAAGTTGAGACATGTGCAATTCCATGTAGAGCAAAATGGAGGTGACATGCGGCAATATACTGCTCTGAAATTCTGCTTTCGTCTCAACAAATCTTAAACTGAGGCCATTACACAGTTAAAGCAGGTTGTAGAGAGTTTGTTCTACCCTCAGATGGTTTAAAATGTACAGAGAAGAGACAGTCAGTTTGAAAGGAAGGTGGACCTCGTGCTCCAGTTTGTGCTGTAACGGAAGAAAACATCAACACCGCTGCTGTCATTGTGAGCCAGGTTCGCCGAAGAACATTTCACTGGGTGCCACCCACACTTTAGTGTTTATGCATAACGAGTTCCAGGACTGTTGATTCCCTAACAACAGCATTTGAAGATGACAAAACTTATCAACCCTGAGAGCGAACAGCAAAAAGCTTCTGTTCAACACACAAGGAATGGTTTACGTGACAGAGATGTCCTGAAAACCATGCAAGGCTGAATATCACAAATGTTGTTGCTAAATATCTCACAATATCATTGTGAAACGTGTCCCTCACCCTCCCTAGAGCCTAGATTTAGCTCCGTATAATTTAAGAAAATATCTTTTTGGGAAGCATTTTTCTTCTACGCAGCAGTGGTGATTCCAGCGTGTCAGAAACAGTTGCATTGCATCCAACGTGAGGAAGATCCTCAAAATTATGAGGATTGAATTTTGCTTGTTTTAGCGGCTTTAGTCTTTCATTTCATTCTTTGATAATATTTTTGTAAGTAACTAACTACACTTAGTTTTTGAATTGTTTTAACATCCGTTTTTATTACTGAGGCACCACATGAAATGAAATGATAAAACTGGGAAAGGATTTTTTAAAGGAAGGAAGTGTTCTAGGCCTAAGTTTAGGGTACCTCCCCGGCATTTGCCATTTATGAGCACTGAGGAAAACATGGGAAAAACCTCAAGCAGGGAGGACGGTCCTTCGGGATTCGAACCCCAGACCTCCCGCTCACGAGTCCGCACCTTAACTACTTCTGCCACCTGTGGCGGTTGTGCATTTAGTGCGAAATAACTATAACGTTTAACAATGCGAGAACGTCATGTATTCTCTGACAACTAGAACGAAACTCATACAATTTTCACTAAATCAGACATTTCTGCCCTCACGAGTATTATGTTGTATTAATTATGCTCCAAATTTATTGAACACGCGAACTAGCTGAAGTAATAAATCATGATAATGGAAATAAGCCCAAATGATGTACAAAGTGGTTCAACAAACATTACAAGACATTTCAAGTTCAGGGATGTCAGTTACTTCATAAATAATACCATGCACAAGGAAACTACAGAACAGTTTATGAAAACAATGTAACTCGGTAACAAATTATAATACTACTGCTGTATGCTTTTATCAATTAAAAAGTATGTTTTATCAAAATTAAGTGTAAAGTTTAAAAAACAAATTATTTTTAAAAGGGCATAAGGTTCAAGTTTGGGGCGGAGGGCCGTTTGTGCCTCCTCCAATGGAAACACGACGAGGTCCAAGAGAACAAGTTGCAGGGGGTAATCCATTCAACGCACCTCATCCAGTAACACAATCAACGGAACGAAATTCGTGGAATGTAAATATCCTTCCCGGCGATAAAGGGAACCCCCCCCCCTCTCGCCGGGAATCGAATACATAACCCGTTCATCCCTTCGGTTAGTATCAAAGTTATGAGGCTCTAATTAAAGTTTGACCTCTCTCTTTCGCAATGTCTTGAAAATAAAAGCGACAGAATTGCTGCTATTGAAGTAGCTAAAACATCCATTTAAAATAAAACAAACAGGTTAGGCAACGTACTGCTAAATATTACACAAAGTTGTCTTGTTGTTTAAATAGAAAGATGCCTAAGTGGAGGATGATGTTGTCGGTGAGTGAGGGGACAGGCAAAGTGCAGTCTTGGAGTGTTGTTTATTGCATTTTCTTCCTATTAGACCAATTCACTTTAGTAATAAAATAAAACATTATATTATACTTTACTATAAAGTGTCAGAAGATTTTTTTTTTAAAGACATAGAGGCTTTAATTATCCATAACACCACTATAACAAAGGACTAAATCATATTTACCTAAAGTTCAACCGCGGGGAAAAAATTTTCTGCTTATTTTAAAAAGATTAAAAATAGATTTGTGGAATTTCATCATTTTAAAAAAATATTTAAAAAAACTGATTCTGTAGAGGGAAGTATATTTCGTATTGCTTTCATTTCTGCAAAATAATTTGTTGTTTAGAAAATATTTATATGACCTTTAAACATAGTTTTATTTTTTACAAAATATATTAGGTTTTTTTATAGTGAGACAGTCATATCCAAATGGAACTTATTTCTGCTTTGTTGCTTAATAACGCACACAAACAAACCGGATATTACGTTACCACAGTAATGGTGATTGTTTATTTTGCCAGGCACAGTTTCGGTTATAAGGCCTTCTCTTAAGCTCATAACGATTAAGTAAATTACTATATATATAAAGTAATGCAGTAATTTATCGTTAACTTAATGCATAATGTAGACATGGTATTATCTACTTTCATTGTTGTCACTGTGAGTGGTGTTCAAGTTGATGCGTATTCAGTTCCGCATACAGCAAATGCTGTGTGCAACGTTACGGGAGACGTGTTCTTCCCTACAGCACAGCTCGAACATGGTTTAAAGGTGGATCCAGTTTGTGCTCTAGAGAATAACTTTCAGAAATTGTGAAAAGTTGCACACGAGACTGCTCAGTGCAGGTTTGCATGAAGTTTCTTCAGTTCATTGTTTAAACACATTGGTGTAGTGGTAACCATACTTAAGATTGTGGGTTCAAACCCGGCCACGGTCGATGGATTATTTCGGGCGTAAAAATCCGAAGTATGGCTTCTTTCGGAAGGGAAGTAAAGCCATGGGTCCCGTGTCGTACATTTACGGCATGTAAAAGAACCTCAAGCCTGAAAGAAAAGCCCTCTGAACAAAATTTATTGGCCGTTTCTCGCTCAGAATTGAACGGGACGCTGATATTGAGACTTTAAAGAGCATCAATTAACAACAGTTTAAACGTAAGCTCGCTCTTGTAGTGTGTTCCACATTCTCTGCAGCGTTGCTACACAAGATTAGTGTTAAAGTAAGGATCAATAAGAAAGACTTTCTTTTAATTTAACGAAAAGGGCGAGGTGTCTGCAGTTGTACTTTTTGTAAATTTGCATGAGTTTACCGAAAAAGGTTTTTTGTTATTGTAGGGTGTTTGTAAAAACCAGCTTTAAAATTCTACTAAAATTGTATTTGCTATTCGAAATTGAGAACGTGTAAAAACAAGGTTGTTAAAAAAAACTGAAAACCATAGTCACCTATAGAATTACTTAAAAAAATTCGACACCCTCCATGTACTTAGAGATAATTCACTTCATTTCGATCCTGACATAACTGCGCTAGGAAATACGAGTTAAAGCTGGATGCTTTGTAGGTAGTTTGTGAGAGGCTTTGTCAGCAAGTGGCTTTTGTGCGTTAAGTGTTCTTTGTCAGTTATGCCACTACATAAAGACGGTCTAGGACGGGTTTTAATTTATGATATCTAATTAAAAAATAGATCCTTACAAAGAAATGGTAAAGCAATTCGCAGAAAATATATTCCGCTAATGTTTCAGTAGGAAACTATCCTTCAAGATACTCGCAATGACAAGAAAGTGTT
Source organism: Metallyticus violacea (assembly GCA_030762175.1). Lineage (NCBI taxonomy): Eukaryota > Metazoa > Arthropoda > Insecta > Mantodea > Metallyticidae > Metallyticus > Metallyticus violacea. The sequence continues at coordinate 87,784,624 of CM060837.1, forward strand.
CGCCGTCTTCTTACAAAAAAAAATTTAGATGAAATACACGAATTTTCCACTTAAATGTCGACAATGATTACCGCTTAGGAGCATCTTTTTGAACATTTCTTATAACTCAGGTTATAAGTTTTAAATATAGTCTATTTTATTTTTTAGTAAAAATAAAAAGGCTAAGATTAAATTATTAATTTTAGGCATAACGACAATATCGTTTTCCGGTTGCGGTACCCCAAGAAGCCTGTAACTGAAATAACCTCACTGTATTTACAAGCGATACTCTCCGGCATTATGACAATGCAGCATTTTCAGGACTATATCCATCTTGCCTAAATGGAACTAAATAGTTCAGATCGATTCAATGACGTCAGAATACTTTATTAGAAGAGCTACTTTATTTAAATTGTAATATTTGTAGTTCTAGTATATAAAAATTAGTTTATATTTTTATGCAATTATTGCATTCAACCTACTTCGTAGTCTATTGGTAGTGTTTGCGACGACTAATCCGGAGGTTCTGGATTCGAGTCACGGTCAGGTCAAGCTGTCAGGGTAAGATATATTTTTTTTCTTCAGAGTTTTCCGTTAACTTGAAAAGGTGAATGCCAGATAAGTTTAAGGTGCCAAGGACTCCGAGCTCATTTGCCCCATTATTAATTCATAACTACAGACTTACATCTACAGCATTCATATCCAATCTACAGACTTCGCGAGAAGACCAATGGTGTCAAAGCTACAATATATATATTCTGTTGCATTCGTAAAAATTACAAAAATAGCTTCACTCGTTTCTTAAAGATTTACTCGTGCAATTAAGTACTGCATTATGTCATAGGACATTTCACAGTCAAGAAAGTCAAAGGAGTAAGTAATTTGCTCAATTAGTTTATTTTCAATAACAAATTTACTTCACTTCTTTTTATGTTAGAAGCCCAGAAGCCCTTGCTTTGGTGTATGAATAAATATTTTTAAGTTACATGATTTTGTAATATTTCCAATTTAGATAATGTTCGTTCATTTTCGGCAATTATAATTTGATCGTCCGCAAATAATAGAATAAATAATTTATTAAATATATATTCAGTAAAACCACTTACATTTACTTTCCAACTTGTAGAATTGCTTATCAAGGTGTCTGCGCAATATAAAACACTTGCAAGCTCAAACATGTCCTATGCCACGGCTATATTTGTCTGAATCGATAGATAGTAAATTTTAAATTTCTTGTTTTCTGCCTTCTAATTAAAACTTTCTGGTGTATATTTTTATAGAACAGTACCTAACGCAAACCAATGTGTGTTTTATTTCTTTATTAATTTTCTCCCAGTGTCTAGGAAAATTTGAACTAATGTGGACTGACATGATACATTCTGTTCTTGTTGCTACAATTGCGAGAGTTCAGTACGTAAGAACGGGTAAAAAGTCGCAGTGAATTGCAGGTTAACGTAGGGCCAAAAGAAATGTTATTAAAATGGAAATATATTTTTGTTCATGTTATATAACGCAAAGGGTGTGAATTTTGCAGAAACCTAATAAAATGTGATAGAGAGCAAATTAATTATCTTAATATATAGAGCACAAAGGGCACAGTGATAAAATAAAATATTTTCCAAAAATAAAAAATACATTCTCACCATAATTTCCTTTGAGCTCAATACATATGATCCGCGAGATTCTCATTTTTTATTCCTCCAGAGAAAAAGGGGGGGGGGTATTTCGAACTGTGCACAATATTCGTTTACAACCAGATAACGTCTTCATTAGACTAAAAAAATCTTCTCTTCTCCCAAGCCAGTTTTTGAGGTTAAGAAAATGAAAATCTGTCGTATGAGGTAAAATGGTGGGTGAGGAGTTTGAAGTCGACGTGGGAGCAGGCGCATTGTTCTGGTGGGTGAAGAACGCGCCAGTCTTGGTCGCCTCAGCTTCAACTCGCAATGAAAAGACCAATAACCGCCAGTAGTTAATGACAACTGTACACAAAAGGCTGCCTTCACTTTTTCCGCCGACAAAACGGTTTTAGCTTTTTTTCGGTGCACTTTCACCTTCTCCAACCCCGGTGTGTCTACAGTCACAAAACAACCAGAAGTCATTCCGATTGTGATGCAACTTTTTCAAAAACTATTGTGAAATATTCTTCCTGGAGTCAGCAAAGGCGACATCCATCGCGCACTCAGCTTCTTCATGTACCCGTTCTTAAGGATTTTAAAGCGACGGCCCTCAATCGGGCGTCCGGAACGTGCAGCATCTCTAGTGCTCGTTTGGCCACGTTTAAGTAATAAACGTGCACAGTCCCCATGAACTTCCTTCAGCTCTGTCTGTATCCATTTCTACGAAACGTGTTACACCGATCACCTAAGATTGCTGCCAACAGTTGCATCTGTTTGAAAATTTGAGCAAGACTTGCCAAAAGTTATACCGTTTAGCAAAATTTACCAGACTTACCATCCGCCCTCATGTGTTTGCGATTGAAAACAGACAAGAAAGATTAGGTCCCTAAAGCTGTTATAGAGATTTCGTCTGGAAGAGCCAGTGTACGTGTGTACAATAAAAATGAAAAATAAAATACAATGAAATGTAACTAAAAAAACAATAACTGGATAGGACAAAACGCTCGGAATATCGCAATATTCATATGCATAAGAACAGTAAAATAAAACTCTACGAAACATACTAAGGATCGATTGAATCATATGACATGAAGATAAATTAAACAAAAATGATATAACGAGCGCTCGAGATGAGAATATGAAGAGCAATTCTTGGTAAGTAAAACATTAAACAATAAAGAAGACAAATCAAACGGAAAACAACAGATTAGGGCATCATTTGAAGGAAAACTTGCAGCAGCCGACCCATGAAAAGATAGCGAGATAGTTTGGAAACAATCCCGGAAATTTAAGAATAGCAACAGTCAGATCTCAAAGAAGAAGAAGAACAAAATATTTTAGAAGTGCTGTCCTTATAGATGGCTATTACGAGAAAAGCAGTAAGCAGTTATCTCAGGTGAAGTTATTGCACTCTTGAATTAATAATTTAATTTTACAACATTTAAAATATCTGACGATTAATAAAGTAATCTGGAGTTCGATTTTCCAAATGGGATAAAGGCAGTTTCATTAATTAAAAAAAGCAGCATACATACATATGTATATAACATCATAATTTCAAGTTTTCGATTTATCTAAACACAAAAGGATTTCATGTTGAGGATGGGAGAAAACAAGTAAAATTGTACCCCACACATAAAGGAAAGAGAGAAATCAACTTTTCATTATGAGAAGCTGCTGGGTAGACGTTTGCATGCAAAATGTACCGTTTTAATCGGGGATTGAAAGAGTTATCACTTTATTTGAGGTCATGGAGTGTAAGGTTCAAAATGCCTTGTGCGCTTGACGGCCTGAGAAGAAACGATTGAGAAAACGTTCTTCGGTCACTCGGAATGTTTGAGCCTATTAAGTGGCCGGCCGGGGTCGTTAAAAGTGTTGACTCGTTAGCGGAAGGTATGAGGTTCTATTCCCGACCGTCCTCTCTGACTGAGGTTTCTTCCAGGTTTTCCTCAGTCCTCATAAATGGCAAATATTGGGGAGGTACCCCAAATTTGGGCCTGGAACGCTTCCTTCCTTCCCAGTTGATCAGTTCATCTTATGTATCATCAGTGTCCGCCGCCTGTAATGTCTCAGTGGTTAAAACGGGTGTTAAACAAAATTAAAATAAATGTTGACATGAAGTATAACTTAAAACAAACTGTACGTGATTCCAAATTTCTAAACGGATGTCCAACCCCTGTTACTTCTTCTCGAGTTAGTATTTAAATTGAATTTGAGGTTATTCAATATGCAGTTTTTGTATTAGGTACTCGTTTGTGAACTGCTGACATCGTTCCATACTCGAACATAACGCCAGCAGGAGATACAAACACAGGCTGCGTTATTAATGGGCAAAGACAGAAACCTTCCTCACTCCACGTCAATCCATTCGGCAGCATTGACGCTCGTTTGTTGTTGGCAGCACTCGTTTCCAAACTACGATAATAATAATAATAATAATAATAATAATAATAATAATAATAATAATAATACTTCTTTCCTTTTGTAAAATAAACCGGTAGGATCTCTTACACATTGTAAATGCATAATTTCGTCATCACAATACTGTGTTGTTTACTGTTTGTCATTATTTGGAGCGTTGTGCTTGACGCTTTTAAACTTTGGGCAAAGTTTGCGCTATTTGTGAGCTAAAGAAGGCATTTTCTTCTTCATCTTGAGTACTAGAGGAACAAAGGCAGCGAAGATGGCTTGAAACGTTTGGGGAGAAAGCACAGCAAGAAAATGGTTCTGCTGTTCGGGTTTCTGTTGAACTGTTTAATTCACGTCAGTCAACCAGCTCCGGTGTTTAGTTACCGCACGCTTTAAATGAAAACAACGTGTGCATGTGAACAACATAGTGAAGATTATTACTGGCGATGAAGAAAAGAAAGGAATGACTGAGTTCTGACAAACACAAAGTTTCTGCCCGTGTTATGCGTCTGGGGGATAAAGAAGGCGTGTGTTTTGCGAATTATTGACATTTATTGTCAACACCCCAGACGCAATTAAAGAAAACATGACGCTACTCAGAAGATTGGTAGGGTATCCACATTCTCCCGATCTCGCGCCCTCATACTTCACCTTTTGCGTTCTCTACCCAACAAAATTCGATAATGAAAATGCTTCAGACATGGAATCAAGAAACATCTTTGGGGAAGAGTAATACATCCTTTCTTCCCAAATGAAAACTTTTATCACATCGCAACATAACATGATTTTGTGAAATCCACCAACTTGTTTGTAAACAATAGTTTTGGGTTCTTCAGCGCCTGTACGATGTTTTCTTGTTTTGGCATGCTCAACTTAAAGCGCAGAGCATTCACTGAAAGCATGGACTACAGTTTTGAGAAACTCTGCATACTTAACGTCTCTCCTTTGCCTAATTCAAAACACAATCCTCTTTGTGTTAACGCAAATTAAAGTTAGGCGATTGAACTCTGAACGAAGCGCTTTACAATGTAACAACATCCTTGACTGACAATGTAACCACAATAATTTACTGCTTTGTTCATTGGCCTATTTCCTGATTTTTAATGAATACACTTGACATAGGGCATGGCTATGAGTTTATTCCAATAAGGAAATACTGGCATCTCATCAGTTCCTCAACATGAAACAATGCACTTAGGCAGATACCGGCATCCCCTCTCTCTCGGATGTATTTAAACACTGTAACTTTGTATATAGTGAATGGTTTATTTTGGAGAGGGTTTATCATAAATAAGTTTGCAAGTTTTGTTAAATGTTATGTCGCCATCGATTGCTCCCTCTTTGTTTTAGTGAAAATTTATTGAATTTTTCCCATTCAAAGCAGGATGCGCAAATCTCTCAAGAAAAATACAACATTTATATTAGTGAAGAAGTTAGAAACAACAGGATCTTTGAAAATGTGACGGAAGCTCCGGGGCTGGAGTTAGCAATGTACTCGAAAACTGTTTTGTCACATGTCTCAACAGGCGAGGTAGTATTCAACTTGTCAAAGAGCGACAAAGACAGAAACTACCGTGCTTCCAGAATATGTCCTTACCGCTCACACGGGATTTTGTGTCTCGGCTGCTGGACATGTCACAACCGGCCGCGCTAATTGCACACATAACTCTAATTGTCCTACCACAAGGAGGAGTTTCTTGTATACACTTTGGATTTTCAGAACACTAATGACATTTTTGTAAAAGGACACCTTGTTTGAAAAGAACACAAGATGTGGGCCGATTAAACCTTCAGTCACTGATAAAAGCAATTATTTTCAAAAACGCGCACGTACTTCGAGACCACCTTGCAGTAGACAATGGAAGCTCTAAAATTTTGTTTCTGTATATGCAGAAAACACTGAAACTCCACCTTGTTCGGTAGAGATTTCGTTGGGGAACGTTCAAGATTTGCGTAATTTGTCTTCATATGTGGTGTTTGTTTTGCACTGAACCAGTAATATAAAATCGTGAATGGCAGTTTTGGAAGGAGAGACTTTACGTATTTATAACACAAAATACATTGCTCTTAGGTCAGCCGTCTTTCCAAATTTCAAGAACGTGATTGGGGAGGAGAGGCGTCCTTTGCCGAAAGGCAAACTGTGCTTTCGGTGAGGACATATTCTGGAAGCCTGGCACATAATGTTTAACTTTTATTGCACGGTTATTTTCATGGTTCACAGACGTGAAGGTTATGTAAATCCGAATTTGCAAAAGCCCAAAATACCGGCATTTGTTGTCTCTCACATATGCTTGAATATCATTTTCAAAGTTGTCTCGTATTCCACTAGTAAATCGTGTCATATCAATCTGATTAATTCCATTAAATCATTCAATAGAATAACACTAACTAATCATCTATATTATTTGACCTGTAGCTAAATAACATAATGGAAAATTGGAGGATAAATGGTAATAAAATTAATTTAGATGACTTTTTTTTTGTATACCATCAAATAATATTAACTGACAACGAACCATATTTACATAAGTTTGTAAAAAAAATGAAAGCAAATTGGGAAACAGCATGGTATATCGAGAGAGACAGAGGGAAACAGAGTACTAAAATGTCCGGCTAAAATAAGGAAGCAAGAAAGGAGGAAAAAAATAATCAACGAACATATTAATCAGGTACTATATGCAAATAATTGATATAAAAATATAAATTTGGAATATAAAAACAATAATAGAAAAAATAATTAAAACAAAATTGTAAATAATAATAATAATAATAATAATAATAATAATAATGATAATGATAGAAAGTAATCGAAATAACGGCTACACATTTTCATACCAACCTGATCACTTGGGATGAAATTTCACAAAAGAAGATTGTTAGAAATACAGACATTCAAAACAGGCTTTCTTTCATAAAGCAACTGGAAGCAAAATCGAGTGACAAATTTGATTAACGTTGGTGGGAATTGGTTTATTTGGTTTGTATCCGGACGCTCTTTAACATCTCAGGTCATCATAACGCCAGCAGGTCATGCCATTCAATTCAGGGCGTGAAACGACCGATTTGCTCAGAGGTCTCTTCTTTCAGGCTTGAGGTTCTTTAACGTGCCGTAATCTACACCCCAAAATACATCGATCCTGGTCATCATGGGTTTAGGAGGCCTAGTGTGGTTACCACTAATGACATTGTACGGGAGTCTGAACGGCTATTCCGAATTCACAGACCATCTTGGAGCCTCCCAGTTCCCTCTTGCTCAGAATTTCGGCAGAGCAATTTGTTGAACTCCTGGACGCTCTCACCTTGTCTCAGATTGCAGTTGCCTAAAACGTCATGTTCATCGAAATCGCCCACAAACAATTGACAATCTGAAGACCAATAAGGTCGTACACTGTAGGGACAAGCAGATCAAACACACGAGGAGTGTGGTAAATTTGAACGAAATGACAGGAAATGTTGTACTAATGGCAAGTGTCATTTTGTTGAAAATTTTAAACAGAAATTCGCCGGTATCTTAAGTGATAAAGGCGAGCGAGTATCGTACAGTGAGTGATAAAGCAGTGACCTGTGGTCCACATACAGACTAAGCCGAAGAAAGCCCATTTATGAAGAAACTGAGTGCGCAATGGATGCTGCGTTTGTTGGCTCCAGGATTTTCAAAATCGTATTTGAAAAAGTAGCAACATAATCCCATTTGACCTCTGGCATCTTTTTGTGACTGTAAACGAAACTTGGATCCACCACCACACCCCAGAGAAAAACAGTGGGTTGTAAAAGTGCACCGAAAAAGCTAAAACCGTTTTGTCAGCTGGAAAAAGTGATGATAATTATTTTAGGACTCGCAGGGTATCATCATGGTTGACTTTTGAAAAGGGTAAAGCAGTGTATTATGCAACGTAACTGGACTGTTTGCACAGTGAGTTGAACCAGAAGCGACCAAAGTGCTCCCCCACCAGGACAATGCGCCTGCTGACACCCCGGCCTTTGCAATGGCACGAAACAGTTCTCTACCCATCCTATTCCTAAGATATATTTTTTTTCTCTAACCTCAAAAACTGGCTTGGAGAGAAAAATTTGTCGTCGAATGAAGAGGCTATCTGTGCTGTAAACGAGTTCGAACTCCCCCCCCTTTTTTTTCTCAGGGAATAAACAAATTGGAATATCTTAATACCAGATGTACGAGGGTAGGTCCTTACATTTCCTACCTCGTTGATAAGGATTATCGCCTTTATGAAAAACCTTATCTGATGTCACATCTTATCTGTTAAGTAAATAATTGCAGCTGCAACTTCTGCTCTGTTGTGTTCAGTTGTTCAGATATAGTTGCGTAAAGAAGGCTATGTGTAGAAGATTGTGACATGCTCAAAATGGTGTTTCGAGCTGTTATAAAGCTCTTCACAAAAAAGGGATTTACTCCAAATGAAATTAAACAGCGATTGGACGGTGTATATGGGGAAGCATCTCCCTCATAATCGCTCTTGTGGAAGGAGAAATTATGGAAGACCGTAGCAGAAAGATCGGGCCTTTCTAAAACAACAGTTCTATTTTTTGATTGATTCATTTTATTTAAGGACGCTCTTTAACATCTCAGGTCACCAGCGTCCCATTCAATTCCGAGCGTGAAACGGCCGATAAATTTTGTTCAGAGGCCTCTTCTTTCAGGTTTGAAGCTCTGTTTCGTGCCGTAAATGTACGACACGGGTCCCACGGCTTTACCTCCCTTTCGAAGGAAGCCGTATTTAGAATTTTTACCATCGAAAAAATCCTTCGATTCTGGCCGGGTTTAAACCCACGACCTTGGATTTAGAAGGCAAGTATGGTTTCCACTACACCACCAGGACAGACGCATTTAATCATGAATAAGGTTAGTGCAAGATGCGTGCCTAGACTTCTTTCCTCAGTCCAAAAGCAGCAACGAGTCATCTCTTGTCAGGCATTTTTGGAGCCCTGCCGTGGCGACGAGAGAGAAGTTCTACAAACCATTGTTACAGAAAATGAAACTATGATTCTCTACTATGATCCTTTGTCCAAAAGAGAATCAATGGAGTGGCGTAAACCTGGCGAAGCACCGTCTCTGAAGGTCACTAAGTGAACCAAGAAGATCATGGCCACAATCTTTTGGGACTGTGAAGGAATACTCTTCATTGACTTCAAGGAGAGGAACACCACAGTAAACGGGGAGTACTATGCTGGTCTACTGCACACAGACTTCGTACTTCCATCAAAGAGAAAAGGCGAGGAAAGCTGAGTGGTGGTGTGCACCTTCTATGCGACAAGTGCCTGTGCACACAGCTCTTGTTGCAAAGGAAGCTGTAAGGAAATGTGGCTTCAAGGAGGTCGACCATTCACCCTACAGTCCAGATCTAGCTCCCAGTAACTATTTCCTCTTCTCAAAACTCAAGAAGAACCTTCGATGAAGGAAATTTAAGTGTGACGAAGAAGTGATGAACGCTGTTTATGCCCATTTTGCAGACATGACTTTTGACTATTTTGTGGGCGAGGAATTAAAATATTAATTGAAAGATGCGAGAAATGTATTGCAATAAAGGGTAACTGTGTTGAAAAGCGGAATATAGTTTTTGTCTTTATCGTGCCTAGGTAACTTACGGACCTACCTTCGTATCGTTATTTACTAAACTTATCTCATAATTACCACTGTTTACTTAAATCACCCTAGATGTTCTTTACTGTAAACTTTTCATGCGCTCATGTTTTTGGATGTGTTCTGAGTAAAATCATGATATAGCGGTAAATTTACTAACATATTCGGCTGACTCAAGTGATAACGATACTGCCTATCTTGCCAATGTCAATTCTTTACGCATTATCCAAACATAAAATAATTATCCAGTATTTTTATGGTATCTGTATTTAGCAATCATGATCCAGGAAGCTTAAGAAGAATAAGAAAAATGCTGCAAGCTCGAGATCACTGCTGTTTGTATAGCTTGGGTCAGAAACTTGTGCTCTTTATACTTTATCCAGCCTTAAAATTAAAACTCATAATTTTTAGAGGTCTACAATTATTTGTCACTTTAAAGCAATAAAACTTATTGGCATATTTAGAATTGCATTCATCACTAACATATAGAAAGTACATTTTCTATCTAAAAAGAACTTTTGGGTTAATTATAAGTATAGAACGCCCTACAAATTACACTGAAAAAACAGTACTATTTTTACATCTGCATGCAGTGCTGTCAATAGACACGTGAAATTTCTGGAACAAAAAAAAAAAAAAAAAAAAAAAAAAAAATTAAAGAGAGACATGCTTGATACGTTTAAATTATTAAGTGAGCTTGAAAGAAAGCAAAATGTTCATTATTACTACTCGCTTTATGAAAATAAGAATACAATTTAAAATATTCACACATAATCAGAAAATGAGGAAAATCGCAATTAATTTGTGTTGCACGTTAATGAGCTACATCTCAATAATTTCGTGACAAACTATTTATGGTCATATTTCAAAGTTATAAACTTCTAATAGAAAACGGACAGAGTTAGTATATAAATTATGGACTCCGTAAACTCGAACCTAGGATTTCAGAAACCATTCTCGCCTCATTCTTCAATACTGTCATAGTATTATGTAGTACCAAATTTAGAGTTATTGAAAATTGGGATTTATTTGCTCTAAGGCAAATATTTATTATATTTAGCCTTTACAATGTCTTATTGCATTTCAGTTTCTTTTTAACTCCGTTATTTCTATAAATTCGTAAGCTTTTTAGCGTTTTGTACATAACCGACCTCAGATATTATTTTAATCTAATGCATGCTTTATATGACACAAAACACTTTCTAATAAAATTTGATACTGCATTCTTAATTAAGTAATACCATGTCGGACTGAAATCGATATAAAAATTCTTTCCGGATTTAATCATAACTGAGTACTATTCCCATTTATATGATGATTTGAAGCCTGTTACAGACTTGTATTTGGTTAACCTACCGGATATTCTGTTTAACAACCAATTGATTCAAGATGTAAAAATTGGAAAGATAAAGCAGATACCGCATGTTAAATGAAATATAACAATATGACGATTTACTTTGCGTTAGCGCGCATGAAGAAGCTAATTTCAATCCGACACGTATTTTAAAATAGCACGCAAGGAGACTAGAAATGAACAGTTAGTTTATCTGCGTTCGTTCAAGTAAAGCTGTTTAGGGAAGACTTTTTACGGGGTTTGCCAGCGAGTAGAAAATTCCCATGTTTAATAGTATAACGTTTCTTGTTATAAGTTGGTAAACCTGGAACAGGACATTTTCCTGCAACTTGTCACACTAAAAGCTGTTCTTCAAGACCATAACGTGCAAAATAACAGTGAAAGCATGGTGTGACTTATCAATTACAACTATAAGAAGAGCTGTACAAGAGTAAGCCACTCGCTCGGCCTTTATTCCTCTTGTACGCACCATCTCTGCTAACAAACTGATTAATAAAGACGAAATAACTATAAGCAAGTTTCGATAGGTATGAATGGCGCCAAATGGAGTATTTCTGAAGCACCAGCCAGTGTTCCCTTAATCGTGTTGTACAATAGAAACACCTACGGAACTTCGGCGGCTACACGACCTTCTTTAACCGAACATGCCCGTATCGATTGTGGGAAGAATTGCCGCGAAAATTATCAACACACTAATGTTTGAAACACGGGCAAGGGGTAAAGTTTGACAACATGCAAGTCAGCAAGAATTAGTTAAAAACCTTTGTTTAATAAGTAGTTATTGTTTGCAAAATACTGGATAGAACACTGCAGCATTCATAACCGCCTTATTGTTGGTGAAATTAGTTATTAATAAATGTACATTTGTGAGTTGAATAAATACTATGAGATATTATTTAGTTTTTAACAAAGCAGCGAGAAATGTCAGCTATAATTTTAGGTGGATTTTCAGCCTTCCTGATTGACGTCTGTATAGGTTTTCTCATAAATGACAAATGGCGGGGAGACACCCTAAACTAAGTCTGGAACACTTCGTTATAAAATAATTTATAATTTCACCACACAAATGTCAAGTGCCTCAGCAGTAAAATCACTAGATATAGATGATTGTGACGTTACATGACGTTTTTCTGTAAGGTTGAAAAATTAAATCAAGAGCTTGGTGCTGTGTGCACTTAATCATCTTTAATGAAATATTCACAAGTGTTCTTTACTTAAATGGATGTAAAACTTTCGGTTTTTCTATGAATAGAGACATTTTAATGAACGTGTTCTCTTCAGTATAGCATTTTTTATTGGGCACAAGTCTCTGCTTTATCGAACAAATCGATTCAAAATAGTGTTAGCCTTTAGATGTAATAAATATCTTAGTTGAAATAAGCAAATCATGTCCACTGATCACGGAACATTACGTACGGCCTGCTATGCACACAAGGCAAAGCATTCACTTCTCACTACAAATCATGGTGCTCAGGTGATATGTGTTGTGTAAAGTTCCAGCTGGAAGAAACGTAGATACATTTTTAGTGTTATAATGTACCAGTTGGAAAAAACGTGCATTTTTAGTGTTATAATGTAATGTACCAGCTGGAAGGAACGTGCATTTTTAGTGTTATAATGTAATGTACCAGCTGGAAGAAACGTGCATTTTTAGTGTTATAATGTACCAGCTGGAAAGAACGTACACTTTTAGTGTTATCTGGAAGAAACGTAGATACATTTTTAGTGTTATAATGTACCAGCTTAAAGAAACGTAGATACATTTTTAGTGTTATAATGTACCAGCTGGATGAAACGTAGATACACTTTTAGTCTTATAATGTACCAGCTGGAAAGAACGTCTGGAAATTTACATTATAATACTAAAAACATGTTCGTTTCTTCCAGCTGGCGCATTACATTAGGAACGTGCATATTTTTAGTGTTACAAAGTTCCAGCTGGAAGAAACGTACAAAACTTTAGTCGTAGTGTCAATTACAAATAGAAGAACTTAACATAATTTTAGTGTTGTGGTGTCAATATACGAATAGAAGAACGTACGTACTTTTAGTGTGGTGTCAATTTCAAGCTGGGTGGAAGGAATATCTTTGTTCGTGCCCTCAAGTGATGGTATCCGATACACTGCCGGCTAATTGGCAGTTATTTTAACGTTGTTTTAAGGATGTAGATTGCTACTGACACCTCGAGGGGAGGGGGTGTGATTTTTCAGAGCGTTAGAGATGTCAATTCTCATTACTTGCCGCGCACCATGCAATCCGATAATAACACGGTTACTGAAACACGGCAATGATTAAAAATATTGACAGGTTAAATTAAGCGTATTGAGTTAGGTGAGAGCCAAATCAATGCTCACCGGTGAGGCGTTCCTTGACCACTTGCGAGGCGAATGCGGCAGCAGCAGCGCTTCTCTGAAGCGACGCCGGATCCATTGTAGCGAGCCAGGGGAAGCTTCCCGTCGCCGTCGGTGGCGGCGGAGGCGGTGGGGGCGGTCTGTGTGCGGGCACCCTGATGACTCCTGCCGCTGCCGCGTTGTACACCAAGCCGTGGACGATGGCGGGGTGGGTGTAAAGGGAACCTGGGGCCAACAGCGGCAGAGGCGAGCACGTCGTGGAAACTGCGTTCCCAGTCTTGTCGGATTCATTGCCCAGGAGCCTGGAGATGCTGAAGGGTAGCGAAGTGACCGACGACGAACTCGGAGGAGGAGACGGCGTCAGGAAGCGACGGCCCGGCGCCGCGATGCTACTGGCGCTATCGTCGTCGTCCTCGTCCTCCTCCGGGGCGGTTGGGCTACAGCGGCTGTCCGTTTCCACGTTGATCTCCTCGTCCTCCTCTGCGTGCAACATTTCCACATGCCACTCCGTGCTGTACTGCGGGCTCCGGGTATCCCAACCTTCCCCCTCCGCGTCTCGGCACCGGCCAATCGCAATACGCGCCCGCCCCCCTCGAAATCTCATTGGCCAAATCTTTTGCCCATCAAAGGAAAGCACACAAATTGAAACACACTTAACTTTGTTGTGTTGGAGGTGGTTTTCATGCGATGCTAGCGCCGCTCTGTCGGATTATATGGAGAATTAATTATGCTTGCCGTAATGGGGAGGCCATCTTTCTTTTTCTGCGAAATCTATTAACTGGGGCTCCTTACGACATTCGGGGCGCAGAGGCAAAAGTGACACAAAGAGATCCAACAGCTCACCGAAACATTTGTAGTTCTTTAGCGACACAGATACACTAACTTAAATTTAAATATTACGGGGATTGTAGAGAAAAACGGAAAAGTGGTGGTAATTAGAAGAAGAGAGAAAAAAGAGAGGTTAAGAAATTAAAATATTAGATATATTGCTGTCAAGGTTTTTGCTATGAATAGCGTCGGCATCTTCACAAGAGGAGCAAAGTGTTTTTCATAAAACCTTCAACAGTTTTACTTTTTAATTTTTTTCTCAGAAGAGAGAGAAAGTGTACTAAATATTTTTCTCTTTTTGGTGTTCATGAACAACATTTTATTTGTTTATTTTAATAAATTTTAATGTGTTTTTAATCTCTTGGCTTTATTTTGTTAATTATAGTATATAAAACGTGCACGAAATTTAGAGTCATATAATAAAATTTGTAGAAGATTTTGAAGAGTTTGAAAGACGTTTAAGATAATTTTGTGGGAAATTGTGTTTTAAAGTTGGCAGGATGTTAAATAGCTCTGACGATTAAAAAGCTTCTTAGGTAACATAAAGTAAGGTTAACATATTTGTGTTTTAAGGAAAGCAAAAAGGTTTTTAAGTAAATTTGTCAATTTTAACGCATTGCTCCCTTCGCATAGATTTAAGAACTAAGTTGCTGAATTTCGATTAGGGGGTGTTAAATTTGTGTGAAAGAAATTTAAACAACATTCAATGTTACGAGGGTTTCCCCTATTGGAGCAACGGTTCAGTGTAAGACAAAGCGTTTTTAAAGTTTGAAACCAGCTCAGCGTGATTGCCTATTAGAAGGAGCGAGATGTAACGGTCGTATAATGCATGTGAAGGTGGCAGCTTGTAGCATACCAACATACTATGGTAGGAACGATCATAGTTTTAAAATCAATTTTAGTCAACGGAGAACGGATGTAAGTAAATTCTCTTTCGGAAATAAAACCATAAATGTCTACAGTTGTCTTTCTCTGACAAGATTTAAAAGTTACCTAAAAATGTATAAGTAGAAATATTTCATTGATATATAAATGTAATTAATGAGCAACTTTAAGTTTTTCTTGCTTCCCTTATGTTATTATTGAACATGATAAGTGTGCTGAATTATTTTTTATAAAGCTGAAGTTACCGGTTTCTTTTTAATAATTTTGTTGTAAATAATCATTCTATTTTCATTATTCTTCACTGCCATCGGGTATAGGCCGCATACATTTGAAGAACGATGTGCAGACGGAAGAAAACTTCTTGCGCAGATGCCTGCAATACGTTGCTGAGGGGCATCATTCTCAACACAGATTAGTGCTTATTATTGTCAGAATCACTTTATGCTCTCAGCAAAATCATAACTACTTTACGCGCGGCGGTTGCGGCGGCTTCATTTCTTGAGAGGCGCCCGTAGCTCAAATAACCTCACTGTATTTAAATGCCATGTAGGTGCTCTTATTTCTTATTCTGATCTCCATAGCCTTGGAATGAATTCCTGTTTAGAATCGCGATGTAACTTGCAATGTGGGGAGTCGTCAGTAATCTTGAACGGTTGGTATGACTCAAAGCGTAAAACGATACTTGAACAACAAAATATAACGTTTGGTTTTTATACTTTAATGAAAATATGTGATTTTGCAGAATTTGCATATGAAATCCAACATTTGGGGGGGGGGGGTGGGGATTAGGTTTTAAATTTATCACAATACATTTAAAATATAAATGATTTAAGTATTTCCATAACAATGTATGAAATTCAGTGATTAGGATAAACCTCCTATTTGTGAAGAATCAAAAAAGAATGCAGCTATCTATTATTATTTTTTGTTATCATGCAAAATGTTGATTTGATTCACTTTCAAAAACATTTCTGGAAGATTTCCATTTGTAAAACATCTCAATAGTTGCCACTTGTATGGTGACAATTTTGCATGACAGCAATGTCCTGAAAAAATCGTTTCCCATGCTCTTCATCCACAGCACTCAGATTAGCCCACGTGGGGTTGTAGGCTTCCAGAACATGTCCTTACCGTTGAGTGGGGCTTTGTGTCACGGTAACTGCCTAAAACCGCAACTTTTGCTAATTTCGGCAGTGATTTTTGCTGTTCAACGTTCAAGATTTTCGCCTAGTTTGTCTACTTTGTATTCTTCGTGTGTTTTGGATCGAATCATTGATATCTAACTTTTTTACAAGATCGTGAACTGCAGTTCTGGAAGGAAGCAAGTGCCCAGGGAACATCCAGAAACGAGGTGGTTCATATTTATTACATTACCAAAAAATTTGCTCTAAAGTCCTCGCCAATGAATGTACACTGGTGACTGCTCGGAAGTTCGAGGATAGGCAAGCGGCCTTGGCCGAGACGTAAAACCCCGTGCAGGCGGTGAGGACATATTCTGGAAGGACTGTTGTTTTGATGACATGTCCATTTATAATTACAGCATACATTCTTGAACCATAGAGGAAAGGGGACAAACATGAAATAGTGAGCTAATTAAGAATAGCAAGATTTTTGACCTTGTAGGTGCTGCACTAATGGAGGTCAAACAAGCCGCTCTTATAGTGCTGGATGTCATCCTTTCCAATCTGAAAAGATTTAAGACTAAATAGATGAAACATTGTTTATTTCTTTTATCGAAGTGTATAACACATCATGATTCAGTACACACAACAACGTGAATCCCGGTATTATGTATTATTTTATCGAAGTGAATAGTACACACTTCAGACTTGATAACTATATATTGTTTCCACCTGTTTTGAGGTTGCAGCGTCACTAATATTAGGTAATCGCCTTCAGAGATTCACGCGATGCAGAAAGCAATAAATCAAGTACTAGAAATAAATTGCTCTTCTTTAAATATGTAAAGTGACAAAGAGATCTGTTTAAAATGCTTGCAAGTGAGTCTATTGAACCACAAAACCAATGTGTTCTTACAATTGAGAACAACTTCTTTAGGCTAAACCAGTTAGCAAGAAGAAACAATTGCACATCATTTTTAAATGAGAAGGCAGGTTACTTCTTCCTGATTTACCAGGGAAAACCTAATCAAGGTCTTGCTGATGGTTGAAAATTAGGATATTTGTGTATTTTGTTTTTCGTTTTAATTTACATGTAACAGTTTCGTCTCATCATTTTAATAAATAGTTTTAAATGAACTAAACTTTCAACTACTCCACTTTTCAAAATAGTGGAAATACAATTTCTTTAAAAAGAATTGTTACGCAATTAATGTATCATAATTGTTTAAAATCTTAGTGTGACTACACTTGTATTATTGCTTGATAATAGCAGCCGAAAACAAAATGGTATTTCACATTTAATGTCTTCAAAAGCACTAACTGTATTAATTTGAGTCAAATACTGTAAAAGTGTTTCATTAACTGTAAATGGTGATGCAAACTTTGTTTCTCCTGTCCCACTCACTTGGAAAGCAACAACATTTGGTGAAATACACATGCCAATCGTTTCTTGCACTAGAACGTATGTGCAGTACATTGAAACCCCTAAGATTATCGTCTATAGGTTATAACGCAAAAACATTTCACATTACTGCATCATTTTTACTTAGATGTAAACAACTGCTGCACGAACCAAATGTTTATGGTAGGTGATAGAGAACAATACTTTTGTACTGGTTAGCATTGACCGACCACCTATGGGCGCGCTTATTTAACTGATCGAAGTTGCAATGAAATTGGGGCTCATTGGTATTTCCTATATGATGTGTGTAACTAAGAAAGGGTAAGTTTTGGAAATTTTGCGTTGTCAAACCTTGGTCTCAAAATAAAAACCACGTTGAACATGGTGGAAATGAATTTTTCGTTAAATGAGTCGGCCCTGGTGGTCAAGTAACTTCGTTGATTCAAGTCCGGCCAGGACCGATGGATTTTTTCGGGCGTAAAAATCCTAAGTATGAAGGGAGGTAAAACCGTGAGTCCCTCAAGCCTAAAAGAGGAGGCTTATGAGCAAAATTTGTCGGCCGTTTCACGCCCGGGGTGTTGAGATCGGAGAGCGCCTGTAAAATCATAAAGATATTTCATTTTCTGAGCTTGAGCAAAAATAACACAAATAAATAATGAAATGTGTGTGCAACGTTACACGTAAGAAACAGAAGACATTTAACTTTGAGTGACACATTCTGCAGCACAACGCAGTGTTTTGATTCGCCAAGAAATAGTTTATTAACATTTGCATATAAAATATGTAGGAAAAATAAAACCAACTGATGATGTAAACATTAAAACGGTTTTACGAGTGGAAAGGGGGCAGCGCTAACTCCAAAGCTACAGAGAACTGAAAACTTCACCACGAGTCACTTGTTGTTACAGTGACTTTCTTTTTATTTAAGCACACTGACTAACGTCTATGGTCATTATCGTTCCATTCAATTCACGATCGAAATGGCGAGTAACTTTTGCTCGGGCTTCAAGTACTTTTACCCAAGGCTTTACCTCTCTTCCGTACTTAGTATTTTTCACATGCCAAATTCTCAAGATATTTACCTACTGTGAATTTTTGGCTTTAAGAGAGGAATTAATCGCAGTAACCACTTCAACGAGGATCTACTGAGGAACAAGCCTAGGAGAATGTTTCAGAAACTAATAGCAAATTCATGCACCAAGGGAAGGTTCATACTCTGAGAAGATACTGACATTTGTCAACAAATGGAAGGATGGTCGAAACCAAATGACGGCGTCTTTATCTGTGTGCAAAACCTTGAGAAATTCATGTAAGGATGTTGGAAGTAGCTCTGTATTAGCGAGAGAAGAGGGTAGGAGTTGATAAAACTCTGAAGATGGCCAAATTACTGTAAGATCATCCGTTAGATGGCGCACTGTGAAGTTTCACACGTGCATCTCTAGTCACTTGTTTGTGACTATCTTTTAAACAAATTGGTGTAACCATTTTGTACAAAATGGTTAAAACTGAACTACGAGCTGTGATAAGACATTTCGTTTTGAAGGGTTTAACACAACAGAAATACAAAAGATGTAACATTTCACATTAAAGGATTCCTCCCCTTCGTTTTCGACAGTTAAAATGTGGACTTGTGAATGTAACCGTTCAAGATGTAAGGCCTGTCAAAACTTGTACGACTGACGAGATTGTACTCAGTGATGCGCGATTTGGCCCACATTGCAAAAAGCTCATTAGAAGTTTTGAATATGAGGAAGGTCGCTCAGGCAAGGCATGATAAGCAGAGTACTTTTGCCTGGAGAGTTCTTGTGCACCAACACAACGCAAACCCCAACTCTGCCATTTCCAACACTCCTTCGGATTGCGCTTTAAAGTTGAAACGGTTGAAAAGGAGGGTGACTACTACATCCTCGTCCACATTCTAGGCCTACTTAACTTCCACATATGTAATGGGTTTCATTAGTCAAGTCCGTACTTACCTCCTAAACCCAAGACCGCGGGTTCTACTCGGCCAGGATCGATGGATTTTTTCGGGCGTAAAGTATGACTTCCTTCGGAGGGAAAGTAAGGCCTGGGTCCCCTGTCGTACATTTACGGCACGATAAACAACCTCAAGTCTGGGGGGGGGGGATTCTCTGGGCAAAATTGAACGGCCTTTTCGCGCCCTGAATTGAATGAAATGCTAATGACATGAGATATTAAAGAGAGTCTGTAAACAAAGCAAATTAACAGACAATTTTGCCACAGTGTTTGGATTTAATATGATCAAAATGTGGAAAATTAAGTTTGGAATGGAGTTCAGAAAACTGCTTCACAAGGGACCCCTGCATGACCAAAAGATAGGAGCGTGGTGCGTCATTTGGGCAAGAGAATAATACAATGTATTTTTTTAAAGAAGCAATTAATAGTATTAGGAGAATATTTGCAACCCTTTTTCCTTGAATTAACTGTGAGGTAACGTTGGTTCGCGACATTCGTACAGTCCATGCATAGTCATCACTAATTACATGTGGCCTGCTCGGTCCCACGCGCTGCACTTTTCATCTCTGATGTGTTAAACAAAAACCCACACACATTAAATAAATCCGTGAAGAAATTTGTTCCATTTATCAGAAGGGGGGTAGTGGTAAATTTCATAAGTCAAGCCAGAAATGAAGATAGGCCGTTCCAGCATGTTAATGGTGCCCTTAAAGTGTTGGAAATAACTTAGTAGCTGGGATATTTCTGATTCCCGTTACCAGCCGGCCGTTACTCGTGGAAAGGAAGAATTACCCATCATTATATCTGGCACTTTTGTAGACATTTAAAAAAGGTTTCATAGACTCTTACAGGTCTAGCACATTCTGGTTTAAATTATTCTTAGAAATTTGTGGAATTAGCTGTTTTAATAAAGTAATTCATGAAATCAACTGCACATTCATCTCAGTGTGAAGTCCCATGAGGGTGTTTTGCTGTTTCTTATCCCAAGCGAAGAACACGTGCAGATCTCTGTATCTGATAATTGTGACGAACTATAACTAGAATGAAGTTAACTAACTTTTTCTTCATTGGTTTAAAAATAAAACTATCTCTTACAAACATTCGAACCTAGGAGGCGATGTTATCCAGATACGAATAGCTAACGTTAACACTACTCGGGAAATTAAGTAAACAATATCTGTATGTGTAATATCGTAAAAGTGATGCATTACGTATACTTTCACGCTCTCTGGGGCAAATCAAATAAATTTAATCATAGATTTAAAAAAGACAGATCAATGCAGAATTTACCAGCTAGAAATAGTTGTAAGCTATACGTTGAAAAATATAAATAAGGTTCAAGTTAAAATTTTATTTCATTGTTAGGCCGAGAACCTTTCAGGCCACTCTCATGAATTCCATTACAGGGGCATGACAGGTGGAGGACATGATGATATATGAGATGAAATAATGAATAAGGGAGGAATTTATTTGGGAGGAAGGAAGAACTTCAGATATCTCCCCATCTTTTCCCATTGGCGAGGACTGAGAGAAGCCTGTTAGGGGGGGGGGGTTAGGCGAAAATCAAGGCCAGACCTCCTTTTAACCATTCCGTGCCTGTTGGTTTCATATTTTAATTATTAAGGAAATGGAGTTGTGACCACACTGTCACATGTACAGAGCTTTCACGCTAAAACTATTCCGCAAGCGCGGTGTTTTGAATTCCATCGGCTGCAAACACTTTCTTGTCCTTGAAAGAGTGCAGATGGGACATTTTTATGTGTAAATACTCGTCTTCTTGCAGAAAACAGTTCACGATATTGGGAAACAGTGCAAAGCTTCAACATAAATTATTGTTCATTGTTTAAAACAAGGCAAAAGCTCTTTATTGTTAATCCGCGAATGACCCAACGCTTCTGCTCTTTTTCATCTGAACAATCAAAAGATGTGCCACAGGAAACCCCTCTTTATGCAGTTGGACGTGCTGTTAGCTCAAGGTCCGAATTTTATGAGACGACAATAGGTGCAGAAAGGTACAGAAGGGACATTTTGACCTCATTTTTTCAGCAGCTTACAGAAAGTGAGAAATGATATGGGTGGTTTCAACAGGATTGTGCTACTGCGCATAGAGCAGCGGAAACCATTAATAAAATTAAGGAAGTGTTCTGTTCTCGCTCGCTCACCTCATTTAACCTTGTGGAGTTGAATTTGTAAAAACAAAAGCCTCACACATTGGAGGAAACTATGAGAAATTGTGTAAACGTGTTTAGCCGAAGGGGACCGGCATCTTCTATGAGCTAGACAAGTTAAAGTGCGTACTCGGAAGACTGCGCGTGCGGGAAAGTTTTTATCTGAAAGCTCTGTATATGTCGGGTAGCGAGACACAACGCCCGAAATGAACTTAATGATAGTAGTTAAAGGGAACTGAAAAATTGAAGATACAAGCAGATTGTGCCAAAGTTTCCAACTATACACTTCTTTCTGGGGTTTATTTTCTTTATTACTTGTATTTTGTTATACGCTGCGATTTAATGATTTTACATTTAAGTAATACATTTTCTATTAGACAATGCCATTTTAGAAAAAAAAATTTAAATAGTATAAAATATTGATGATTATTATTAAACATGAAAGTACAAATATTAATAATAATAAAAACTTGGAAAACTTACAGATTAACAGACATATTTATTAAACAAAATGGAATGTTCAGAAAATCGTTTTACATTCATCAGTTTCTTCTCCATTCAAATGTTCACAGACTCACAATTTGGATTGTGATCTACCTTCGGTCGCTGGGCATGTATTTAAAAGTTTAATAGTATATGAAGTAAGAAAAACCATGTTTAAACGACCTTTTGTCTCCAACAAGAACAACGTAAAATTCGCTTTTTTAAATTCTCAGATGTCAAGAACATCTTCAAACTAAACTTCAAATTTACTCCCCTTTTGTACCCTGGTGCGAGACTACAGAGGGTCGTTTTGAACGCTGAAACATCACAGGCGGAAGGTGGTGACACTGATGATACATGAGATGAAATGATAAATTTGGAAAAGATTTTTTAAGAAAGGAAACTTCACAGGCCTTATTTTTGGGTACCTTCGCGGCATTTGCCATTTATTAGGACTGAGGAAAATCTGGAAAAAACTTAGGTCAGGGAGAATAATCCCGACGGGAATCGAACCCGAAACTCCCGCTTACGAGTGCGCGCTTTAACGATCTCGCCACCCGTGGCGGTCTTACAGAGGATGTTAGCACAGGAACCAAGTTCAAGACTTTCTGGATTTCTTGCACCTAAAGATGGGTCGCAGATAAAAGGAAGAAAATCTTGGAAACGGATATACATAACATTCTGTGTCGCTTATTATTATTATACTGTTAATAATAAAATAAGGATACTTTCAGCAGGATACAATGGTAATTTAATTGAAAATTACCAGCTGCTAGTTTGGATTATGACAATATCAGCTCTCATGAGGTCAGAGAACATCTTTAAATGCATGCAAGTTGATCGGAAGTCAGTAATCTTGTGACCTACCGTGCACAAACACGTCTCATGTGCATGTTTTCAGTTACCAACATCGGGTGGCACCGAATGAAGTTTTCAATATTTCTAAAAGTGTTCTTAATCTTATTCGACGATCTACAGTAGCTAACTGAAGCCCAGGGTTCACCTTCCTTTGAAAGTGATTGCCCCCCCCCACTTTAAACATTTTAAATCGTCTTTGAGCTGTGATTTAGAGAAGAACAAATTCTCCATAGACCTATTGTCTCTTGAGAGGAAAGCAGAATTTAAGAGCAGCATATTGTTCGTCCCGTGTCACTGGGGAACTGCACATGTTGCAGCTTGTACACATCTCACAGACGGGAACTAGTATCACATGGCATTATGCATTAAGCCAACAAAATATTGTAAAGTAAAATTTTAGCGGGAGAAATCAGCACTGAAGAAAATCATGATCATTCTTTGGTGATAACTTTTGTCGGTTATAACGCTTATTTAGTTCGCATCGGTAAATGTGCAATATATGAGAACACTGACAAAGTTTTAGACAAAAGCCTCGATAAATGTTTTAAAATAAACTCAAGAATTTACAAACAGAGCCAACTTTTAAATAAGTCCTAAACATTGAGCATCTCGTCAAGGTAGGAAATATAGCGTTATGTTGAACTGCACATTAGCACTCGTGAAGACTGCGAACACTTTCTGCAGTCGAGTGTACTCACGTTGCAGGCAGAAGAGGGCTCCTTGGTGAAGCGGCTGCTAAGGTTTCTAGCCATGCAACATTTAAATCATTCGGAAAAAGCCGTCGATTGCTTTGCTAATTGAGGCCCCCTCCAACCCTCAGCGTCGTCGTGACGCAGAAGGAAATGGTTGTGTCTCCCCTCTGCCATGCAAAGCACTGGGATCATTATTAATGGAATTAGCTATTTGTAGAGCAGAAACAGCATAAGTCACTCCAGCGGTGCGGTTCTTGAATGTACCTATCTCTGTCAGTACACGATACTGTCTCAGATAAAGTTTTATATAGAATGTACCTATCTCAATCAGTACATAATGCTGTCTCGAGTGAGTCACACAGAATGTACCCATCTCTGTCAGTACACGATATTGTCTCAGATGAAAGTCTTGCGTAGAATGTACTCATCTCTGTCAGTACACGATACTGTCTCAGATGAAACTCTTACGTAGATGTACTCATCTCTGTCAGTACACGATACTTTCTCAGATGAAACTCTTACGTAGATGTACCCATCTCTGTCAGTACACGATATTGTCTCAGATGAAATTCTTACATAGAATGTACCCACCGCTGTCAGTACACGATACTTTCTCAGATGAAACTCTTACGTAGATGTACTCATCTCTTTCAGTACACGATACTTTCTCAGATGAAACTCTTACGTAGATGTACTCATCTCTGTCAGTACACGATACTGTCTCATATGAAATTCTTACGTAGATGTATGTACCCATCTCTGTCAGTACACGATTCTGTCTCAGGTGAAAGTCTTGCGTAGAATGTACCCATCTCTATCAGTACACGATACCGTCTCAGATGAAAGTCTTGCGTAGAATGTACCCATCTCTGTCAGTACACGATACTGTCTCAGATGAAATTCTTGCGTAGAATGTACCCATCTCTGTCAGTACACGATACTGTCTCAGATGAAAGTCTTACGTAGAATGTACCCATCTCTGTCAGTACACGATACTGTCTCAGATGAAATTCTTACGTAGAATGTACCCATCACTGTCAGTACACGATACTGTCTCAGATGAAAGTCTTACGTAGAATGTACCCATCACTGTCAGTACACGATACTGTCTCAGGTGAAAGTATTACGTAGAATGTACCCATCACTGTCAGTACACGATACTGTCTCAGATGAAAGTCTTACGTAGAATGTACCCATCTCTGTCAGTACACGATACTGTCTCAGATGAAAGTCTTACGTAGAATATACCCATCACTGTCAGTACATGATACTGTCTCAGGTGAAAGTATTACGTAGAATGTACCCATCACTGTCAGTACACGATACTGTCTCAGGTGAAAGTCTTACGTAGAATGTACCCATCACTGTCAGTACACGATACTGTCTCAGGTGAAAGTCTTACGTAGAATGTACCCATCACTGTCAGTACACGATACTGTCTCAGATGAAAGTATTACGTAGAATGTACCCATCACTGTCAGTACACGATACTGTCTCAGGTGAAAGTCTTACGTAAAATGTACCCATCACTGTCAGTACACGATACTGTCTCAGATGAAAGTATTACGTAGAATGTACCCATCACTGTCAGTACACGATACTGTCTCAGGTGAAAGTCTTACGTAGAATGTACCCATCACTGTCAGTACACGATACTGTCTCAGATGAGTTTTACGTAGAATGTACCTATCTCTGTCTTGTGTAGAAGCTACCTCTTAAATCTGCATCGGGTGAAGGTCTTCATGCACTCAGGTGAAAGTTTAATGTTGCATATTCTCTTTAAGTAACTGGCACTGTTTCAGACGAAAGACTGGTTTTGAAAGTATCTCTGTGTTTTACTTATGCACGTTTCATTTGGTTCGAATCCCGGCGCACTTAGAGCTGTGTTACTTTACGGTCGGCCTGAGTTACATCCTGTGGTGTGTTAACGGAATTCTCTCCATGGACAGCGCGCCGAGAATTAGGAAGTGCACTTATGGAGCTGCTGAATTAAATATGCACAAGTCAGCGCCGGCTCGTGAAGGACTCGAACCCGCCCACACGGAGTTGAACTGAACATGAGGATCATGGCCCTTCGCACATGCTTAGCCAGTGTAGTATTTCATACTTTTAAAATAGAAATGACATTCTTTAACATTGTAGGAAATATAAAGTGTAGATATCCGTGTATAGATTAAGGTTGGTCAGTGTTAATTTTATAGGAGCCAATCCGTCACCGAACCTCTCCTAAGCCACAATGGATGAAGATAATTGTAACAGAAAAATAGAACTAAGTAAAAACTATCCGCATGTTCTTGTTGGAAGTAATGAAATGGCGCACTTTCACACTATGAACGTTACGAAAAACAGTTCGTTACTGAACCTGCACTTTATGGTGTTGTAAGAGCTAGTCCGTCACTGAACGTTCTGAGAGCCAGTCCGTCACGGAACCTGCACGCTTTGAATATTGTAAGAACAATTTGCCACTAAATCTGCATATTATGAACTTGCAAAGACCAGTCCCTCACTGAACCTGCATTTATGAACTTTTTTAAAAGCCAGTCCGTCCTGATCCCGCACGTCGCCAGTTGGAGGTAACGCGATTGTTGTAGGCGAGTGACACGTCTTCATGACGTAAATTGAAATGCGCGTTTCTTTGTAATTACTTACATTAAAATACACGGGCGGACTGGCTAATCTTCGGAACTGTTTGGCTTTGTCAGCGTTGAGCTCAATAATTCGACTTGTCATGTTCATGCTCTAACACTTGGAAATTACGTTCGTTTCATGACTGCTGAGCAACATGCTGGAACACTCACCTGTCCCATTTTATCCAAGCTGCGGCATTTTTACTTAATTAATTTTTTTTTTTCACTAAAAGGACTTTCGGGTTTTATATTAAATTTTTGTTTTACGATAAATAAACATTTTAAACTTCAAATGCAAGTAAAATTCATAGGTGTAGTTATTTACTGTTCCTTAGTTATTTGTTTATTTATAGTTAATAACACTGATCTAATGTAATATTTGAGTATTGGTTTCATTTAACCAAATATAGCGCATGTTTACAATTGAGAATTCTTACAAAATTAAAACAAAGCTCAATAAAGAACTCTGATCCGGATTTTTGTTTATTAACGTTAACGTACAATGGGCATGCAATAACGGAAAATCACTTAGCATTTCTGTAGGACGGGAACTTAATTACCCTACTGTGCTATCACTAGAAACTCAAAAGCAAAGTAATAATTTGCAGGATGAATAAGCGGGCGAAGAGAGAAAGAAAAATAAGGAAAGGTAAAGAGCATGGTTGAAGGGTGGAACACTGTACTCATTAACGGCGATAATTAGTCACTAACACCTTGTTTAATAATCGACGCCTCGGCGCTAACGGAATCCGTGACACTTTTATCTTCCCTTAGGCCCGCTCCACATTTTAACCCAACACCGCTTCCCCAACCATCTAAAAATAAAATAAAAAAAAAAAAGCGCAGAGCTCAACCTTTCCATCCAGTTCCTGTCTTTTTTACTAGCCTTCATTTGTTACCTCGCTTGCCCTCATTGTAGTAGCGCGGCGAGGCCATGTTGAAACATTGATGCGCTCAGAGCCCTGGAGAACGCGTGGCGAGGAGAAAGGCCAGTGAATGATAGAGGGAGAGGGGAACAAAAGAAATGACGGACCAGCCAACCGCGTACCAGATAAATAGAAACAGCAATAGCACCGTGAGGCAATTTTTGTACCTACTTGCCAGGACTGCAAAGATCTTTCTGTTTCAAAATGAACATGACACAGCGCTTGTATAATCATCAACATGCTTACCGCCACGGGTGGCCGAGGTCGTTAAGGCGCGGACTCGTCTGGGACTCGATTCACATCTCCCTGACTGAGATTTTCCCCAATCCTCATAAACGGCAAATGCCGGGAAGGTACCCGAAACTTGGCGTGGAACGTTTCCTTCCTTAAAAAAAATCCTTTCCAAATTTATCACGCTGATGACCTGAGATGTTAAAGAGCGTCCGTAAATAAACCAAATCAACCCAATTTATCCTTTCATGTATCATCAGTATCCATCGCATGTGGCGCCTAAGTATTAAAAATGAACGTTAAATCTTATTAAAAAATCAACATGCTTTAAGTTGAAACATTAGGCAAAACTTACATAATCATCAACACACTTTAAACTGAATCATTAGACAACACTTTTATCATCAACACACATCATCAACACACTTTAAAGTGAAACGTTACATATTACACATCACCACCAATACAATTTTAAACTGAAACATTAGACAAACTTACATAATCATCAATACACTTTAAACTGAAACATTAGACAGCACTTTTATCATCAACTTACATTGTTATCAATACACTTTGAACTGATACATTAGACAAACCTTACATCACCATAACACTATAAATTGAAATATTAGACCAAACTTGCATAATCATTAATAAACTTTATACTGAAACATTAAACATAACTTTAATCATCATTAGAGATGGTAAAATTTAGCACATTAAAATTAAAAAAAAATCGCGTTTTAAAATAAGATAAATAAGCATTTAGCATTTTATAGCAGTTTTATGTTAGCATTTAGCGTTTTTTTTGGGGCGGGGCTATTTTATCTCGTTTGAAAGAATAATTGTGAGGCGGGAAATTAAATTTGCATTTTATTGGTGTCTCATTTTAATATTTTTTTGTTAAAAGCAAATAAACAGAATTATATTTATGAAACGACATAGGACATAGTCATAGATTATCAATTCATCAGACAATTAAGTCAGTCAGTGAAAGCATTTACCCCCATGCATGATATATAAGAAAAATAATGTAATACTATTAACAATAATTAGAAAAGCAGAAAATGATAACACATTTTTATAATTTTACACACACATATATTAAATATCCCCTCTTTCGTTTAAATCACTGAAATAACTGGAAGTTTAGCAACAATGTTGCTCTCCTTTAATCTGTTTCGTCTGTTTGTGACAATTAAATTGTACTTGCTAAAACACCGTTCAGCTATTTGTGGGTACCCAGATGAACTGAATGATTGTTCTTAAAGCCCGAAAACATGTGTTCATATGTACAGCTGGATCTGAAACCAAACCCAGTATGTTCCTTGTTTAATCTTTCAAGGTAGTGACACTATCTGAAGACGACAATCGGTTTGTCGTGCATATTGAAGCATACTCGCCTTGAACACCTGAGCCTGGCACATGCCTTTAACATAGAAATAATTCAATTGGAAGTATAGCAGTACACACGTTTGTTGTAGGCCTAATATCTAAAGCAATACAAAACCGTAGACTTGAATATTAAATAAAATAGTGAATTTCAACACTTTAAAAACTGAAGTTCAGATTTTAATGCAGTGCTTACTTTTTCAAATATTCTCGCACGACTGGAGACAATTCTTTACTTTTCTTTCGAGTTCTGAGGCGTAACGCCACATCGTCTTCAGTTGTTTTTGAATGGAAGTTTTCCCTTGCGCGTACGTGATGATTGGATTTTATCTTTTCTCACATGTTTACATAAAGCTGCTCAATTTTACAACCTTCCGCTCGTCGTTTTTGTCTTCATGCAGTGCTTGTGCGATGTGCAGTGAAGAGAAACGAACAAGTCAACAATTACTTTTCAGTTTAAATTTCTTCTGCAACAATGAAGATAAAGCAAAGGATGTCCAAGCGCAACAAACATTTAAAATAATAATCAGGAAATTACACTTTGGCAGAAACTTTGAACTGAGCGCACTCTCATGCTGTAACTTTTGACCCGAGACGAGCAAGCCTACCCTAGAGGTCGCACTGCTCTATATATCAGGTCCCATCTTACACATTTATATCGGCTTCCTCTGAGAGCAGCAGTGGCCCAACCGCCCATCTCTTCTCCTTTCCCTTTGCCCTGTTCCCGAGCAGTAATTCAGGATATTTCAATAAAAATGCTTCTGTAATATTTCAGCGGGTGTAGATTCGAATCCGTGCATCACCCTTTAAGTTTCTCCAGAAGGTTTTTCCTCGGTAATTAGGGACAAGCAAGACATAACTCGGTGCATATTTCTGCTGTATAGAGCGGTACATGAAAGACATTGCGCCCTTGTCTTTATTTACAGCACAACGCGCAATTATCTGCTAGGTAAGGCGGTTTCTTGCATTGAGAAAGTTGTTGTTTCCGGTTTCACTTGTGACGGTAATGCATAAAGCTCTGTTCCGGTGAATCTTTCCGGGTGTTCCGCCACAAAAGGCTAGGCGCACTGACCGTGTGGAATACAAATCGGCCTGCCCGACCGGCCGCCCAGCTACAACTTAATTTCGTTAGGTTCCCTCTGTTACAAACAATATAAAAGCACCCCCTCCCCCTAGAGGCCCCACGGGTGTTATTTTGGATGCTGTGCAACTCGTTGCTGGCGCTACATTCACAATACAAAAACCGTCTAACTTAGTTACACCCTATCACCATTTATAAAACGTAGTAGTAAGGGCGTCCTGAAAACACCGGGTCGCAACGATTCATACATACCTGCCTTACAGAAACTGTTGCTTTTTCCCCTTTACATTTATACATTTTTATATTCGTTCAAAACATTTTTTCCACTATGAAGTTGTTATCTCAAAAACTGCTTTTCAACAGTTTCTTGCTGTTCACGCATTTTTTGGGAACAATAAGAAGTCATCAGGTGGATACGGGCATTGAGACATTTCTCCTTCAAATAATGAATTGTTTGACCTGCTGTGTGGGAGCTGGGCATGCGTCGTCGAGGACTTCTGGTAAACAAATTCAGCTGTTCTTGGATCCTCTAAAGGAGCGGTTGCGACATGTCCAGTACAACCGGAGACACAAAAGTTCATTTTCTTGGAATTTCTTCTTAAACAAACAACTTTTTCGGTTCAGCTCGGAACACCCAAACAGTGGATTGTTGCTCAGTTTCCGGCTCATACGAATACACCAAGTTTATGTTGTGTGTGGGATTTGCAGTTGCTCGGTGGAATATTTTGAGCATTTCATGAACACGAGCAGTTTGTTTAAGCTTAGGCCAAATATTGCGGAAACTATCGAAAAACATGCTTACTGTGAACAGGCAACTCAGTCAATTTCTAAGCTGTAAATATTTTTTCACAATAACACATGTCAATTGTTTAGAAAATGGTAATTACACATATCAATAGCGCCGCCTAGTGCTCATTTGTAAAACTAAAAAGGTAACCTTCGTATTATAAGTTTGTACATGTTTAAATGTTCAGTATGTCCTGTGGATATCCCGAAATCCTCTGCCTCCCACTACATATTCAATATATTCTGTACCGCCACGGGTGCGCGAGGTCGTTAAGGAGCGGAAGGTCTGGGATTCGATTCCCACCATAACCATTCTCCATGACAAGTTTTTTTTTTTTTTTTTTTTTTTTTTGCAGGTTTTCCTCAGTCCTAATAAATGGCAAATGCCGTGGGGGTGCCTTAGTCTTAAGCCTGGAAAGCTTCCTTAAAAAAAAAAAAAAAAAAAAAAAACATTTCCTAGTTAATCATTTCATCTAATATGTCATGTGTCCACCGCAAGTTTTTGAATAGTATTTGACGTTTGTTTTTACTATGGAGACACCGCAAGCGGTGGACGCCGACGATACACGATATAAAATGATAAATTGGGAAAGGATTTTTTTTAAGGGAAGGAAACATTCCAGGCCTAAATTAGGGTACCTCCCCGGCATTTGACATTTATGAGACAGGAAAAACTGGAAAACCTCTTTTAAGGGAGGGCGGTTCTGGCGGAAATCGAACCCCAGACCTACCGGTCACCAGTGCGCGCCTTAATGACCTCTGCCACCCGTGGCGGTCCACCGCCTGTGATGCCTGTAGTGAAAACGAGCGTTAAGCACTCTTTAAAAAGTATATTATGTGGATATCCGGGTATCTTCTACACCCACTACCTGTTCAGTACGTTCTGTGGACATCTCGGTATCTTCTCTACACCCACTACATGTTCAATACGTTCTTTGGATATCCCGGTATCTTCTGTACACTCACTACATGTTCAGTACGTTCTGTGGACATCTCGGTATCTTCTCTACACCCACTACCTGTTCAGTACGTTCTGTGGATATCCCGGTATCTTCTGTACACCCACTACCTGTTCAGTACGTTCTGTGGATATCCCGGTATCTTCTGTACACTACTACCTGTTCAGTATGTTCTGTGCATATCCCGGTATCTTCTCTACACCCACTACCTGTTCAGTACGTTCTGTGGATATCCTGGTATCTTCTGTACACGCACTCCACCTGTTCAGTACGTTCTGTGGATATCCCGGTATCTTCTGTACACCGACTACCTGTTCAGTACATTCTGTGGATATCCCGGTATCTTCTGTACACTACTACCTGTTCAGTACGTTCTGTGGATATCCCGGTATCTTCTATACACCCACTACCTGTTCAGTACGTTCTGTGGATATCCCGGTATCATCTGTACACCCACTTCCTGTTCAGTACGTTCTGTGGATATCCCGGTATCATCTGTACACCCACTACCTGTTCAGTACGTTCCATGGATATCCCGGTATCTTTTGTACACCCACTACCTGTTCAGTACGTTCCGTGGATATCCCGGTATCTTCTGTACACCCACTACATGTTCAGTACGTTCTGTGAATATTCCAGGTATC
Organism: Metallyticus violacea; assembly: GCA_030762175.1. Taxonomy (NCBI): domain Eukaryota; kingdom Metazoa; phylum Arthropoda; class Insecta; order Mantodea; family Metallyticidae; genus Metallyticus; species Metallyticus violacea. The sequence goes on from CM060837.1 coordinate 87,816,992, forward strand.
TTCTGTACACTCACTACATGTTCAGTATATTCTGTGGATACCTAGAATCCTCTGTACACTCATTACATGTTCAGTATGTCCTGTAGATATCCCGATATCCTCTATACATCTACTTATGTTCAGTACGTTCTGTGGATATCCCGGAATCTTCTATACAGCCACTACATGTTCAGTACGTTCTGTGAATATTCCAGGTATCTTCTGTACACTCACTACATGTTCAGTATATTCTGTGGATACCTAGAATCCTCTGTACACTCATTACATGTTCAGTATGTCCTGTATATATCTCGATATCCTCTCCATTACATGTTCATTATGTTCTGTAGATATCTCTGTTCATTATGTCCTGTAGATTCCCGGTATCCTCTCCATTACATGTTCAGTATGTCCTGTAGATATCCCGGTATCCTCTCCATTTATGTCCGATATCCTCTCCATTACATGTTCATTATGTCCTGTAGATATCCCGGGTCCTATACATGAAAACCTGGTGTTTGTGCCCCTCTTCTCAGGCGCGAGCACGACCATGTTAAGCAACTAAGACTGTGAAAGTAGGCACTACATAATGCAAGAGGTTCCTCTTGAGTATCGGAAATAAAATTGCCTGGTGTGCACATGATAGCGGTATTTCATCTCAGCTTCTACATTCATTTCCCCGTGTTTTAGTCCCAGGGGGTTACTTGTAACAATACCAGAAAATTACTCGGGGATTAGTCCCCCCTTGTAAATAATTTGCTGAGCCCTCGCTTCTATTGGAATGTACAAACCTTTTGGAAAAAGTTGGGGCCGCCAATTCAGGATCATTTTTCTATAAATTAAGTAAGAGTACGCTTAACGTAGTCATGTTCACATGAAATGCTATGTGCCCTTCTGCAATGTTCCTTTCTACGTACATATCCAAAACAAATTGCCTTTCCCCTTCCCCTTTCCGACCCTCATTCATTGGTGGAGCTAAACTATTATATAATCAACGCTAATTAAAGTCTGCTAATCATTTATTTCGCTAATTAAATTCTGCTCATCATAAATCTTAATTAAGGTCCGTAGCCATTTCGGAGTTTGGCTTGCTAAGTAATAAGGTAGGGTGTTGGGGGACGGGCTTGCCGCAGCGGCGGATATTAAACGCAGCAAATAAAATTAACAAGTTTAAAGGGAAACGTAATCTATCTCCGTCTAGCGTTTCCTTAACCACGGAAACTTGTTCCTTCCTTCTCCCTTGCTTAAATGCCTTGAACCGATTTTGGCTGCCGCGGAGCAAGGAACATTTGTAATGAGAAGTGAGAAATTAGATCTTCACTTTTGAATTTTACGTAATACGGAACAACTTTTGGTTTATGTATGAACTGCAGTAGGTGACAGTACATCTGGTATCTGTCTTTTATGTAGTGCACGAGACATGTATTTTTGGTATTTGTAGTTTTATGTAATACATAATAACTCTACTTTTTGGTACCTCTATTCTTTTTAGTACGTCAAACATTTTTTTTTTTTGGTATATCTCTCTTTTTAGTACATGGGGCATGTATTTTTGGTAACTGTACTTTTTTTAGTACATCAGACCTGTATTTTGGTAACTATGTTTTATTTGGTACATGAGACAATTATTCTACTTTATTTGGTGCATAAGACATGTTTTTCTTTTCTTTTCTTTTTTCTTTTCTTTTTTTCTTTTCTTTTTCTTTTTCTTTCTTTTTTTTTTTTTTTTTTTTTTTGCTAACTTTACAAATTTTTTTTATATCAGAGAAGTATTTTTGGTACATGAGACAAGTATTTTTTAGTAACTCTACATTTTTAGTGCATAGGGCATGTATTTTTGGTAACTGTATTTTTAACACATGAAACATGTATTTTTGTTAGCTCTATTTTATTTGGTGCACAAGACATGCATTTTTGGTAACTTTACCTTATTTGATACATGAGACAAGTATTTTTAGTAACTCTGCTTTTTTTTAGTATTTCGGACATGTATTTTTAGTAACTCTGCTTTTTTTTAGTATATCGAGCATGTATTTTTAGTAATTCTACTTTTTTTAGTATATCGGGCATGTATTTTTGGTAACTTTATTTTATTTGGTATTAATTAATTAATTAATTAATTAATTAATTATTTGGTATATATATCTATTTTTGGTAACTCTGTTTTATTTAATACATCAGACAAGTATTTTTGGTAACTACCTGATTTGATACACGAGGCATGTATTTTTGTATCTCTAACTTTTTATGTTGTAGGTACATTTTGGTATATGTGCTGGTGTTGGTACACGTCTGATGTACACCCCTGCACTGCTATTTACGTGTCTAGCGAACAGCCGCTTGCTCATTGGTTCAGGTTTTGATTGGCTGCTCTATTGCTCAACCAATGAAGAACCGCTATGTAATGGATTCAGCGTTAATGGTACCCTACAGAGCAGCAGAGCAAAACATTGTATCGCACAGTTGTCGTCAAAGTATACACGAGTATTGCTGCCAAGTGAATATTTCACAATGACGTCGCAAGTAGCAGCAGAATCAATTATTAGGATAATTACAACAGCACAGGTTTAATCAAATTGTAGCCCTCTCGCCTATCACCTTTTGATGAGCTTTCTGTCGGACTGGCGGTGGCAATCAGTTCTCTTGCATCCCCTAACGCGTGTGCTGCTGCTATTCCGCCACTGCCGACTGCCCTCTCGCTCATGAATGTTGAAACCGGGGCTATCTTCATCCTCTCTCCAAATGTGTTTACAACCAAAACCAATATCTAGAGTAGTGTCGAGAGAAAACCACGCAAACATCGACCCTGTCAACATTTTTTGGGGAGTTGCAAAATAATGCAGTTGTGCTTTGTGACGCAGCATTTCTGTAGTGGCCTGTTACAATATAGCAAAACGGCATTTAATCTGAGACCTGTCGTCGTGCTGTTGAGAATTATATTTGTATTATAACAATTTACTTTAACATTAAATTATCTGAACATTTTTACTATTACTACTACTACTACTATTACTATTACTACTATTACTA